>CM039681.1:102715531-103060954 GCA_022537955.1 Schmidtea mediterranea | reverse complement strand
TAAATTGTTGTTTTTCTGGATTATTGGTATATTAAAGTGGAAACCATATTGATATACTCAACTCATTGTACAACATTTGGCCTGCTATAAATATTTCATATAAAAATTTGGAATAATAAAAATACCCTATTTTTATACCCACTGATCATATCAAAGTATAAAGATTCGCTATGTAATTTGTAATGTCTACTCCAATTTCTTCATACTTCTCTTATTGCGCCTCAGCCAATATATGTCAGTTTCTTCAACTTTACCTCCAGAATATTACGGTAATTGTTATTAACACCTTTTGTTAAAAAACTACCATTTTTGCATTGTACGATCTTAGAAGAATGCTTACACGAGGAATAGTTTTACGACTCAACATCAATTTTCAAACTCGTATCAACATTTATTTCATCTGGTTTAGAATTTTCAAAGATACGATTAATTTCTTCCAAGAAATTTTCCATACCTCTCTTGATGGTTTCTGGGATGACTTGTTTAAACCCAAAATAATACCAGTACATTTTCTCAAGCTGGCCAAAGCTCTTCCTCATTCAGTACAGTATAAAGTAACGATCAGTAAAAATCTTTACGAATAATTTTCTTCAATAATTTCTTCCACTAATATTTTGTAATTCGTGTTTATAATTGTTTTAACACACAAACTCCTCTCTTAAAATTCAATCAAATTGGACTTTTTCGTTTACAAATTTATTTTTCCTAGATATTATGGCTCAATTATATAATATTTTCCAACTTACTGATGTGTTGCAATAATTTGAGTAGCAAACACCATTTTCTAATATTATTAAAATATAACAAGCAAATCATAGCGTGTGATACAAAAACAAGTTGTCTAGCTACTAATTAGAAAACTCGAAAATATTACTATGGGATTATGAATTTAAAATATATATTTTAGATAGATTAATCTGAACAAGAATTCAATCACGTATTTGTAGGTTTGATTAATTTTTTCATTGTTTTCTTAAAATATTAAAACAAAGCAAACGAGTATTTAATATTAATAATTTGACATGTCAAAATGAACGCCAAAACAAAGTTGGGGATGATATATTATTACACATCTTCACTATTAATATTTAAAAATATTCCAATCAACAAATTGAGTTTCTAATGCATTTTTTGAGAATTCAGATTTTTTAACTCCAAACAGAGACAATATATTAGACTTTCAAAACATTTTCCTATTCTAGCGTTTAGTATTTTCACATATTTAAATAATTATTTAATATACTATTTGATAGAAACAACACTAGTACAAAACGTCTATTGAAAAAACTCTATCATTAATAATAAATTATTGATTAAGACTTGATTATATTTCAATTAATTTTTATGAGTTTTCCAAACTAAATTATTAATAATTGCAAATGAACATTATATCTAAAAATTATAATAAGATATTGTAAAATAAACACTGCAATTTCAAGTCGCAGTAACGAATAAATCCAATAAATATGTATTGAAACTCAGTGTAATTTAATTTATACTATATAATGGAAAATTGTTAAAGCATTAAAACCACCTATATATTGCATTATACAATGTTTTTCTTACTAACTAAACATAGATTATATTCTCCATTATATCTATATTTTTGCTTAAACATATGAATTTTTAGTTATTGATCTACGCTTGTTATTGAAAGATATTATATTAATAATTAAAGTGTTTACTAATATTTTATAATTATATCAAATGAAAATAATATAACATTTTGGTTATTTAGTTTTTAGAAAAGTTTCCTATCAGCAATAAATTCTTTGAGATTCGATGCAGATTCAATTATAAGTCTTCATCTGTGCTTTAGAAATTTGTGCTGTTTGTCTGGATTATTTGCTATATCTACAGTGGAAACCATTTGATATTACTCAACTTCATTTAAACATTTGCTCTGCAATAAATATTCCATATCAAAATTGGAATAATGAAAATACCTATTTTTATACCCACTTAGTCATACTCAAAGTATTAAAGATTGTTTATGTAATTTGTAATGTCTACTCCAATTCTTCTACGTTTCTCTTTTGCCGCCTCAGCCAATAGAATATGATCAGTTTCTTCAACCTTTACTCCATGAATATTAGGTAATTGTTATAAACCACCTTTTTGTTAAATACATTTTTGCATGTACGATCTAGAGAATGACGTTACACGAGGTAATAGTTTTTTACGAGCTCCAACATCCCCAATTTCAAAACTTTATCAACATTTATTTCATCTGTAGATTTCAACCAAGATTACGATTTAATTTCTTCAAAAAATTTTGCATACCAATCTTGATGGTTCTGGTGATGACTTTGTTAAACCAAAATAATAACCAGTACATTTTTCAGCTGCCAAAAGCATCTTTCTCATTCAGTACAGTATAAAGTACGTCAGTAAAAATCTACGAATATTCTTCAATCAATTCTTCACTATCATTTGTATTCGTTTCTATAATTGTTTTTAACACAACAAACTCTCTCTTAAACTTCCAATCAAATTGGACTTTTTCTTTACAAATTTATTTTCCTAGATATTATTGGCTACAATTATATAATATTTTCAACTTTACTTGATTGTCGTTGCAGTATATTTGAGTAGCAAAACACCATTTTTCTAATATTATTTTAAAACATAACAAAGCAATATTAGCCGCTTAGTGATTACAAAAACCAAGTTGTCCTTATGCTACTAAATTAGAAAACTCGAAAAATTTACTATAGATTACTGAATTTAAATATTATTTTAGATAGATTTTTAATCATGAACAGATTCAATCACGTATTTGGTAGGTTTGAATTAATTTTCATTGTTTCTTAAAATATTAAACAAAGCAAACGAGAATTTAATATTGAAATTTAATTTGACATGTCAAATGAACGCCAAAACAAGTTGGTGGATAGAATATAATATATTAACATCTTCACCTATAAATATTTAAAATATTCAATAAACAATTAGTATTCCTAATGTTTTTGAGAAAAATTTAGATTTTTAACACCAACAGGGACCAATAATAGACTTCAAAAATTTTCAATTCTAGCGTTAGTTGTTCACAATATTTTAATAATTAATTTATATACTATTTGGTAGAAACAACAGTCAGTTAGCAAAACGTCTATTGAATAAACTCTATCATTAATAATAAATTTTGATTAAGACTTGATTATATTTCAATTAATTGTTTATGAGTTTTTCAAACTAAATTATTAATAATGCAAATAGAAATTAATATACTAAAATTTAAATAAAAGTCATGTAAAATAAAAATAAACACTGCAATTTCAAGGTCGCAGTAACAGATATAAATCTAATAAAATATGTATTTGAAACATTAGCTATAATTCAATTTAAACTATATAATGAAAATTGTCTAAGTGTTAAAAGCAGCCTATATTATTGGCATTATACAATGTTTTGCTTCTAATTAAACATAGTTTATGTTATTTAAATATTAATCTATTTTCATATATCTATATTTTTGCCTTAAAACATATGAATGTTTCTTATGGATCTAAGTGCGTTAATACTAACAGTTTTATATATTAATATTGAAAAGTTACTTATAAAAATTGAATATAATATAACTATTTTGGTTAATTAAGTTTAGAAAAGATTTTCCTTTCAACAATAAATTCTTTGAGATTCGATACAGATTCAATTATAAGTTTCATCTGCGCTTTAGTTAAATTGTGCTTTTCTGGATTTATTGGTATATCTAAAAGTGGAAACCATTTGATATACTCAACTTCTTACAACATTTGGCTGCATATAAATATTCATATCAAAATTTGGAATAACAAAATACCTATTTTTAACACCCCACTGAGTCATATCAAAGTATAACGATTCGTCTATGTAATTTGTAATGTCTACTCCAATTTCTTCATACGTTTCTCTTATTGCCGCCCTAGCCAATGATATGTCAGTTTCTTCAACTTTACCTCCAGGAAATATTAGGTAATTGTTATAAACACCTTTTGTTAAAACTACATTTTTGCATGTACGATCTAGAAGAATGACTTTGACACGAGGAATAGTTTTACGACTCAACATCCAATTTTCAAACTCTTTATCAACATTTATTTCATCTGGTAGAATTTCAAAAAGATACGATTTAATTCTTTCAAAAATTTTTTCATCAATCTTTGATGGTTTCTGGGTGGACTTGTTAAACCCAAATAATACCAAGTAATTTTCTCAGCTGCCAAGCATCTTCTCATATCAGTACAGTAAAGAAGTCAGTAAAAATCTCGAATAATTCTTCAATAATTTCTTCACTAATCATTTGTAATTCGTTTTATATTGGTTTTAACACAACAAACTCTCTCTTAACGTTCAATCAAATTGGACTTTCTCTTTAAAAATTTATTTTTCTTAAATATTTATTGGCTACAATTATATATATTTTCCAACTAACTGATGTCGTTCAAGATATTGAGTAGGCAAAACCCATTTTCTTAATTATTAAAATATAACAAATTCAATCATAGCGCTTAGTATACAAAACAAGTTGTCTACACTAAATTAGAAAACTCGAAAATTACTTATAGGATATGAATTTAAAAAAATATAATTTAGATAGATTTTATTCGATGAACAAGATTCAATCACGTATTGGTAGGTTTGATTAATTTTCATTGTTTCTTAAATTATTAATACAAAGCAAACGAGAATTTAATATTGACATTAATTTGACATTGTCAAAAGATGAACGCCAAAACAAGTTGGTGATAGATTTATTTATATACACATCTTTCACCTTATAAAATATTTAAAATATTCAATCAACAATTGTTTTCCTAATGCATTGTTGAGAAAATTTCAGATTTTTTACACAAACGACCATAATAGACTTTCAAAACATTTCCAATTCTAGCAGTTTAGTTAATTTTCACATATTAAAATAATTCTATTTATTACTATTTGATAGAAACAACACTAAGTTACCAAAACGTCATAAAAAACTCTATCATTAATAATAATTTTGATTAAGACTTGATTATATTTCAATTTAATTTGTGCTTTATGGTTTTTCAATCTGAATATTAATAATGCAAATAGAAATTATATACTAAAATTTAAATAGATATGTAAAAATAAACCCTGCATTTCAAGGTGGCTCACAGTACAGATTATAAATCCAATAAAAATATTATTTGAACATCGCCTGTATTTAATTTATACTATGCTATAATGGAAAATTGTTTAAGCATTAAAAGCCCTATATTATTGGCATTATACAATGTTTTCTTCTAACTAAACATAGATTATATTTCCAATATACTATATGTTTTTGCCTTAAAACATATTGAATTTAGTTATTGAATACGCTGTTAATTTGAAGTATTAATAATAATTAAAGTTATACTATAGTTTATATATTAATATCAAAATGAAAAGTAATATAACTATTTTGGTTATTTAGGTTTAGAAAGTATTTCCTATCAGCAATAAATTCTTTGAGATTCAGATGCAGATTCAATTATAAGTTTCATCTGTGCTTTAGTTAAATTGTGCTTTTTCTGGATTATTTGGTATATCTACAAGTGGAAACCATTTGATATACTCAACTTCATTTACAAACATTTGGCTGCATATAAATATTCATATCAAATTTGGAATAATAAAATACCTATTTTTAATACCCCACTGAGTCATATCAAAGTATAAAGATTCGTCTATGTAATTTGTAATGTCTACTCCAATTTCTTCATACGTTTCTCTTATTGCCGCCTCAGCCAATGATATGTCAGTTTCTTCAACTTTACCTCCAGGAAATATTAGGTAATTGTTATAAACACCTTTGTTTAAAAACTACATTTTTGCATGTACGATCTAGAAGAATGACTTTGACACGAGGAATAGTTTTACGACTCAACATCCAATTTTCAAACTCGTTATCACATTTATTTCATCTGGTAGAATTTCAAAAAGATACGATTTAATTTCTTCAAGAAATTTTTTCATACCAATCTTTGATGGTTTCTGGGATGACTTTGTTAAACCCAAATAATACCAGTTACATTTTCTCAAGCTGCCAAAAGCATCTTCTCATATCAGTACAGTATAAAGTAACGTCAGTAAAAATCTTTACGAATAATTCTTCAATAATTTCTTCACTAATCATTTGTAATTCGTTTTATAATTGTTTTAACACAACAAACTCTCTCTTAAACTTCAATCAATTGGACTTTTTCTTTACAAATTTATTTTTCCTAGATATTTATTGGCTACAATTATATAATATTTTCCAACTTACTGATTGTCGTTGCAAGTATATTTGAGTAGCAAAACACCATTTTCTAATATTATTAAAATATAACAAAGCAATCATAGCGCTTAGTGATACAAAAACAAGTTGTCTAGCTACTAAATTAGAAAACTCGAAAAATTACTATAGGATTATGAATTTAAAATATATATTTTAGATAGATTTTAATTCATGAACAAGATTCAATCACGTATTTGGTAGGTTTGATTAATTTTCATTGTTTTCTTAAAATATTAAACAAAGCAAACGAGAATTTAATATTGAAATTAATTTGACATGTCAAAAAATGAACGCCAAAACAAGTTGGTGGATAGAATATATTATATACAACATCTTCACCTATAAATATTTAAATATTCAATCAAACAAATTGAGTATTCCTAATGCATTTTTGAGAAAATTTCAGATTTTTAACACCAAACAGAGACCAATATATAGACTTTCAAACATTTTCCAATTCTAGCGTTAGTGATTTTCACAATATTTAAATAATTTATTTATATACTATTTGATAGAAAACAACACTAAGTTACCAAAACGTCTATTGAAAAAACTCTATCATTAATAATAAATTTTGATTAAGACTTGATTATATTTCAATTAATTGTTTATGAGTTTTTCAAACTAAATTATTAATAATGCAAATAGAAATTAATATACTAAAATTTAAATAAGATATGTAAAAAATAAACACTGCAATTTCAAGTCGCAGTAACAGATATAAATCCAATAAAATATGTATTTGAAACATCAGCTGTAATTTAATTTATACTATATAATGGAAAATTGTTTAAAGCATTAAAAGCCACCTATATTATTGGCATTATACAATGTTTTTCTTCTAACTAACATAGATTATATTTCCATATATCTATATTTTTGCCTTAAAACATATGAATTTTAGTTATTGATCTACGCTTGTTAATTGAAAGATATATATAATAATTAAATGTTATACTAATAGTTTTATATATTAATATTGATAAGTTACTTAATCAAAAATGAAAATAATATAACTATTTTGGTTATTTAGGTTTAGAAAAGTATTTCCTATCAGCAATAAATTCTTTGAGATTCGATGCAGATTCAATTATAAGTTTCATCTGTGCTTAGTTAAATTGTGCTTTTCTGGATTATTTGGTATATCTACAAGTGGAAACCATTTGATATACTCAACTTCATTTACAACATTTGGCTGCATATAAATATTCATATCAAAATTTGGAATAATAAAATACCTATTTTTAATACCCCACTGATCATATCAAAGTATAAAGATTCGTCTATGTAATTTGTAATGTCTACTCCAATTTCTTCATACGTTTCTCTTATTGCCGCCTCAGCCAATGATATGTCAGTTTCTTCAACTTTACCTCCAGGAAATATTAGGTAATTGTTATAAACACCTTTTGTTTAAAACTAAATTTTTGCATGTACGATCTAGAAGAATGACTTTGACACGAGGAATAGTTTTACGACTCAACATCCAATTTTCAAACTCGTTATCAACATTTATTTCATCTGGTAGAATTTCAAAAAGATACGATTTAATTTCTTCAAGAAATTTTTTCATACCAATCTTTGATGGTTTCTGGGATGACTTTGTTAACCCAAATAATACCAGTACATTTTCTCAAGCTGCCAAAAGCATCTTCTCATATCAGTACAGTATAAAGTAACGTCAGTAAAAAATCTTACGAATAATTCTTCAATAATTTCTTCACTAATCATTTGTAATTCGTTTTATAATTGTTTAACACAACAAACTCTCTCTTAAACTTCAATCAAATTGGACTTTTTCTTTACAAATTTATTTTTCCTAGATATTTATTGGCTACAATTATATAATATTTTCCAACTTACTGATTGTCGTTGCAAGTATATTTGAGTAGCAAAACACCATTTTCTAATATTATTAAAATATAACAAAGCAATCATAGCGCTTAGTGATACAAAAACAAGTTGTCTAGCTACTAAATTAGAAAACTCGAAAAATTACTATAGGATTATGAATTTAAAATATATATTTTAGATAGATTTTAATTCATGAACAAGATTCAATCACGTATTTGGTAGGTTTGATTAATTTTCATTGTTTCTTAAAATATTAAACAAAGCAAACGAGAATTTAATATTGAAATTAATTTGACATGTCAAAAATGAACGCCAAAACAAGTTGGTGGATAGAATATATTATATACACATCTTCACCTATAAATATTTAAAATATTCAATCAATCAAATTGAGTATTCCTAATGCATTTTTGAGAAAATTTCAGATTTTTAACACCAACAGAGACCAATATATAGACTTTCAAAACATTTTCCAATTCTAGCGTTAGTGATTTTCACAATATTTAAATAATTTATTTATATACTATTTGATAGAAACAACACTAAGTTACCAAACGTCTATTGAAAAACTCTATCATTAATAATAAATTTTGATTAAGACTTGATTATATTTCAATTAATTGTTTATGAGTTTTTCAAACTAAATTATTAATAATGCAAATAGAAATTAATATACTAAAATTTAAATAAGATATGTAAAAAATAAACACTGCAATTTCAAGGTCGCAGTAACAGATATAAATCCAATAAAATATGTATTTGAAACATCAGCTGTAATTTAATTTATACTATATAATCGAAAATTGTTTAAAGCATTAAAAGCCACCTATATTATTGCATTATACAATGTTTTTTCTTCTAACTAAACATAGATTATATTTCCATATATCTATATTTTGCCTTAAAACATATGAATTTTAGTTATTGATCTACGCTTGTTAATTGAAAGATATATATAATAATTAAATGTTATACTAATAGTTTTATATATTAATATTGATAAGTTACTTAATCAAAAATGAAAATAATATAACTATTTTGGTTATTTAGGTTTAGAAAAGTATTTCCTATCAGCAATAAATTCTTTGAGATTCGATGCAGATTCAATTATAAGTTTCATCTGTGCTTTAGTTAAATTGTGCTTTTCTGGATTATTTGGTATATCTACAAGTGGAAACCATTTGATATACTCAACTTCATTTACAACATTTGGCTGCATATAAATATTCATATCAAAATTTGGAATAATAAAATACCTATTTTTTAATACCCCACTGAGTCATATCAAAGTATAAAGATCGTCTATGTAATTTGTAATGTCTACTCCAATTTCTTCATACGTTTCTCTTATTGCCGCCTCAGCCAATGATATGTCAGTTTCTTCACTTTACCTCCAGGAAATATTAGGTAATTGTTATAAAACACCTTTTGTTTAAAACTAAATTTTTGCATGTACGATCTAGAAGAATGACTTTGACACGAGGAATAGTTTTTACGACTCAACATCCAATTTCAAACTCGTTATCAACATTTATTTCATCTGGTAGAATTTCAAAAAGATACGATTTAATTTCTTCAAGAAATTTTTTCATACCAATCTTTTGATGGTTTCTGGGATGACTTTGTTAAACCCAAATAATACCAGTACATTTTTCTCAAGCTGCCAAAAGCATCTCCTCATATCAGTACAGTATAAAGTTACGTCAGTAAAAAATCGTACGAATAATTCTTCAATAATTTCTTCACTAATCATTTGTAATTCGTTTTATAATTGTTTTAACACAACAAACTCTCTCTTAAACTTCAATCAAATTGGACTTTTTCTTTACAAATTTATTTTTCCTAGATATTTATTGGCTACAATTATATAATATTTTCCAACTTACTGATTGTCGTTGCAAGTATATTTGAGTAGCAAAACACCATTTTCTAATATTATTAAAATTATAACAAAGCATCATAGCGCTTAGTGATACAAAAACAAGTCGTCTAGCTACTAAATAAAAAAAACTCGAAAAATTACTATAGGATTATGAATTTAAAATATATATTGTAGATAGTGTTTATTCATGAACATGATTCAATCACGTATTTGGTAGGTTTGATTAATTTTCATTGTTGCTTAAAATATTTAACAAACCAAACGAGAATTTAATATTGAAATTAATTTGAAATATCAAACATGAACGCCCAAATACGTTGGTGGATAGAATATATTATATACACATCTTCACCTATAAATATTTAAAATATTCAATCAATCAAATTGAGTATTCCTAATGCATTTTTGAGAAAATTTCAGATTTTTAACACCAAACAGAGACCAATATATAGACTTTCAAACATTTTCCAATTCTAGCGTTAGTGATTTTCACAATATTTAAATAATTTATTTATATACTATTGATAGAAACAAACCTAAGTTACCAAAACGTCTATTGAAAAAACTTCTATCATTAATAATAAATTTTGATTAAGACTTGATTATATTTCAATTAAATTTTTATGAGTTTTTCAAACTAAATTATTATTAATGCAAATAAAAATTAACACACTAAAATTTAAATAAAAGATATGTAAAATAAAAATAAACACTGCAATTTCAAGGTCGCAGTAACAGATATAAATCCAATTAAAATATGTATTTGAAACATCAGCTGTAATTAATTTTTATACTATATAATGGAAAATTGTTTAAAGCATTAAAAGCCACCTATATTATTGGCATTATACAATGTTTTTTCTTCTAACTAAACATAGATTATATTTCCATATATCTATATTTTTGCCTTAAAACATATGAATTTTAGTTATTGATCTACGCTTGTTAATTGAAAGATATATATAATAATTAAATGTTATACTAATAGTTTTATATATTAATATTGATAAGTTACTTAATCAAAAATGAAAATAATATAACTATTTTGGTTATTTAGGTTTAGAAAAGTATTTCCTATCAGCAATAAATTCTTTGAGATTCGATGCAGATTCAATTATAAGTTTCATCTGTGCTTTAGTTAAATTGTGCTTTTCTGGATTATTTGGTATATCTACAAGTGGAAACCATTTGATATACTCAACTTCATTTACAACATTTGGCTGCATATAAATATTCATATCAAAATTTGGAATAATAAAATACCTATTTTTAATACCCCACTGAGTCATATCAAAGTATAAAGATTCGTCTATGTAATTTGTAATGTCTACTCCAATTTCTTCATACGTTTCTCTTATTGCCGCCTCAGCCAATGATATGTCAGTTTCTTCAACTTTACCTCCAGGAAATATTAGGTAATTGTTATAAACACCTTTTGTTAAAACTAAATTTTTGCATGTACGATCTAGAGAATGACTTTGACACGAGGAATAGTTTTACGACTCAACATCCAATTTTCAAACTCGTTATCAACATTTATTTCATCTGGTAGAATTTCAAAAAGATACGATTTAATTTCTTCAAGAAATTTTTTCATACCAATCTTTGATGGTTTCTGGGATGACTTTGTTAAACCCAAATAATACCAGTACATTTTCTCAAGCTGCCAAAAGCATCTTCTCATATCAGTACAGTATAAAGTAACGTCAGTAAAAAATCTTACGAATAATTCTTCAATAATTTCTTCACTAATCATTTGTAATTCGTTTTATAATTGTTTAACACAACAAACTCTCTCTTAAACTTCAATCAAATTGGACTTTTTCTTTACAAATTTATTTTTCCTAGATATTTATTGGCTACAATTATATAATATTTTCCAACTTACTGATTGTCGTTGCAAGTATATTTGAGTAGCAAAACACCATTTTCTAATATTATTAAAATATAACAAAGCAATCATAGCGCTTAGTGATACAAAAACAAGTTGTCTAGCTACTAAATTAGAAAACTCGAAAAATTACTATAGGATTATGAATTTAAAATATATATTTTAGATAGATTTTAATTCATGAACAAGATTCAATCACGTATTTGGTAGGTTGATTAATTTTCATTGTTTCTTAAAAATATTAAACAAGCAAACGAGAATTTAATATTGAAATTAATTTGACATGTCAAAAATGAACGCCAAAACAAGTTGGTGGATAGAATATATTATATACACATCTTCACCTATAAATATTTAAAATATTCAATCAATCAAATTGAGTATTCCTAATGCATTTTTGAGAAAATTTCAGATTTTTAACACCAAACAGAGACCAATATATAGACTTTCAAAACATTTTCCAATTCTAGCGTTAGTGATTTTCACAATATTTAAATAATTTATTTATATTACTATTTGATAGAAACAACACTAAGTTACCAAAACGTCTATTGAAAAAACTCTATCATTAATAATAAATTTTTGATTAAGACTTGATTATATTTCAATTAATTGTTTATGAGTTTTTCAAACTAAATTATTAATAATGCAAATAGAAATTAATATACTAAAATTTAAATAAGATATGTAAAAAATAAACACTGCAATTTCAAGGTCGCAGTAACAGATATAAATCCAATAAAAGTATTTGAAACATCAGCTGTAATTTAATTTATACTATATAATGGAAAATTGTTTAAAGCATTAAAAGCCACCTATATTATTGGCATTATACAATGTTTTTCTTCTAACTAAACATAGATTATATTTCCATATATCTATATTTTTGCCTTAAAACATATGAATTTTAGTTATTGATCTACGCTTGTTAATTGAAAGATATATATAATAATTAAATGTTATACTTAATAGTTTTATATATTAATATTGATAAGTTACTTAATCAAAAAATGAAAATAATATAACTATTTTGGTTATTTAGGTTTAGAAAAGTATTTCCTATCAGCAATAAATTCTTTTGAGATTCGATGCAGATTCAATTATAAGTTTCATCTGTGCTTTAGTTAAATTGTGCTTTCTGGATTATTTGGTATATCTACAAGTGGAAACCATTTGATATACTCAACTTCATTTACAACATTTGGCTGCATATAATATTCATATCAAAATTTGGAATAATAAAATACCTATTTTTAATACCCCACTGAGTCATATCAAAGTATAAAGATTCGTCTATGTAATTTGTAATGTCTACTCCAATTTCTTCATACGTTTCTCTTATTGCCGCCTCAGCCAATGATTATGTCAGTTTCTTCAACTTTACCTCCAGGAAATATTAGGTAATTGTTATAAACACCTTTTGTTAAAACTAAATTTTTGCATGTACGATCTAGAAGAATGACTTTGACACGAGGAATAGTTTTACGACTCAACATCCAATTTTCAAACTCGTTATCAACATTTATTTCATCTGGTAGAATTTCAAAAAGATACGATTTAATTTCTTCAAGAAATGTTTTCATACCGATTTTTGATGGTTTCTGGGATGACTTTGTTAAACCCAAATAATACCAGTACATTTTCTCAAGCTGCCAAAAGCATCTTCTCATATCAGTACAGTATAAAGTAACGTCAGTAAAAAATCTTACGAATAATTCTTCAATAATTTCTTCACTAATCATTTGTAATTCGTTTTATAATTGTTTTAACACAACAAACTCTCTCTTAAACTTCAATCAAATTGGACTTTTTCTTTACAAATTTATTTTTCCTAGATATTTATTGGCTACAATTATATAATATTTTCCAACTTACTGATTGTCGTTGCAAGTATATTTGAGTAGCAAAACACCATTTTCTAATATTATTAAAATATAACAAAGCAATCATAGCGCTTAGTGATACAAAAACAAGTTGTCTAGCTACTAAATTAGAAAACTCGAAAAATTACTATAGGATTATGAATTTAAAATATATATTTTAGATAGATTTTAATTCATGAACAAGATTCAATCACGTATTTGGTAGGTTGATTAATTTTCATTGTTTCTTAAAATATTAAACAAAGCAAACGAGAATTTAATATTGAAATTAATTTTGACATGTCAAACATGAACGCCAAAACAAGTTGGTGGATAGAATATATTATATACACATCTTCACCTATAAATATTTAAAATATTCAATCAATCAAATTGAGTATTCCTAATGCATTTTTGAGAAAATTTCAGATTTTTAACACCAAACAGAGACCAATATATAGACTTTCAAAACATTTTCCAATTCTAGCGTTAGTGATTTTCACAATATTTAAATAATTTATTTATATACTATTTGATAGAAACAACACTAAGTTACCAAAACGTCTATTGAAAAAACTCTATCATTAATAATAAATTTTGATTAAGACTTGATTATATTTCAATTAATTGTTTATGAGTTTTTCAAACTAAATTATTAATAATGCAAATAGAAATTAATATACTAAAATTTAAATAAGATATGTAAAAAATAAACACTGCAATTTCAAGGTCGCAGTAACAGATATAAATCCAATAAAATATGTATTTGAAACATCAGCTGTAATTTAATTTATACTATATAATGGAAAATTGTTTAAAGCATTAAAAGCCACCTATATTATTGGCATTATACAATGTTTTTCTTCTAACTAAACATAGATTATATTTCCATATACCTATATTTTTGCCTTAAAACATATGAATTTTAGTTATTGATCTACGCTTGTTAATTGAAAGATATATATAATAATTTAAATGATATACTAATAGTTTTATATATTAATATCAAAAATGAAAATAATATAACTATTTTGGTTATTTAGGTTTAGAAAAGTATTTCCTATCAGCAATAAATTCTTTGAGATTCGATGCAGATTAAATTATAAGTTTCATCTGTGCTTTAGTTAAATTGTGCTTTTCTGGATTATTTGGTATATCTACAAGTGGAAACCATTTGATATACTCAACTTCATTTACAACATTTGGCTGCATATAAATATTCATATCAAAATTTGGAATAATAAAATACCTATTTTTAATACCCCCACTGAGTCATATCAAAGTATAAAGATTCGTCTATGTAATTTGTAATGTCTACTCCAATTTCTTCATACGTTTCTCTTATTGCCGCCTCAGCCAATGATATGTCAGTTTCTTCAACTTTACCTCCAGGAAATATTAGGTAATTGTTATAAACACCTTTTGTTAAAACTACATTTTTGCATGTACGATCTAGAAGAATGACTTTGACACGAGGAATAGTTTTACGACTCAACATCCAATTTTCAAACTCGTTATCAACATTTATTTCATCTGGTAGAATTTCAAAAAGATACGATTTAATTTCTTCAAGAAATTTTTTCATACCAATCTTTGATGGTTTCTGGGATGACTTTGTTAAACCCAAATAATACCAGTACATTTTCTCAAGCTGCCAAAAGCATCTTCTCATATCAGTACAGTATAAAGTAACGTCAGTAAAAAATCTTACGAATAATTCTTCAATAATTTCTTCACTAATCATTTGTAATTCGTTTTATAATTGTTTTAACACAACAAACTCTCTCTTAAACTTCAATCAAATTGGACTTTTTCTTTACAAATTTATTTTTCCTAGATATTTATTGGCTACAATTATATAATATTTTCCAACTTACTGATTGTCGTTGCAAGTATATTTGAGTAGCAAAACACCATTTTCTAATATTATTAAAATATAACAAAGCAATCATAGCGCTTAGTGATACAAAAACAAGTTGTCTAGCTACTAAATTAGAAAACTCGAAAAATTACTATAGGATTATGAATTTAAAATATATATTTTAGATAGATTTTAATTCATGAACAAGATTCAATCACGTATTTGGTAGGTTTGATTAATTTTCATTGTTTCTTAAAATATTAAACAAAGCAAACGAGAATTTAATATTGAAATTAATTTGACATGTCAAAATGAACGCCAAAACAAGTTGGTGGATAGAATATATAATACACATCTTCACCTATAAATATTTAAAATATTCAATCAAACAAATTGAGTATTCCTAATGCATTTTTGAGAAAATTTCAGATTTTTAACACCAAACAGAGACCAATATATAGACTTTCAAAACATTTTCCAATTCTAGCGTTAGTGATTTTCACAATATTTAAATAATTTATTTATATACTATTTGATAGAAACAACACTAAGTTACCAAAACGTCTATTGAAAAAACTCTATCATTAATAATAAATTTTGATTAAGACTTGATTATATTTCAATTAATTGTTTATGAGTTTTTCAAACTAAATTATTAATAATGCAAATAGAAATTAATATACTAAAATTTAAATAAGATATGTAAAAATAAACACTGCAATTTCAAGGTCGCAGTAACAGATATAAATCCAATAAAATATGTATTGAAACATCAGCTGTAATTTAATTTATACTATATAATGGAAAATTGTTTAAAGCATTAAAAGCCACCTATATTATTGGCATTATACAATGTTTTTCTTCTAACTAAACATAGATTATATTTCCATATATCTATATTTTTGCCTTAAAACATATGAATTTTAGTTATTGATCTACGCTTGTTAATTGAAAGATATATATAATAATTAAATGTTATACTAATAGTTTTATATATTAAGATTGATAAGTTACTTAATCAAAAATGAAAATAATATAACTATTTTGGTTATTTAGGTTTAGAAAAGTATTTCCTATCAGCAATAAATTCTTTGAGATTCGATGCAGATTCAATTATAAGTTTCATCTGTGCTTTAGTTAAATTGTGCTTTTCTGGATTATTTGGTATATCTACAAGTGGAAACCATTTGATATACTCAACTTCATTTACAACATTTGGCTGCATATAAATATTCATATCAAAATTTGGAATAATAAAATACCTATTTTTAATACCCCACTGAGTCATATCAAAGTATAAAGATTCGTCTATGTAATTTGTAATGTTACTCCAATTTCTTCATACGTTTCTCTTATTGCCGCCTCAGCCAATGATATGTCAGTTTCTTCAACTTTACCTCCAGGAAATATTAGGTAATTGTTATAAACACCTTTTGTTAAAACTACATTTTTGCATGTACGATCTAGAAGAATGACTTTGACACGAGGAATAGTTTTACGACTCAACATCCAATTTTCAAACTCGTTATCAACATTTATTTCATCTGGTTAGAATTCAAAAAGATACGATTTAATTTCTTCAAGAAATTTTTCATACCAATCTTTGATGGTTCCTGGGATGACTTTGTTAAACCCAAATAATACCAGTACATTTTCTCAAGCTGCCAAAAGCATCTTCTCATATCAGTACAGTATAAAGTAACGTCAGTAAAAAATCTTACGAATAATCTTCAATAATTTCTTCACTAATCATTTGTAATTCGTTTATAATTGTTTTAACACAACAAACTCTCTCTTAAACTTCAATCAAATTGGACTTTTTCTTTACAAATTTATTTTTCCTAGATATTTATTGGCTACAATTATATAATATTTTCCAACTTACTGATTGTCGTTGCAAGTATATTTGAGTAGCAAAACACCATTTTCTAATATTATTAAAATATAACAAAGCAATCATAGCGCTTAGTGATACAAAAACATGTTGTCTAGCTACTAAATTAGAAAACTCGAAAAATTACTATAGGATTATGAATTTAAAATATATATTTTAGATAGATTTTAATTCATGAACAAGATTCAATCACGTATTTGGTAGGTTGATTAATTTTCATTGTTTCTTAAAATATTAAACAGAGCAAACGAAAATTTAATATTGAAATTAATTTGACATGTCAAAAATGAACGCCAAAACAAGTTGGTGGATAGAATATATTATATACACATCTTCACCTATAAATATTTAAAACATTCAATCAATCAAATTGAGTATTCCTAATGCATTTTTGAGAAAAATTTCAGATTTTTAACACCAAACAGAGACCAATATATAGACTTTCAAAACATTTTCCAATTCTAGCGTTAGTGATTTTCACAATATTTAAATAATTTATTTATATACTATTTGATAGAAACAACACTAAGTTACCAAAACGTCTATTGAAAAAACTCTATCATTAATAATAAATTTTGATTAAGACTTGATTATATTTCAATTAATTGTTTATGAGTTTTTCAAACTAAATTATTAATAATGCAAATAGAAATTAATATACTAAAATTTAAATAAGATATGTAAAAAATAAACACTGCAATTTCAAGGTCGCAGTAACAGATATAAATCCAATAAAATATGTATTTGAAACATCAGCTGTAATTTAATTTATACTATATAATGGAAAATTGTTTAAAGCATTAAAAGCCACCTATATTATTGGCATTATACAATGTTTTCTTCTAACTAAACATAGATTATATTTTCATATATCTATATTTTTGCCTTAAAACATATGAATGTTTCTTATTGATCTACGCTTGTTAATTGAAAGATATATATAATAATTAAATGTTAATACTAACAGTTTTATATATTAATATTGAAAAGTTACTTATAAAAATTGAATATAATATAACTATTTTGGTTAATTAAGTTTAGAAAAGATTTTCCTTTCAACAATAAATTCTTTGAGATTCGATGCAGATTCAATTATAAGTTTCATCTGTGCTTTAGTTAAATTGTGCTTTTTCTGGATTATTTGGTATATCTACAAGTGGAAACCATTTGATATACTCAACTTCATTTACAACATTTGGCTGCATATAAATATTCATATCAAAATTGGAATAATAAAATACCTATTTTTAACACCCCACTGAGTCATATCAAAGTATAACGATTCGTCTATGTAATTTGTAATGTCTACTCCAATTTCTTCATACGTTTCTCTAATTGCCGCCTCAGCCAATGATATGTCAGTTTCTTCAACTTTACCTCCAGGAAATATTAGGTAATTGTTATAAACACCTTTTGTTAAAACTACATTTTTGCATGTACGATCTAGAAGAATGACTTTGACACGAGGAATAGTTTTACGACTCAACATCCAATTTTCAAACTCGTTATCAACATTTATTTCATCTGGTAGAATTTCAAAAAGATACGATTTAATTTCTTCAAGAAATTTTTTCATACCAATCTTTGATGGTTCCTGGGATGACTTTGTTAAACCCAAATAATACCAGTACATTTTCTCAAGCTGCCAAAAGCATCTTCTCATATCAGTACAGTATAAAGTAACGTCAGTAAAAAATCTTACGAATAATTCTTCAATAATTTCTTCACTAATCATTTGTAATTCGTTTTATAATTGTTTTAACACAACAAACTCTCTCTTAAACTTCAATCAAATTGGACTTTTTCTTTACAAATTTATTTTTCCTAGATATTTATTGGCTACAATTATATAATATTTCCAACTTACTGATTGTCGTTGCAAGTATATTTGAGTAGCAAAACACCATTTTCTAATATTATTAAAATATAACAAAGCAATCATAGCGCTTAGTGATACAAAAACATGTTGTCTAGCTACTAAATTAGAAAACTCGAAAAATTACTATAGGATTATGAATTTAAAATATATATTTTAGATAGATTTTAATTCATGAACAAGATTCAATCACGTATTTGGTAGGTTTGATTAATTTTCATTGTTTCTTAAAATATTAAACAAAGCAAACGAGAATTTAATATTGAAATTAATTTGACATGTAAAAAATGAACGCCAAAACAAGTTGGTGGATAGAATATATTATATACACATCTTCACCTATAAATATTTAAAATATTCAATCAATCAAATTGAGTATTCCTAATGCATTTTTGAGAAAATTTCAGATTTTTAACACCAAACAGAGACCAATATATAGACTTTCAAAACATTTTCCAATTCTAGCGTTAGTGATTTTCACAATATTTAAAATAATTTATTTATATACTATTTGATAGAAACAACACTAAGTTACCAAAACGTCTATTGAAAAAACTCTATCATTAATAATAAATTTTGATTAAGACTTGATTATATTTCAATTAATTGTTTATGAGTTTTTCAAACTAAATTATTAATAATGCAAATAGAAATTAATATACTAAAATTTAAATAAGATATGTAAAAAATAAACACTGCAATTTCAAGGTCGCAGTAACAGATATAAATCCAATAAAATATGTATTTGAAACATCAGCTGTAATTTAATTTATACTATATAATGGAAAATTGTTTAAAGCATTAAAAGCCACCTATATTATTGGCATTATACAATGTTTTTCTTCTAACTAAACATAGATTATATTTCCATATATCTATATTTTTGCCTTAAAACATATGAATTTTAGTTATTGATCTACGCTTGTTAATTGAAAGATATATATAATAATTAAATGTTATACTAATAGTTTTATATATTAATATTGATAAGTTACTTAATCAAAAATGAAAATAATATAACTATTTTGGTTATTTAGGTTTAGAAAAGTATTTCCTATCAGCAATAAATTCTTTGAGATTCGATGCAGATTCAATTATAAGTTTCATCTGTGCTTTAGTTAAATTGTGCTTTTCTGGATTATTTGGTATATCTACAAGTGGAAACCATTTGATATACTCAACTTCATTTACAACATTTGGCTGCATATAAATATTCATATCAAAATTTGGAATAATAAAATACCTATTTTTAATACCCCACTGAGTCATATCAAAGTATAAAGATTCGTCTATGTAATTTGTAATGTCTACTCCAATTTCTTCATACGTTTCTCTTATTGCCGCCTCAGCCAATGATATGTCAATTTCTTCAACTTTACCTCCAGGAAATATTAGGTAATTGTTATAAACACCTTTTGTTAAAACTACATTTTTGCATGTACGATCTAGAAGAATGACTTTGACACGAGGAATAGTTTTACGACTCAACATCCAATTTTCAAACTCGTTATCAACATTTATTTCATCTGGTAGAATTTCAAAAAGATACGATTTAATTTCTTCAAGAAATTTTTTCATACCAATCTTTGATGGTTCCTGGGATGACTTTGTTAAACCCAAATAATACCAGTACATTTTCTCAAGCTGCCAAAAGCATCTTCTCATATCAGTACAGTATAAAGTAACGTCAGTAAAAAATCTTACGAATAATTCTTCAATAATTTCTTCACTAATCATTTGTAATTCGTTTTATAATTGTTTTAACACAACAAACTCTCTCTTAAACTTCAATCAAATTGGACTTTTTCTTTACAAATTTATTTTTCCTAGATATTTATTGGCTACAATTATATAATATTTTCCAACTTACTGATTGTCGTTGCAAGTATATTTGAGTAGCAAAACACCATTTTCTAATATTATTAAAATATAACAAAGCAATCATAGCGCTTAGTGATACAAAAACATGTTGTCTAGCTACTAAATTAGAAAACTCGAAAAATTACTATAGGATTATGAATTTAAAATATATATTTTAGATAGATTTTAATTCATGAACAAGATTCAATCACGTATTTGGTAGGTTTGATTAATTTTCATTGTTTCTTAAAATATTAAACAGAGCAAACGAAAATTTAATATTGAAATTAATTTGACATGTCAAAAATGAACGCCAAAACAAGTTGGTGGATAGAATATATTATATACACATCTTCACCTATAAATATTTAAAATATTCAATCAATCAAATTGAGTATTCCTAATGCATTTTTGAGAAAATTTCAGATTTTTAACACCAAACAGAGACCAATATATAGACTTTCAAAACATTTTCCAATTCTAGCGTTAGTGATTTTCACAATATTTAAATAATTTATTTATATACTATTTGATAGAAACAACACTAAGTTACCAAAACGTCTATTGAAAAACTCTATCATTAATAATAAATTTTGATTAAGACTTGATTATATTTCAATTAATTGTTTATGAGTTTTTCAAACTAAATTATTAATAATGCAAATAGAAATTAATATACTAAAATTTAAATAAGATATGTAAAAATAAACACTGCAATTTCAAGGTCGCAGTAACAGATATAAATCCAATAAAATATGTATTTGAAACATCAGCTGTAATTTAATTTATACTATATAATGGAAAATTGTTTAAAGCATTAAAAGCCACCTATATTATGGCATTATACAATGTTTTTCTTCTAACTAAACATAGATTATATTTTCATATATCTATATTTTTGCCTTAAAACATATGAATTTTAGTTATTGATCTACGCTTGTTAATTGAAAGATATATATAATAATTAAATGTTATACTAACAGTTTTATATATTAATATTGAAAAGTTACTTATAAAAAATGAATATAATATAACTATTTTGGTTAATTAAGTTTAGAAAAGATTTTCCTTTCAACAATAAATTCTTTGAGATTCGATACAGATTCAATTATAAGTTTCATCTGTGCTTTAGTTAAATTGTGCTTTCTGGATTATTTGGTATATCTACAAGTGGAAACCATTTGATATACTCAACTTCATTTACAACATTTGGCTGCATATAAATATTCATATCAAAATTTGGAATAATAAAATACCTATTTTTAATACCCACTGAGTCATATCAAAGTATAAAGATTCGTCTATGTAATTTGTAATGTCTACTCCAATTTCTTCATACGTTTCTCTTATTGCCGCCTCAGCCAATGATATGTCAGTTTCTTCAACTTTACCTCCAGGAAATATTAGGTAATTGTTATAAACACCTTTTGTTAAAACTACATTTTTGCATGTACGATCTAGAAGAATGACTTTGACACGAGGAATAGTTTTACGACTCAACATCCAATTTTCAAACTCGTTATCAACATTTATTTCATCTGGTAGAATTTCAAAAAGATACGATTTAATTTCTTCAAGAAATTTTTTCATACCAATCTTTGATGGTTTCTGGGATGACTTTGTTAAACCCAAATAATACCAGTACATTTTCTCAAGCTGCCAAAAGCATCTTCTCATATCAGTACAGTATAAAGTAACGTCAGTAAAAAATCTTACGAATAATTCTTCAATAATTTCTTCACTAATCATTTGTAATTCGTTTTATAATTGTTTTAACACAACAAACTCTCTCTTAAACTTCAATCAAATTGGACTTTTTCTTTACAAATTTATTTTTCCTAGATATTTATTGGCTACAATTATATAATATTTTCCAACTTACTGATTGTCGTTGCAAGTATATTTGAGTAGCAAAACACCATTTTCTAATATTATTAAAATATAACAAAGCAATCATAGCGCTTAGTGATACAAAAACAAGTTGTCTAGCTACTAAATTAGAAAACTCGAAAAAATTACTATAGGATTATGAATTTAAAATATATATTTTAGATAGATTTTAATTCATGAACAAGATTCAATCACGTATTTGGTAGGTTTGATTAATTTTCATTGTTTCTTAAAATATTAAACAAAGCAAACGAGAATTTAATATTGAAATTAATTTGACATGTAAAAAATGAACGCCAAAACAAGTTGGTGGATAGAATATATTATATACACATCTTCACCTATAAATATTTAAAATATTCAATCAATCAAATTGAGTATTCCTAATGCATTTTTGAGAAAATTTCAGATTTTTAACACCAAACAGAGACCAATATATAGACTTTCAAAACATTTTCCAATTCTAGCGTTAGTGATTTTCACAATATTTAAATAATTTATTTATATACTATTTGATAGAAACAACACTAAGTTACCAAAACGTCTATTGAAAAAACTCTATCATTAATAATAAATTTTGATTAAGACTTGATTATATTTCAATTAATTGTTTATGAGTTTTTCAAACTAAATTATTAATAATGCAAATAGAAATTAATATACTAAAATTTAAATAAGATATGTAAAAAATAAACACTGCAATTTCAAGGTCGCAGTAACAGATATAAATCCAATAAAATATGTATTTGAAACATCAGCTGTAATTTAATTTATACTATATAATGGAAAATTGTTTAAAGCATTAAAAGCCACCTATATTATTGGCATTATACAATGTTTTTCTTCTAACTAAACATAGATTATATTTCCATATATCTATATTTTTGCCTTAAAACATATGAATTTTAGTTATTGATCTACGCTTGTTAATTGAAAGATATATATAATAATTAAATGTTATACTAATAGTTTTATATATTAATATTGATAAGTTACTTAATCAAAAATGAAAATAATATAACTATTTTGGTTATTTAGGTTTAGAAAAGTATTTCCTATCAGCAATAAATTCTTTGAGATTCGATGCAGATTCAATTATAAGTTTCATCTGTGCTTTAGTTAAATTGTGCTTTTCTGGATTATTTGGTATATCTACAAGTGGAAACCATTTGATATACTCAACTTCATTTACAACATTTGGCTGCATATAAATATTCATATCAAAATTTGGAATAATAAAATACCTATTTTTAATACCCCACTGAGTCATATCAAAGTATAAAGATTCGTCTATGTAATTTGTAATGTCTACTCCAATTTCTTCATACGTTTCTCTTATTGCCGCCTCAGCCAATGATATGTCAGTTTCTTCAACTTTACCTCCAGGAAATATTAGGTAATTGTTATAAACACCTTTTGTTAAAACTACATTTTTGCATGTACGATCTAGAAGAATGACTTTGACACGAGGAATAGTTTTACGACTCAACATCCAATTTTCAAACTCGTTATCAACATTTATTTCATCTGGTAGAATTTCAAAAAGATACGATTTAATTTCTTCAAGAAATTTTTTCATACCAATCTTTGATGGTTTCTGGGATGACTTTGTTAAACCCAAATAATACCAGTACATTTTCTCAAGCTGCCAAAAGCATCTTCTCATATCAGTACAGTATAAAGTAACGTCAGTAAAAAATCTTACGAATAATTCTTCAATAATTTCTTCACTAATCATTTGTAATTCGTTTTATAATTGTTTTAACACAACAAACTCTCTCTTAAACTTCAATCAAATTGGACTATTTCTTTACAAATTTATTTTTCCTAGATATTTATTGGCTACAATTATATAATATTTTCCAACTTACTGATTGTCGTTGCAAGTATATTTGAGTAGCAAAACACCATTTTCTAATATTATTAAAATATAACAAAGCAATCATAGCGCTTAGTGATACAAAAACAAGTTGTCTAGCTACTAAATTAGAAAACTCGAAAAATTACTATAGGATTATGAATTTAAAATATATATTTTAGATAGATTTTAATTCATGAACAAGATTCAATCACGTATTTGGTAGGTTTGATTAATTTTCATTGTTTCTTAAAATATTAAACAGAGCAAACGAGAATTTAATATTGAAATTAATTTGACATGTAAAAAATGAACGCCAAAACAAGTTGGTGGATAGAATATATTATATACACATCTTCACCTATAAATATTTAAAATATTCAATCAATCAAATTGAGTATTCCTAATGCATTTTTGAGAAAATTTCAGATTTTTAACACCAAACAGAGACCAATATATAGACTTTCAAAACATTTTCCAATTCTAGCGTTAGTGATTTTCACAATATTTAAATAATTTATTTATATACTATTTGATAGAAACAACACTAAGTTACCAAAACGTCTATTGAAAAAACTCTATCATTAATAATAAATTTTGATTAAGACTTGATTATATTTCAATTAATTGTTTATGAGTTTTTCAAACTAAATTATTAATAATGCAAATAGAAATTAATATACTAAAATTTAAATAAGATATGTAAAAAATAAACACTGCAATTTCAAGGTCGCAGTAACAGATATAAATCCAATAAAATATGTATTTGAAACATCAGCTGTAATTTAATTTATACTATATAATGGAAAATTGTTTAAAGCATTAAAAGCCACCTATATTATTGGCATTATACAATGTTTTTCTTCTAACTAAACATAGATTATATTTCCATATATCTATATTTTTGCCTTAAAACATATGAATTTTAGTTATTGATCTACGCTTGTTAATTGAAAGATATATATAATAATTAAATGTTATACTAATAGTTTTATATATTAAGATTGATAAGTTACTTAATCAAAAATGAAAATAATATAACTATTTTGGTTATTTAGGTTTAGAAAAGTATTTCCTATCAGCAATAAATTCTTTGAGATTCGATGCAGATTCAATTATAAGTTTCATCTGTGCTTTAGTTAAATTGTGCTTTTCTGGATTATTTGGTATATCTACAAGTGGAAACCATTTGATATACTCAACTTCATTTACAACATTTGGCTGCATATAAATATTCATATCAAAATTTGGAATAATAAAATACCTATTTTTAATACCCCACTGAGTCATATCAAAGTATAAAGATTCGTCTATGTAATTTGTAATGTCTACTCCAATTTCTTCATACGTTTCTCTTATTGCCGCCTCAGCCAATGATATGTCAGTTTCTTCAACTTTACCTCCAGGAAATATTAGGTAATTGTTATAAACACCTTTTGTTAAAACTACATTTTTGCATGTACGATCTAGAAGAATGACTTTGACACGAGGAATAGTTTTACGACTCAACATCCAATTTTCAAACTCGTTATCAACATTTATTTCATCTGGTAGAATTTCAAAAAGATACGATTTAATTTCTTCAAGAAATTTTTTCATACCAATCTTTGATGGTTCCTGGGATGACTTTGTTAAACCCAAATAATACCAGTACATTTTCTCAAGCTGCCAAAAGCATCTTCTCATATCAGTACAGTATAAAGTAACGTCAGTAAAAAATCTTACGAATAATTCTTCAATAATTTCTTCACTAATCATTTGTAATTCGTTTTATAATTGTTTTAACACAACAAACTCTCTCTTAAACTTCAATCAAATTGGACTATTTCTTTACAAATTTATTTTTCCTAGATATTTATTGGCTACAATTATATAATATTTTCCAACTTACTGATTGTCGTTGCAAGTATATTTGAGTAGCAAAACACCATTTTCTAATATTATTAAAATATAACAAAGCAATCATAGCGCTTAGTGATACAAAAACAAGTTGTCTAGCTACTAAATTAGAAAACTCGAAAAATTACTATAGGATTATGAATTTAAAATATATATTTTAGATAGATTTTAATTCATGAACAAGATTCAATCACGTATTTGGTAGGTTTGATTAATTTTCATTGTTTCTTAAAATATTAAACAGAGCAAACGAGAATTTAATATTGAAATTAATTTGACATGTCAAAAATGAACGCCAAAACAAGTTGGTGGATAGAATATATTATATACACATCTTCACCTATAAATATTTAAAATATTCAATCAATCAAATTGAGTATTCCTAATGCATTTTTGAGAAAATTTCAGATTTTTAACACCAAACAGAGACCAATATATAGACTTTCAAAACATTTTCCAATTCTAGCGTTAGTGATTTTCACAATATTTAAATAATTTATTTATATACTATTTGATAGAAACAACACTAAGTTACCAAAACGTCTATTGAAAAAACTCTATCATTAATAATAAATTTTGATTAAGACTTGATTATATTTCAATTAATTGTTTATGAGTTTTTCAAACTAAATTATTAATAATGCAAATAGAAATTAATATACTAAAATTTAAATAAGATATGTAAAAAATAAACACTGCAATTTCAAGGTCGCAGTAACAGATATAAATCCAATAAAATATGTATTTGAAACATCAGCTGTAATTTAATTTATACTATATAATGGAAAATTGTTTAAAGCATTAAAAGCCACCTATATTATTGGCATTATACAATGTTTTTCTTCTAACTAAACATAGATTATATTTCCATATATCTATATTTTTGCCTTAAAACATATGAATTTTAGTTATTGATCTACGCTTGTTAATTGAAAGATATATATAATAATTAAATGTTATACTAACAGTTTTATATATTAATATTGATAAGTTACTTAATCAAAAATGAAAATAATCAAGAGGAGTGAAAACATGTCCTATTAAAATAGCTTGAAATTTTTTGTAAATAGTCAAGCAATTGTAAATAATCATCACAAACCCATAATTGTTATAAAAACAAGGAAAGCAAAAGCAGCATGATATTGCCGATGAGAAGGATGATAGCAGTAATAAGCCTATATATAGAACCTAGCATCCCTTAGAAAGATTTCGAAACACCCCAATCAATCAAACGATGCAATATACTTGTATCAAATATGTCGAGATATTCAGAAACTCAAAGGATACCAATTACGGACGGATCTACTTCTAATATACCAAATGTTCAAAAGATTTAAACAAGAAAAGTAAATATATTAATAATCAAAGTGAACGAAGCCCAAACTTAGACAGATCATTCAAACACTCAGAACTCTAGAAAATCATATTCGAAAGTCAATATAAAAGTAAACACTCATCAAGGAAATTATATCCAAATAATCATGGATGCTCTTTAGAAACCCTACAAAATAACAGGAAAGAACCGAAAATAGAGAACAAATAGCTCTAATCGATAACCAAAAAGAAGAAACCCAAACCAACCTAAAGAATCATGAATAATACCGAACCGACATTAGCGAAACGAAGACCTTAGTGACAGAATATCGAACTCAAGATTGAAAATGAACTAATGATTCTTAGACAAATAACTATTCTTTATGCGTGATCATAACTGGACTGTAAGTCCTCTTCCACTTCATCTTGTAATCCATATATTGATGTATACTGTATGATTATTTTTATGCATGTGGGTTTTGAGGTCACGACCCTGTATCTTGTAGACCCAATTGAATGGAAAATGTAAACACTGTATAGTTCATAGCTTAAATCTTTTAGAAATTGCGGGTCGCAATTTTACGGGCCCGGGAGTGTTTTATGTTGGGCCAGAACACAAACGGCCTTGAAAATTGTTTAAATGTATCAGTAATATAGCACAAAAACCCAGCACCAAGATAACTTAAAATACAACATACAACATCAACTAAACACTCTAAAATTTGAGAGAATATAAATAAATATAAAATCAAAAAACATAAAAGTAAAATAAAATGAATACAAAATGCATCAAGAGCCGCACGAAATTTACATAAAAAATAACAAAATAACAAGAATATTTGACCGAAAAAAGACAAGTTATATAAAATTAAAAAATTAATGGATTAAATGATTTAAAATAAAATAATTTTGGTTGAAAAAAATCTATTTAAAAATTTAATAAATAAATTGCCAATTTAAATTATTAAAATAATAAAAATTAAATAACAAATAATTTCAAGGTCAAATTTGTTTTATCGCAATAAAAATAACACGCAAGGTTAAGGTCAAATTATTGGTATATATACTGATGTGTTTTGACAAATTATCAATTACTTTGCAGCATTATTTTCAACTTAATTGACTCTTAACTTAATCTTATTTTTCAGTATTATCTTGGTAGCATTATTTTGCGGGAGTATTATTTTAGTTAGTGTGCATTGATGCATGCTTTATGAATAATGTCATAATGAATTACTGATATTAAACGTAACAAAAATTGAAACCAACCGAATGATTTGGTACATTAGCACTGACCAAAAAATTTAATTGATTTGACCCAGACGAGAACTACTAAATGTGAGGCATGGTAATCAGGGTATAAGGTGACTAAATAAAGTTGAGGGATAGGAGTAGACAGCTCGAACCTAATCAGAGGTAATTAAAGGTAAATTAAAGGTGATGAAGGAGGGATACAAATGACAGCGTTGACTAGATAAACTTAGAAACGATTGGATGCGACTGAATACAATGTATAAATGGATATAATCGATAAGCACTTGAAGTGATTACGATTAACAAACTCATATGCAATCAGAAGTAGCTTAAGAGACCGTGACGAGTTGAATTGGGCAGTAGCTAAAATTAATCGACAAGTAATTGAGCATAACAAAGGGAACCGGATATGGTGTAGCGACCGAACAAGATAGTCGATATAGCGAGCTTTAACCAAGTGAGATCACGATAACTGATCCTGCCACCCTCACCCAAAATTGTAAACTCATATATAACGCGTAACGCTGATCGCCAATCCATTCTAAACGCCAAAAAAATCACTCCCGAGGAAGTAAAAACGACTACGCATTTTCTTAAATCATTAGCATGAATAGAGAAAAACAGTAATGCAATACCGGCTCCAGATATCAGTAAACGGAATTTTTAACATTATTATGATAAGCTAGATTGACAAGTATCACATTTCCCTCGGATAAGACATAAACGTTCACGAATTAATTAGCACTCAGCGACATGTAACCATCTTCCACCAAGAACTCTAAATTACAGGAACAAAACAACAACGAGCGACAAGACCGAGTATCTATGCGGGGTACTGGCAAACGAGACGAGCTCCAACCAAGTAGTACTTCATTTAAAAGTTTTAAGTTTTTTTCTTGACGATCAACCGCAAATTAAGATCCAACCCAACTAACGCTGACTTATAATTGCTCGTTTCGCTACATAAACGCTACAATCTGAACCTTTTATTACATGATGATTTTAACGTGTAATTTTAGATTATGCAAATTCACATGGAGGATGGAATGACGATTCCCGATTGACCCTGCAGGTCCCTAGTAGCTCTGCCGTTCGGTATAGACAGGCGCTATGGGACCAAGGGTATGAACTGGCCACTTACGGAGGACCCAATTGGCCTCGTCGACACAACGACCGCGGCGATGAAATAGAACTACCAAGTGTTGCTATCAAACGTGAACCGGGCAGGAATCCGGCATGAGAAGCACGTAACCGAGCCGAATATTTTGCCATGAAGATGGAAGGATTAGAGAAAAAATACCATCGAAATACGGTGATGGCCAGGCAGAGACTGGCCCAAATCAATCAAGACATCGCGAACGGTGTTATTCCCAACACTGATGGAGCGCCACCGGACTACGGGGTCTCGTTCAAACTAGATGACCCAAGGCTCCGACAAATGACTGCACCAACTACTCTGATACTACCGGAAGAGTTAATTCACCCGACTCTTCGCCAGAGGCTTGGACCAAGGCCGCGAGATGAACACGCGTATACTCGCCGACATCCAAAATGGACGCTTACAAGCCGGAATCGTCGCAATACAGATTTCCCATGATGAGTTACATTCCATACCCGACTTCGTTATTGTATTGGATTAAATAAACGTTATTAGTTCAACTGTTTTATTTTAGTTTTGTGTCATTCTGAAAAATAGCATCTGAAAGACCTTAGCAACTACTACAGTAAAGACCCTTTTCACTTAAATCGTATTTTCAGATAAATAAATAAGTAATAAGTAAAACGCACTGAAAATGAAAGTGACCAAATAAAATGATACCCAATGGAAACGCGGAACACTGAGGGGAAAAATTTAATAAATATGTTGATAGCCATAATGATAATAATCATCTCTCAACTGATTTTTTTTTACTTAGAAATGAAGGCGATGAGAATTCTGAGTCATGAATTGAAGGAGCTCCAGCGGGAAAACGCACATCTACATCAACAACTTTTACAGCAAAGTCGCGAGCTCCAAAGGATAAAGGCCACCTGGGAAGAACCGGAGAAAATGAAGAGCGTCTACCAGCGCCTGACAGCAGCCCAGCAAGGGTGGAGGGACGAGAAGTCCTTAAACCAGACACAATGTACACAAATAAAAGGATTAGAAGTTGCCCTGTCAGCGTGCCAGGAGGGTAGTGCTATGACGTACCCTCTCGTTTTCGCACCGGCACAGCTGGCTTACCGTGATCAAGACAAGTAGAAATCATCCAACAAGCGATCTCATTCGCACGCTAGGCCAGGTCGAACGGAACGTTTGCGCTGACGTGCCCAAGGTGAAAGTACAAAAGCGACCGACTGAAATTCGAGGAGCGATATGTTTAATAAACTGATGTTAAAAATAAAATAGAATTATGTTTTCTTTCCATTATTGATTTGTTTTGATATAGGGAGTAAAGTGTGTAAATCAGATGAGAGAGAGAAAAAGTAAGGGACCCGAAAGATAAGACGGACATAGGCCTTCTAACGGCAGTCCGCTGAACCCGACATAGGACTAAACCTTAGCAGTTCTGATATCGGAACTCACCTTTGGAGGTCCTGTGACCAATGGTTGCAGTTCCAAAGTTGCCTGGCAACGGGTAACCATTGGCGGGCGAAAAAACTAATTTTGTATGCATTGGGGTGAAGGTCATTGACACTACTAAACCCCCTCGGGTGAGCGTACTATCGTTTTGATAGCTCATGTTATCACTTTTCGCTCGGGTTTCACTTTCCTCCTCCTATCTCCATATAATATAGATAAAACATAAAAGAAATATACACTAGGAATATTATGCGGTCTATATATGTTCCGCTGCTTTTGTGTCTCTGTGCGTGTATTTAATTTTTCCCTGGTTCGGCTTTCATATGTTACTTTAATTTTATTCTCTTAAATTTATACTCAAAAATTCTAATGCTCATATTTTGGAAAAAAATTAAAAATATTTCGTGTTCTTACTTAATTTTGTTTATTTTTTCATACTTTAACGAATTTTATAAATTCTACTAATCAAATATTTTAAAATTACAAATAAAAATTAATTTCTATTTTCAATAAAATATTTTCTATTATACCTGAGGTTAACGATTTTAAAATATTAATTATTATTAATTGTTTTAAAATATATTGTAAACAATTAATTCTGAATATTGTATTTATTAATATATTATTTTAAAATTTAAATGCAATTACGTCAAATATTAACGGGATCCTGCAATATAAATGAACAATGCTTATCTTATGGATCACTGTTCTCAAATACTTTCATTGTTTGTTATTATAATTTCATATAATTTCATATTTCTACTTTTAGTCTTATGGAAGTGGGAGTGACATAGTTATCTTAAATCAAGATTTTGTAAGAAAGCAAATTATACCTGGATGTAAAAATAAAAATTCTCAAATACTCGCAGTTTCATGCACTTTCATAACTGGAAAAGTGATTATTACTATTAAATTATTATCTTATTATTTTATTATAGATTTTAGTACTGTGCAATATTAATATATGCATCTATGAACCTCATTGTAAAACATTAGAATCACAAAATCATTTCAATAATTATTTGTGGGAACTTCAATCTACTTTAGAAATACCAGTTAAAGATATGAAAGATATATGCTGGATTCCGAATTTCTCTGACACATTTGTTTTAGTTGGAAAATGCCTTCAAGTTTGGCAATTGAAAAAAGTTAAAACATTTTATGTTCCTAATGAAATTAAAGATAACTGGACTTGTATGTGGAGTAAAATTTGTCCAGGTTGAGGCTAAAAATAATATGTAATTTGTTTAACATAAAGTATTAAGGAGGAATGGATATTGATTTAATAAAATTCAGTTTTGATGGAAATTATTTTGCAACGTTGTCTTTAAATTCTAGTGACATTTTACTTTGGTTTTGGGATCAGTATAGTCACACTTATTTCAATGACAAGTCTGAGAATGGATTTTCTAATGATTTGTTCGATTACATCACCATTAAACACCCAGCAAGTGTAATAAGTTTTGAATGGCGAAAGTTTTCTTATTATTTACCAAAGTTATCACTTTCAATAAATATTCGAATTTATTAAAAAAGTTTAGGAATTCAATAAATAATTCCTTATTGACATGTAGTGATGACAATGTGTGCCGGATATGGTCGGAATGTCACATTAATCAATATAAAAAATATTCCAACAACACAGACTATTCATATTCAAGTGATAATAGAATTTCCGATTCTGTGAAGAGAATATTCTGTCGATTTGTCAAGCAGAAAGAGTAATTTACTGATTTTTACATTGTTAGAACTTCTAGCCAATGAATTTTAGATCGTGCTCTGGAAAAGATTTCCTACTTACATCTGATGAAAACGAATGTTTGATAGACGCGGACTATGTTTATGCGTATCCAGAGTTTGTGTTGAGCGCCAGCATTAATGATGCGACAGACATTCCTTTGTTCACGTCTTTCAATCCGGCTGGGAAACCCGGCAAAATAAAGCTGCCATTAATCGTTCATTGGTTGAATAATAAAGAATACAATTTCAATTATCAAATCGAGAAATGTCTGGTTTATTTAACTTCAAATTCGAATGAGAAAAATCCTGAAAACTTAATCAACGGTAGTTTGGTAGTTTTGTTTCTTTTTGTTAACCTAATTGTATATTTCACCGAAAAAACTCTCGAACATTGAACACAATTTACAATTGAAAACTTAATAGAAACTATTCGCAAACTTCAACTGTCATAGTCGCAATAACTCATTCAATTGAAATAAGCGTATTTTCCATTGCCACAAAAATTTCCAAAAAGATGCGAAAGTTTGCAACATTGGTTCGAATTACAAAACAAACTAGCAACGTGCAAACTACTTGAAGTTTTGTATTTACCATGCCCGATACAAAAATTAGGCAAGAAATTCGGGCTTTGAAAGTTTGAAATCTCCCGATATATCAACAGTAACTCAAGATATTGAACGGTTTTATATTTTGAATAGATTTTACCCATCTTGAAAGGATTTTTTTTAAAAAAAAGTCATAAAATTAAACGAAACTAAGAAAAATAGAGAAATTATATTTCTATCTTACTTATTACTCGCTATTTTTTACCATAGGGATTTGTGATTTCACCTTTTCCTTATGAATTGGTGTTACATTTAATTTCAAAATGACGTGCAATGAGTTTCAGGTATTCTTAAAAACAGAAAATGCACAAGGAATACTTATAAAAGCATCAAATGCTGATAAATATTTATAAATAAAAATAATTGTTACTGTTTTTGTTTTACGTTAACAAAACGGAAGACTTATTTTTTTATTTTTTCTAATATATTTTATTTATAAATGTATATAATAAATATGAATGAATTTATATTTTTTTCACAAAATATAATTGATTTTTTTTTGTTTTTTTTATTCCCGACAGGCTTGCCAGACCTCCCGATTTCGTCGGGAATTTCCCGATATGATTTTTCGAAAATGTGGCATCCCTGGCTACAGCTCACAATTATTGTGCATTGCAACTGCAATTAAGTTTCGTTTGATTTGTCTGATAAAATGACTATATTGAGACAAATGGTAAAACTGTACAAGAAATTAGTATTTAACTTTTTACTCATTCAATTGGTAGTAAACACATTGATGTTTGTTAAAAATAGTGTGTAATGCATCTATTATAACGGTTGAATGTTTAAATTAATAAAAAAGGAAAGAGAGGCATCTAAAGTTGTCATTGCATTTGAAATTCTATTGAACCCTTTCTAAGGTGCTGGCAATAAACTGTACACCATTTTAAACTAATAAAAATATCTAAGTGTAACGCTGTCGGTAATCATTTTTACTTTTGGTACAACTACTGACATATTGAGCCACAAGAGAACAAATTTATAGTATTTGAAACCATAGACGTGTTTTCCCGCTATATTTATTGACAGCTGACAGACCTAAAAAAACCCTTTGCCTTAGAAAGGGTTAAAGTTGGTTTATTAAAATAAAACTTTTGGCAGGTGGATAAAAGTTAATTTTGGTTTGTTGTGATGCAGTATGTTAAAAAGGATTTTGAGACGAAACATACTGTTTATCTACAATGTACATTACCAAAGAGAAAATCAAAGCCTTCATTATTTTTAAAAGTCTCAACTGAAAAGCAAATCGTCAACATATAATTCTCACATGGGGATCATCACATAAATTTTTTTAAAATTTATTTGAGATATTGACTAACTGGCAAATAAATATTAAATTTGAAAATTGCTGAGAAAGAGAAATAATATGGTGTCTTTATGTAACTGTCTGGTATGCTAAAAATCGCAAGAAGATAATTTATAGGAAATTAAATAACCATTATTTGCATTGAAAAGATTACAATTTATTTACAAAACATGAAATAAGAAAGTATTGCACAGCATAGATATACAATAATTTGGGTTTTCAATCAATATTACTGGATTGAGTAATTTGTAATAGATGGATTTGGAAATAATATATTTATTTTCATTGTTATTGCCTTAAAGCTTTATAGAAACAATTTCCTTTTATAGATGTATCCTTATTCGTCGTGTTAAACAAATAAATTGTAATATATCCTTGTAATTGTAAACATTTTATTACGTAATAATGTAGTAATAGTAGTCAAATCGCTGAAATTTATTTTGTTCTTCCTAGTTTTTAAAGTTTTCTGCATTTTAAATTCAATTTATCTCTAGAATTGCTTTATTGCTCCTTACAGTTGTTGAAAATTTTACACTAAAGATAGCGGATAGATTAACCTATTGAATTGTAATATAATTATGTAAAATTTTTCGATTTTCACTATTAAGGATTTTATTATTTTTCTAGCAATTTATCTGCTTTTCTTTTCTAAAACTATTTTATTTAAATCTTATCTTAAATACTATATTTTTTTCAATATTATTTAAAGTAGAAATTATCTTTATTAAGAGAATGTTTTAGATAAATTATCTGAATTCAATCGAAGTCTTTTGCTCGCAGTGAATAAATGGAAAAGTTCATGTGATGTTCTATTTTCAATTCATCCTCAAAATGGAAGTTTATTAGTTTGGTAAGGCTTGAAGAATTTGTAAGGATTTGAATTTCGTAGGTTTATTCATAATCTTGATGAAAGCGGTGGACACCTGTTTGATAATAAATCTCTGGTAATTGATAAATCGATTCGTATAAGAAATTCCCAAGTAACAGTGCATTCTTGTTTACCAAACTGTTTGCCGGCAGCAGATGCTATTTCTATGAATTCAAAAGTATTGTTGTATTGTGAAGAAATGCACTTTAAACCGGTTAATATTATTATTATTATTATTATTATTATTATTATTATTATTATTATTATTATTATTATTATTATTATTATTATTATTATTATTATTATTATTATTATTATTATTATTATTATTATTATTATTATTATTATTATTATTATTATTATTATCATCATCATTATTATTATTATAAATATTATTATGATTATTATTATTATTATTATTATTATTATTATTATGATTATTATTATTATTATTATTATTATTATTATTATTATTATTATTATTATCATTATTATTATTATTATCATTATTATTATTATTATTATTTTGAATATGAATTTATTTGTTAGTCGAAATTTTGTGATGTGACATACAGAGAATCACATTTACTTTACTATTTGTTATAAATGAACATTTATTATACAATCACAATTTATAAATATTATATTTATAATTAAATTTAATTGTATCTTTATATTAAATTTGCATCGCCATTTCAATATCATGCTCTTTTGAAAAGATAATTCATATCTTTACGTTATATTTAAAGGCATACTAATCATAATTGGTTTTCTTAGATTCAGGTCGTACCAAAATATTATAATTCTACTTAATTGTCTAAGAGTCTCTAAAGTTCTCAATATAAAAATATTTTGTCCCAACTTGAAAATAGCTTTTAATTCACTAAAACCCTCTGTATACGCTTGGTGTTTTCTTTCTACGATTAGTAATTACTTATTTCAAAACTAGGTGAGACTCTATTTTCTTAAATCCATCGGTTTGTGTCATTAATTGGTTCCAAAAAAATACAACGCTAATAAAACGACGCATACCAAAACAGCATTTTACATGTAAAATACTACGAAAAAACGTCGATAGTAGTGAAATAGATAAAAGAATCAATCAAATAACAATTCTCGAATTCCAAATTGGAGATTATGTTTTAATTAAAATGGATATTCACAATGAAAATCAAAAGAGATATATGAGGCCATGAGCGAAGTTATGAAATAAAAATTGAAAATGGGGTGGTTGAAGGTTTTTAAACAATGGTTTTTTATTATTTTTAATATTTTGTATTTAAATTAAAATTTATTTATGAATTTCAGGTTATTTATACTTTTTTTTTAAATGTTAGATTTATTAAATTTTTATATAAATATTGATTTTTAAGTTTCTTAAAATGTTTGCATTTACAAGTAATTTCGAATTCCTCCCTGTCCCATGATTTCGATCAATCTTCCTTTTTTCACTTTCTAAAACTATTTAACATTATTATTTCACTTATAAATTTCGCTTTTCTTTCCATTATTTTCCATTATTTTCGGTAATCTGTGATCACTTTCCAAATTTTAAAAAAGGCTTTAAACTGGAATTTTATTAAATTAGTTATATTTTACATCGGTTCTTTTTGCTCCTCTCCTACTAATTTAAAGGTGGAATGTGATAAAGTGCTTGAAATATCCTCAAATTGTGTATTTTTATAATTTAAAAAGTCCATAATAAATTAAAAATTCCACAATTTTGGTTCTCTCGTGTGTATTTTTTATTATCGGATGTTGTACGCATTGGATGCGTGTTTGTAAAAATATTTTTCTGCTCTTCTATGGTAAATTCACTTAATTTACATCGAAGCCAATAATTTGTATCGTTATTTTGAGTAGGTGTATATTATTTCTTATATAATTTTCTAATTTGTGGAGTAACTCTGGTGATAGCTTATGGAAATTGGTGAATTTCAAATTTGTGTTACATAGGAAAATAATTTTTTTTATAAATGTTGTTTAACCCTTAAATGCAGTGTTGCCATTTGGCAGCATAAAAATATTTTGTTGATCAGTTTACTACTGAAAAGAAATAAATGGGACTCGCATGCTGTAGGCATTTGGAAAATAAAAGTTTCTTTTGCAATAAATAAAAACGTTTATGTAATATTTTATTCTGGAAAAAATAAATTGCAATAAAAAAATCGGAATTTTAAAGGTTAAAGTAAAAAGATCAATAATGATAAAAAAATTAAGGATTTTACTGATAATCCGTGTACTAATTATAGCTTATATTTTTATTATTACATATAAATTAATTTTTAAGGTTAATGAGATTTCATATGATAATATTGTTGATCTGCCCCAAAATTATAATGTGAAAATGGTATCTAAACAGGAAAATGGATCTTTAAATATGTGGAGTCTTACTGTTTCTAATGAAGAAAATGGAAATACTTCATTTTTAAACATCAAACACCTTTCAAGAATAAGTGGCCATCGTTGGCAAACAAATTCTGCAGCATGTCATATTCAATTGCCATTTTTGTTAACAGTATCAAATATTTTAAAAATAAATAACAATACCTCAAATAACAATACCCCAGGTATAAATTTATTAGTTTTTCTTGTTTATGGTTATAGAATTAAGTGAATTGATTTTGTGGCGAATAAAACCGATTGGCCCTTTTTCCAAATCTGGTGGAATAACAGAAGTTGCTAGAATAAATTCTGACAATTATTTAAATTTTACAAAAGTAGCTTGGTTTCCAGGAACTGTTCCAACTTATCTATTTGGATTGGATATATCTAGCCCTGGCAGTTTTTTTATTGCTACCGACTTTCTAAATAAATTGTCACTTTATATTACTATTGCCGATGCAAAAAATATCATTGAAACTGAGATTTTTCAAAATAAAAATGCTAATTGTCAAGAATTAAAAAGTCCATACCAAATAATGAGCCTTACAAGTACCGGTGAACCAGGTTGCATACTTTCAGCTGGAGTTTTAAAAAATTCGACTAATGATTCGTCAGATGATTCTGAGCAAGTAAATCTATTTTAAATGTTTAAAAATAATATATTTTATTAAAATAAAACATTAATTTCATATGATAATTATTTGCAATATTCTTAATGTTGATAAAAAAATTAAAGTACAAATCCTTTAAGGACATTCCATAAATGACGTCACATAATTTTATCTTTCCCGTCGTCCCAAAGAGTTGTACGCCTTTCAAATATTACGCCACAAAGCTCTTTATCACCCTGAAAATATTAAATTTTTATTAAATCAATCGGTTAGTAATCAGAACGATTAAAATATGAAAATTTATGGAGAACGTAACAAAGTGTGGCGCTTGTTTAGAATTGCCCCGCATTTTTTAAATAAATTTTATTATAGGGCATTTAATACTTTTAAAGATGGATTATCAACCTAACAAAAAATCAATGATTAATTTGAACTTATTGTCACTTTATGACATTGTTCGAACCAAGGAAGGTGCCATTAGATTTTTGCAAGATAGAGGTATATTAAATCGACGCAAAGCATGCCTAAACAACCACGAAATGATTTTATCGATAACAGATGAAAGAAAAAGATGGAGATGTACGAAAAAAACCTGTAGAAACGAGGTTTCTTTGAAGTCTGGATCTTGGCTGGAAAACATTAACCTCTTATACCGAAGTTGTTTTATTTATATATTCTTGGAGTTTTGAATTAAATTCGATTAAATTTTGCCAAAGGGAGTTTAGTATTTCATCAAACGCAACCATCATTGACTGGAACAATTATCTCCGAGAGGTTTGTGCCAGTAGTCTGTTACGAAATCCCTTAATCATCGGTGGCCCTGGTTTACATGTAGAGATTGATGAATCTCTATTTACCAGGAGAAAAAACAACGTTGGACGTGTTTATCCACAACAGTGGGTGTTCGGCGGCATTTGTAGGGAAACTGGGGATTGCTTTCTTTATGTCGTTCCTGATCGCTCGGCAAACACCTTAATGCCCATGATACAGAAATCCATAAGACCAGGGTCAATTATAATATCTGATGAATGGCGGGCATATAGTCAAATTCCAAACCTGGGATTTGGTTACTTGCAAGAAACAGTCAACCATTCAGTAAATTTCATTAATCCCATTACCGGTGCAAACACACAAATGATTGAAGGATTTTGGAGTTTAGAGAAACAAAGAATTAAGCGTCATTTTGAGACGCATCGTGGCATGTTAGATAGTTATTTATGTGAGTATATGTGGGGACGAAGATTAAATGGTGCAAATCCATTTGAAAAGATTTTACATGATATCCGTGAATACTGGCCACCTGCCCAATGATCGAGTTATATAACTGTTTTTACAGTCATGTTAACAATCTTTAATAATAAAAGCTTGTATTAAAAGTTTATTTAAAATAAAATTTATTTAAAAAATGCGGGGCAATTCTAAACAAGCGCCCAAAGTGTTTGATGTCACTTTTTTAAAAAGCACCCTCTTCTACACACGTGACGTCAGTTAAGCATGACCTCTATGTAAAATTAAATGTTAAATGGTATTTGTTTGCTAATACTTTTATTTACTTTCAAACAGTAGATTTAAAAAGTTAATAATTTTTTCTATTATGTCTGGCCATAAAACCGGGCAATAAATTATTAACAAGTAAGCAAAAAATCGATTATGTAATTTTTTAATCAGAAAATTTGTTTCTAATGAGTAAAATGTAAATGATATTTTTATATATTCTTTAAATTTTATTATTTTATTAAATGTTTAAAGATAACCATAATATTATCACTTTGTTACATTTAAAACTTGTTTATAAATTTTCGAATTTCGGATGAACGACTATTATATGAAAAAGGCTTTTCAGTTGAATTTATTAAATTCTCCTCTTTTATGTTTTTTAAAAATGACTAAGAATAAAGTGATAATGAGAGTGTATTAATGGAAAATTCATATTTTTTCGTACCATTGATCAATTTTGACTTTAATTTCAAAATTATTGGAATAGTTGATGTTTAACCGCCTTTATATTTCGAATTGAATGAATGAGCAATTTTATCTGATTTCATTATTATAAATTCGTTCAGAAAAATTCTAATTTATTTGTGATTACTAGAATAACGTAAATATTTCAAAGTGTTCTGAACCGACTGCATTTTTTTAACAGTGAATGATGTGGTTACATGTTTATTTATAACTACAATTATTTATAACCAATCTTATAAAACATTAGAAGACGTACAGTATTCGTCAATTCATTGCAAAAATCATTTATTTAGACTGAACATATCCTTATATAAAATCTTCTGGTGTTCACTGTCTAACGAAATTTATCTCTAAATTCAAAAGATATAAGAGCTAAAAATAAGTCAGGTGAATAAACATTTACTCAAAGGGATACATGAATATGTTTTGGAATTTAAAATTATTAAGAAGTGCCTAAAGGTTTGGAAATTTTAAAGTCAAATTTAAAATAAATTAATATTCTCAAATAAATTTATAACATTTGATGGTAATTTTGATTAAAATCCGTTGAAAGGCAAATATATTTTTTTATAAATAATATACATGAGTTATTGGTAACTTTTACAAGATTTTCCTCATCTAATGTAAAAAAAATCAATTAATTATTACGGTAAACTAAATGTTTTCGAACCGTTAATTTTTTAAAATGTGACACGTTTGTAGTTATATGAAAACCAATGTAATTAAATGGTTATTGAAAATTTTCTGAACGCTTAAAACATACAAGGCGTAATTTTTAACCCGTATGTAACCACCGATGGGGGGTATTTTTAGCCCCCCGGGCTAATGTTTTTAGGTTTGTGTCAAAACCAATTGGATTTTTCTTAAATGCTCTTATGACTTTTCCTGTGTTTGCCTGGGCTACAAGGGGATGCAAAATTTATATATATACATGGATGCGTTTGTTGTGTAATCATGTCACGGTAACCGGAAAATATGTATCTAGAAATGTTACTGGAAAATGTAGCTTTCAGTTCTATTTTTACTAACTGCAACTTATACTCTTATTTACTTACTTTTCTTACTTATTTCTTTGTTTATTTATTCTTTGTATGACGTGATTGCCACCATTTGTAAACAACAAAATTGTTGTAATTATTTCATTGTAAAACAGATATACATCCATCCTGCAGGTAAAATTATGATTTTTAATCTGTAATAAATGCTGTATTTTGATTTTTATGCTGTTGGAATAATGTACGCACACATTACCTACCCCAGTGCCCAGTATATTACTGATAATGATAGGCAAAATAAAAGATACAAACTGTAAATTATTCATGGATGCAACTCCATTTTATGTTTTAGTATAAAAAGTGCAATTATCATCACAACAACATCAATTTATGCATAAAAAACTGTCAACAGTTTGCATGTTATTAAGTACAATATGTGGCTGGTTTGTGTTAGTTCAACAGCACTGAACATTAGTTGTACGTAGTTTACTGTCAAAGCCATCTGCATTAACCAAGTTTCAAATGGTATTTTAAATTGGTATTTTGTATTTCCCGATATCTAGCATGAAATTCTTGATATCCAATGGGGGTAATTCTACCCCCCCCTCGGTGGTTACAAATGTAGGCAAAAAATCGTGGGTATATGACGGTTAAAAAAAAACTTTAGTGACTAAATGATGCTGACAATTCATAATTAATCGCATTATTTCGTGTTCTGCCAATAACTACCAAAATTATTTCTCACAAGAGTATTTATAATGAATTGGAATGATTTTTTATTAAATAAATATATTTCTTTTATGATTTTAGAATTTTGAGACATTATTACTTCATGTCTTTCCCAAAGATATGATATTTAGTGATTGTGATGATAAAATTGAAAATAAATTCTTTGAAGTTCCAAGTGAATCAAAATATTCAGAAACATTTTTTGTCGTAAGAATAATGAAAAAGAAATGTAATGATGAAGCGATTTTAGAAATGTGGAAAATTCTTTTTACTGGTTTGAATAAGGATTATATTTCATATAAAACAATTTATTTAGATAATGAAAAAGAGAAACAAATAGGATCCATGGATGATTTAATTAAAATTAAAATAGATAAAGAAAAAGTTCGCTTAATTTGATTTTATTATTATCTAAAATAAATTTTAAATTTAGGTATTTACTAATATCCTAAAGTTACCTAACAATGTTGTTATCATCAAAGCAGTACCAGCTGCAAGCCACCTGAGCTCAGCTAGTATTTATCCAAATTGTCTTGCGCCATATTTAATTACCACCATGTGCTCTGATGGATCGATTAGATTTTGGAAATGTTTAGCAAAAATTATTAATTCTAGTCTTATTTATATAGTAATTAAATTAGTGACATTGACATTATTTTTTAGGTTATAACTATGAGTGGATAGAGTGGAGTATGCAATTACAAAGCGAAAATTCGAGCGCTATTATTCTGAAACAAGGTGATAATCCACTTGAAATTAGTTGTGCATATAGTGGAAGAGTTGCAGTCGGATATTCGGATAATTTTAATAAAGGCAGTGAAAACACTCTTATAAATATTAATGTAGATATTTATGAATGCGAATCAACAGGTTCAAATTTTTTTCAATTGCTTATAAATAATTAATAATTATTATAACTTATAATATTTAGGTGGGAGCGAATGGATATTAGAGGACAGTATACAGTTTTCAAACGTGAATTTATTGTCTACGTTAAAGAATCTCAATAAAGAAGAAAATGATAAGGTAATTTTTAAAATCATGTATTTGTTGATATATATATATATTTATTTATTTATTTATATTTATTTATATTTAAACTTGTCCTTAAAATGACCTACATAATTTTCTATTTGATTAATTTTTTATTTTACCAATTTATTTTTTATTTTTTTCTTAATCGTAAATTACAGTTTTGTAGTTACCATAGTAACTGATGATTATTTTGTGACTTATAAAAATAATTTGAGATTCTTTTTGGGAGGAGTTTGTTTGATTATATCTACGGAAATATTTAATTTTTGTATGTTTAATATGAAACAGAAAAAAAAGAGTTACTCATTGTCACACACACACACACGTATATATATATTAATATTAAAGAGAACACGAATCCAAAATGATTCGGTGATAAATGACCACACGAAAAATGCACACAGACAGTATTGCTCACACGAAAAATCCTCACATAGAAAAAAGCACTACAATAAAATAAATAGAGAAAAAATCAAGAATAATATTCAATTATTTATTATTATTATTTATTATTATTATTATTTTATTATTATTTTATTATTATTATTTATTATTATTAATTATTATTAATTATTATTTATTATTATTAATTATTATTATTATTATTTATTATTATTATTAATTATTTATTATTATTATTATTTATTATTATTATTATTTTATTATTATTATTAATCATTATTTATTATTTTATTATTTATTATTATTATTATCGAATTTTTTAATTTCTAGTGCATTTTTCTCTATTTTTTTATGTGTGCATTTTTCGTGTGGACCGATCACGTCCAAAATATATATTCAGCTACAATATATTTCGTCTGATTAACAGTCATCGCCAGCTACTTTCTCTTGAACTTTAAACTATTTAGAACAAATCTCTTAAACAAATTTCTGCTTTTAAATTCTCAAAACATTTTATCAAAAAGTTAAAAATTTTTCTTTTTTTCAAATCACAAAATTTAAAAAACTTTAATTTTCCAAATTTTCCAAAACAGAGACTTTAACAAAATTTAAATAAAATTTTCAACGAAATATTTATAAAAAATTTTTACTAAAACTATTTAACACTTAGTTTCATCCAGCATCAAAAAATTGCGATTACTAATATCAATCAATTCCATCAGTCTTCTATATATATATATATATATATATATATATATATAAGAGTAAGAGTATTTACATTACAAGGTTAGGATTTGTTTTCAATTATGTTTTTCACCTTCAAAGCTTCAAATGAATTTACCAGAACAAAAATGCTAAAAATTAGTAACCTCGGAATATTTTGAAAATTACTTGCATGGTTGATTAATTCCTTTGTAAAATTTTTATTTGCCAATTTAATTTTAAAACACATCAATCTTTTCCCATTATACTCTGAAATATCACTGTATTTTCTAATAAATATTCAACTGTTTAATGAATTCATATTTTGGGTTTTATATCATACATTACTTTCAAACAAAATTCATATTAAGTTCAAATTTAAAAATTTGGAAAAATGGACATTGTTTTTCACCTCACTGATATAAAAGTTGTGAACGTCTTAGAAAAATTCTCAATTTGCACTTTAATTTAATTTTCCAGACAAATCTTACGTCTTATTCTAACGACATCTGACTTATAATATGAATTAAAAACGTCTTTATAATCACATGAAAGAGCCCTGGTAAAAAATTCAAATGTTTAGAGTTTGGGAAATTTTGTTTATTTTGTCAATTCTAAATTTAGAATTTTCAAATTTATGGAATTTCTTTTTCCTATTTTCTTTGTGCTTTCAACATTAAAAAAATATTTATGTAACATTTGAGATTTCATGCTTCAATAGGTATTCATTTGAAATATATATAGATTATGTGCCAGGTGATTTTATGTCACGCGTGACATTGATAGCGTTTCACACTACGTACGAAACCAATGAGACTGAGACTCGACTGCCGTGTTAATAAATTTAAAGTATTAGTAATAAACCTTGTTGTAAATTACATCAGTTGTTTCGAATTTTTGATTGACGTGGATGATTTTACTAGGAAGTTTATTATCTAGATGAATTTGTCAGAACTTTATAAATACAGATACAATGCTTTCTTTACGTTTTTTATTTCTCCTTTTGTTTTATTTCACAACTTTCTTGGAAATTTTACTTACGGATTAAGTAGCAGCTTTTCTTTTAGAGTCATTTTCGATAATATTTTATGTGCATTATCAACTCGAGTAAACGATTCAGAATAACAACATAAGCCATTATCATTTCAATCTTTTATTTGATTTACTTTAGTTTTGTCATAATTAGATTTAGCATCACACAAACCTCTAACATTATCTTTTGCTTTAACCATAATCTTTGCATTTTTCATTTCTAAAACTATCAATATTATATTAATTACAATTTCGAAAATTTTTAATACTTCGAAATCCATTTAAAGGGAGAAAATTCAATCAACAAAACTTAAATCTAAACGAACGAATATTATTTTAAGTTTTCCTGGTGTGTAGATATTTAAACACACAGACACTTAAACACACGGCATTTAAAAACACGTACATTTAATCACAGCGACAGATTATGATCGATATTATCATCTGATTGTTTTTCTATTGCTCATGTCTCGAAGTAGCTATTACTTGGAAATTTCCAGTATTTAATTGCTTTTGTAATAAAATGGATTGGTTTCCGATTAATGATTTAATATTTTTTTGATATTTTTAAGCTTAGTTTTTGCTTCACTTTATTAAATTAATTTATTTGGTAAACAATATAGGTGTGTCGCAAAATTTATCCTTCGAAGTTTTTAATATAATCACAACAATTAAGCCCATGCCTAATTGGCTTAATAAAACAATTATAAATAACCTAGTGTTACTAAACAAAAAAACAACCTTTGTTGTGATTATATGTTCGTGCGTTTAAGTGTCGCGTGTTAATTTGTCGCTGTGGTTATATGTCCGTGTGCTTAAATGTCGTGTAACCAAGTTTTCAACAACGCACAAATTTAATAGATTCAAACGACATAAATAAAGCATATAAACAAATTCCCAAAATATAAAGTAAACGTGAATCCATTTCATCCAATTCCAAGGTACCAATCCTAATTGTAAGACGATTTGGTCTCGAATTTACCACAGTCAAATAACAAAAGATCAATGGGAATTACCATAGAGTTACCAATCAATCAAGTGATATAAAGGTATATCAATTTCTTTAGGGTTTCTGAAAAAGTGATTTTTAAAAAACAGCTGTTTTACTGTTTTGATTGTTTATGTTAAAAGTTTCAATTTTTCTTACAAAAAGTTGTTTAAGAATCTGATTATTAGGAGGTTCATCCTGTAAAACATTAAAATCAGTTTTTGTTTCCATAAATTTTATTTCAATAAATATCAAACTCAGAAAAATTGTATGCTTTAATCTTTCTTATTTAAACAAATTTCTACGAAGATATTTTTAATTAAAATATCTTCTTATTTTGTTTTTTTTAAAAATTAATCTAAACTTTTTAATTTTTAAAATTTTCAATTTAAAAATTTCTTCATCATAAAACTTCCTCATATCCCCCTTCTTAAGAAATTTTTAAGTTTTTCCACATTTCTTTCGATCCTTTTTCCATCTTCATTTCTTAAGATGTATCGTCTGTCGTGCACTTTCTCTATCACTTTGTACAGACCTTCATACCTGTCCTGGCCTTTGTGCCGTGTTTCTACTTTTACTAATACTTCTTCTCCTACATTGAATTTTCTCCTTGTTTGTTCTTCTAGTTCTTCCTTTATCGGTATTTCTTTGGACCCGTACCATTTTTCCCTGCTAATCTTTTTTCCAAAAACTATCTCTGCCGGGCTTTTCCCTGTCGTTTTTTGTTTGGTTGCATTTAAAGTGAATTCGACTTCTGGTAATATCTCTGCCCAATCCGTCTTCTTTCTATCCTGTAAAGTAGCATTTATCAAATCCCGTATTGTCCTGAATTGTCTTTCTATCTGACCGTTTGTTTGGTGATGGTATGGACTCGAAAAACATAATTTAATCTCTAACATCTTTGTGAATTCTCTCATCATTCCTGATTCAAACGCCTTTCCGCAATCAACTCTTATCTCTTTTGGGCATCCAAATCTTAAAATCCACTTTTCTAAAATCGTTTTCTTTATTGTTTCTTCGTCTTGTTTTGTTATCGCTGTCAAGACTTGATACTTACTATACTGATCTATTATGCCCAATATATACTTCTTACGTCCTTTTGTTTCTGCCAACGGTCCACATATATCTACGAATATGATTTCGAACATTTCCTTCGAATCTTGTCTTTTTACTGGTTCTTTCGTTGTTATTGTTAAAGCCTTGGTTTTTTGACAAATCTCACAACTTCGAACAATCTCCTGAATCTTACTCCACAGGTGTTTTCCAACATATCTATCTTTCATATAATCGGCTAACTTCTCGACTCCAGCATGACACAATAGTCTATGTATTTCCTTTATTGTTTCTTGTAACTCATTTTCAGGTATCATCGTTTTCTTTCGTACTTCTACAATTCCATGTTGGATGTTGCTTCTTCCCTCTTCTCTGATCGAGTCTAGTAATCTTGTTTTTATCTTTCCTTTCTTAGCTTCTTCGTGGGCCATTTGACATTGAACACACGTGTCACATTTAGTTCTCGACACCATGTCTGCATTTTGGTGATTAATACCCTTTCTGTATTCTACTCTTATATCTAAACTGCTCAAATAATTGATCCATGTTTGGAATTGTGAAGTAATCGGCTTCTTGGTTGTCATCATAAACGTGATTGCCTTGTGGTCTGTCCTGAGCGTGAATCTTCTTCCGTAGAGATAGTGCTTAAAATGAATGCAAAAATAATATACCGCCAATAGTTCCTTTCTTGTAATACAATATCCTTTCTCGTGGCTCGTCATCGAGTGTGATCCATACGCAATTACTCTTTCCTTTCCATCTTTATCTCTTTGTGAAAGTACTGCTCCAATGGTATCGAAACTAGCGTCGGTATCTAAAATGAACTCTTTTTTCAGATCCGGAAAACATAAGATTGGCGCCGTCGTGAGTGCTAGTTTCAATCCCTCAAACACGCTATTCGTTCCTTCACTCCATTCTAATTTTTTGTTACTTGGTCCGCTACATAATTGTTCTAACATCCTTGCCTTCTTTGCATAATCACTGATGAATCTTCTATAATAATTGCAAATACCTAAAAAGCTTCGGAGTTTCTTTACGCAGTTAGGCTTCCCAAAGTTCTGTATGGCCTGAATTTTAGATGGATCTGTCTGTACTCCTTCCTTGCTGATTATGTGTCCTAAGAATCTGATTTCTTCCTTTATTATTTGGCATTTTTCTGGATTAATCCTTAGGCCTGCTTCCTCAATCGCCTTTAACACTTCTCCGAGTATTTTATAGTGTTTCTCTTTACTGCTTGAATAAATCAAGATGTCGTCCAAATACACCATTGCTCCCTTTATTTTGCCTAATACTTTTGTCATCATTTCTTGGAACGTACCTGGTGCTGTTGCAATTCCAAACGGCATTCTGTTGAAACAATATTGTCCGTTCTTTGTTGAGAAAGCTGTTTTCTCCTGTGATTCTTCTTCTAGTTCCACTTGGTAATATGCATTACCTAGATCGATTGAGCTGAAAAAGACGGATCCTCCTAACAAATCCAACATCTCGTCTATGTTTGGCATTGGAAATGCCTGCCTCTCTGTTACCGCGTTCAGCTGTCTAAAGTCCAAGCATAGTCTAATATCCTTTTTCTCTTTTTTCCATACACATATTAGCGGTGTATTCCATGGAGAGTTACATTTCCGTATAATTCCATTTTCGTACAAATTTTGTATTGCTTCTTCAATCTTTGATTCCAAATTTAGTGGTTGGCGATATGGTTTTATGTTTATCGGCTCACCTCTTGTAACTATCTTGTGTTTTACCAAATGTGTGCGACCCACATCCCATTTATCTGCCATAAACACGTTTCCACTGTTTGTTATAATTTCCTTTAATTTGCTATCTTCATTGATCTTTAACTGCTCCAACGCTCGTATCAATCGTTCTTCATCCTTTATTTTTCTGCCAAATTTTGCTTCAATGTTACAAATATAGTTCTTGTCTTTTTCACTAGCCTCGATATCTTTAATTTTTAACAGTCTAAATCCAAATGTTTCTTGTAATTCGATTCCTCCAATCACGTCTGGTGTCACTTTCTCCGCCACAATGAATATAACTTCCTTCGAAACATTTCCAATGGTTACTTGCACCTTCGTTTTTCCTATTGTCTCGATCGTACTCTCGTTTGCGCATCGTAACTTATCGTCACTTTTCGTCAATTGTTGTCCTCGTAGCTTGTTGAAACAGTTCACACTCATTACATTGATTCTTGCCCCAGTGTCTAATAAACAGTCGAAATTTTCCCCATTCATCCTTACTGTTATACTAGGCCTTCCTTGCATTCTGTTATACAAAATTTCAACAACCTGCTCCGTTTCGATGGTTCCAATTCTCTCCACTTCCTCTTCAAACATTTCTCTCTTTAGGAACCTGTATACTTTCTCGCTTACCCTTCCAACATTCTCCCACTTTTCTGCCCCTTGAGGATATCCCATCAAATTTTCTGTTAGAATATGGCTCCAACCAACTCCTCTACTGGTGGAGCCCTGTTGTTTGGGTACGTCTTCCTAAAATTATCTTCATTTGTCTCTACACACGATTCCCTTTCTTCTTCTTCCTCGATACCATTTATTCGACTGTATCTGTTTCCCGTGAATCTTTGTCTCTCCATCGCTTGCCCGTACCTCATCTTTGTATAACACTCCTCGGATCTATGACCATTTCTGCTACATCTTTCACAGCGTATTTCCTGACACAATCTTCTTATATGACCTTCTTTCCCACACCCAAAACATCTTGGAGCTTTTTTATCTGGACAGTTTCTACTTATATGTCCGCTTCTATGACATGTCCAGCATTCTATTTTACCTTTTATTGGACAATCAATTTTCGTGTGTCCTATTTTGTGGCATAACCAGCATTCTGGCATTTCTCTTAGGATACTTTCTTCTCTCTGTTCTTTCTTCTTATATTGTACTCTTCCCTGTGGTTCCTGATAGACCACTCTGGCGTAACTTTTCATACTGTTTATCTGTTCTCTTTGCTTTTCTACTTTGTCCATCAGAGTTAGTGTTTCCTTTATTTCTTCTGTGCTTTTTATCTTCCGTAGTATCACTTCTTTCTCAACTTCTTTATTCTCCGCACATACTATTAACATCGTTGCTGTTAATTTCTCTTTGGTAAATTCTTTATTTTCGAACAACCTATCAACAAGGTCCTCCACCTTTTTAAAATACGTTTCTATTTCTTCACCCTTCCGCTTGTAATTCAACAAGTTTTGTAGATCCTTTAAAACATCTCTTTCACGATCGAATGCCAATCGCAACCTAGCCTGGAATCCTTCGGCTTTTTTCAGTGTTTTGGCGTACACTTCCAGGAGATCCTCATCAATCATGCAAGATGTTAATCTTTCCTGGTCTTTTTTCTGCGTGATTCCCTTGGCGTCGAAATAAATTTCGCATCTTTTAATGAACTTTTCCAAATCGTCCCCTTGGCACAATACCTTTGGTAGCAATCTTTCGGTGATTGCGTCCGTGTTTACCGCTGCCACCATATTAGGAGGTTCATCCTGTAAAACATTAAAATCAGTTTTTGTTTCTATAAATTTTATTTCAATAAATATCAAACTCAGAAAAATTGTCTGCTTTAATCTTTCTTATTTAAACAAATTTCTACGAAGATATTTTTAATTAAAATATCTTCTTATTTTGTTTTTTTTAAAAATTAATCTAAACTTTTTAATTTTTAAAATTTTCAATTTAAAAATTTCTTCGTCATAAAACTTCCTCATACTGATATTTATTTATTTTTATAGTTTACAAAAAAATCACTTGGATTTCATATAATAATATGTGAAAAAGACCAAAGCGTCAAGAGATTAATCTGAAAGTAATGATTTGATTTTAGTGAAAAAATTAGTACACACTGAAAAAACTCTTTCCACATCGTTTGAAGTTGGGTTGATTGTTAAAATTGCATCAAAGACCTTCTGGAGGTTTTCAGTCCATGTACCAGTATAGTTGAAAAGCGTTAACTCACTCTTAAACCATTTTAAATTATCTTGCCCCAATGATGAAGCTGGAACGTTCTTTTGAAAAAGTGCTGTCAATTCTTCCTGAAGATTTTTTGTTTCAGTTTCAGCAGGATTCGAAGTTGTTTGGTTTTCATCAACACGATTTTCACTATCAAATAACCGAGAGGCTAATTCACCAGTGAATGTTATTGTAGCGCATGAGGGTATATGCAATGGATCTTTAAGACTGCGCAGTATTTCAATGAGATTTTCATTTAAGCGCTCATCAACACGAATTCTTAAAATTTGATAGAGCTTTTTGCTGATCACTTTTAAATAAAGAAAGTTTATCAAATATAAAGCTAAAATTGTGTGTGCAGTCAAAAACGTTGCGTCTTCTTTGCTCTAATTTTCAACAGCCAATTTTATTGGCCCCATTGCTTCCAGTAATTCCTTCACTTCCAGATGTAACTAATTTTCACGACCATATAACGTTTGAATTTCCGATTGAAAAATTTGATTTTAACTGTTGAGAGTTTTACAAACTTGACAAGTTTTCGAGCATTTTCCAGAAGGTCAAGATAGTTAACTTCTTCATCGACTTCTTCAAAATTAATATGGAGTCAACCTTTGACTCATCATCAGCTACGATTTTTTTATAAAGTGTATCGCAAACACCTAGATGGATTTCGTGATTCAAACAAAATTTACCAATGATATCAAGACGTCGAATAAATTTTTGGTTTACTGCTGCTCCGTCTTGAGTAGAACCAACAAGATCTTTTGTCATTGTCAATCCGAACAACTCCAAGTGTTTCTGAATAATTTATCAATACATTATCAATTGCTGTGCATTTTCCGAGAAAGCGTATCAGTCCTGTTTTGTAAGTTATGTTTTCTAACTTTTCATGAATATTAAGACCAAAATATCGGTGGCTTCTTACAGTAGTAGCCTCATCAACACTTATTCTAAATTTATTACCGGTCGCAATCTTCATTTTAATTTCATTCTTTTTTCTTCAAATTCATCGTGAATAAGGTTCATTACATCGGACTCATTAGCAGTGTTGAGGAAACCTAAATAATAGAATAAAATAATTAATAAACATGTAAAATGATTGGGGGAAACAATGAGAAGTGAGTGAGATGTGGTTCTGAAGCTTGATAAAAAGGGAATCAAAAAGAAATGTTGAACGAGAAAGGAATAAGAGAAAATCAATAAAAACAGACAATTAAATCAAAGGTCATTTATAATTAACAAGTGCAAATTTTAGAAAACAAAAACAAAGCAAAATTTGCACTTTATCTCAAAAGCCCTTTCAAGATAAGGGAAGAAATATTGTTTGGAAATCCGGGAAAGGGCACCTCTAAAAAATTAGTTATCTGAACAGCTGTCAGTGGTTATGGAGGCCCAAAAGGAATTAGCGTTAAAAGATATCAGAAATTCTATTTGACATCAGTAAGTATTATTGGATGATGAAGTATAAAAAGGAAGCGAGATAGGAATCAGAGAGACAAAACATTGCAGAAGACAAAGAAAGACAAAAAAAGAAATTAAAGAGAAATTTGAAACAGAAATTAAGCAAGGTCAAAGCAACTAAATCAGAGTTTCCGATCTCAGAAACCCACCACAGTAGTCAAGTGATTGTAAAGCCAATTGATCCAAAAAGTTCTATTCTTCCCGAAGGGTCGTAATAAGCACCAAATTGTGATTGATTGATAATTCGTTGTGTCATTTTAAAGTAGAGATAAAGTGTATTAATCAATAAAGTTTATATCGTTTGGAGTTATTTACTGTTGTTTAAAAGCACACTTGGAGTCAGGTTGAGAATAATTCGTATTCGAATTCACCGACAACCCCAACAGTAGGTATTTTAAAAACGTCTCTCAAAGACTGCCTTATCTAACAATTTTTTGTTATCGCTCTGATAGAAATTCCGTTAATAGCCATATCTGAAACGATTTCTTTCAAGTTTTTACGCCTGAAAAAATCCATGATCATTTTCTGTCTCTTCTCAGGAAGTTCTTCTGGCTGTAGTTGAGGTGGATCTTTTGGTGCATCTAAATTGATTCCATGAGCCTTTAGATGATTTTTTAATGTTTTAGTTGAATTTCCGGAGTACTTAATAATTTTGTTGCATCGAGAGCTCTGGTCTTTTAGCTCTTTTGTTACTTGTTTTTTCCACTTAATAGAATAATCCCAAACTGTAGTCATTGCTATGTAGGGTATAAAATTGGTGCAAATTCTAAGGAATGTTTTTGAAAAACTTACTCTTGCTTCTTTTATTTGTAATCTATAAAAAAAATCATTTAAAAATATTCTTTGTGACGTCACAAAATATTTCAAGATTTCTTTTAGTAAATGATGTCACGATATTTGAAAAAAGCGTTTGGAATGCAACAAAGTTTTGTTTATTGTAGCTTAAGAAAGTTAATATTTCGTTAAAATTTTTGCACATTCTAGTCTTCTTTAAAAATAAAAAACATTTTTATAAAACTAGCTGTTTGTTTTTAAATTTTTCCAAAAAACAGCTGTTTCACTGTTACTGTTTAAACAGTACCAGAAACTTTAATTTTCTTGTTATTAATGTTTAAAATAAAAATGCAGTAAATTTAATTTATTTATGTTGAATTTGTATCACTTTTTGTAGTATCTTATTTTTTTTTAACTGGACTGTTTATATGCGTCGTTACTGTCAAGAAAATTTAAGAAATTATAAATCACTTGCTATTTTATCTTTTTATCTAAATAATGAATAAATAAAACACTTTGTCTTTTAATTGCAAGTTATAATCAATAATTAAATTTTCCCTTTAGAAATTTATAAAAAGTTCCTGTCACAATAAAGATTTAATTCAAATCGATTGGGTAAATTCAGAAGATGGAACATATTTACTCTCTATTTCTCTTGGAACAAAAATTATGATTTTTAGTCCAGCATGCCTAGATAATTGCAAATATTCTCGCTTTTCCAGTGAAACTTCATCGTTAGCAAATGTAATTTATTGTATTAATATTTATTTATTAATAATTAAACCTTTAAATTTATTAAAAATGAAACTTCATATTTTGCAGTTTTAGTAAATTCTGAAAAATTTTAATCATTTAAGTAAAAAAATAATCACAATTCAATTTCAACAAATCAAAGTTATTTATGTAGATGTATTAACTGATATCAATACTATTTGAAGCTTCTTTTGATTATAGAATGTATTTTATAATATAACACTTTTCTTTGAATGGACAATTTCACTCGTTTCCATTTTATCATTTATAATACTAGGTTGTGTAAAAAGTTCCCGGGCAGCAGCAGCAAGTGAATTTACAAAGCACTTTGCATATATGGAAATTATAAGTTAATAAACTCTTGTTATAGACAATGAAGGACTTTACTTTGGCGAATAAAACGGCTGGTTAATCATGTTTGCTTTCATTGTCATTCTATATGTTGAAATTGTAATCCAAAACTGCCTGGCAACTTTTTACACAACCTAGTATTTCAAAAAATTATATCTGTATCTGTATTATACTTCAAAAAAATACTGCAAACAGGATAAAAACACTCAACAGAGAACAGTGAGAATAGGTGGAGTAGAGAGTAGTTTCTCAAGATTTTTTTAACCATCGCCCCCTTAAGACACAATTTGATTTGCCACCGCCCCCTGAAGATTATTTAATTGTATTTAATTTGTTATTTAATTTTCAAAATGTATTACATGTAAATAATAAATTTTAATGGTACAGAAAAATTGCTACCGGATTGCTCCAATAGCGTTATCTAACAGAAACTTGTTACAACTTGATTGCGTACGGCGTGCGGGCTATCCGATGAAATCTATCTTAAGTATTTTAAGTTTTATACCGTCATACAGGGTAGAAATATAAACTAATTATTCGTTATTGTGTAGTAGGTAGGTTTTAATTTTAGTGAAATTTAAAATGTAAGGTATTTGAAATTACAAATCTACCGTCGCCCTCTTAACCCATGTCAACGCCCCCCATTTTTTTCTGGGCCCTTTAACGCCCCCCTCTAGGTCTCAAACTCCCACAAGGGGGCGTTATCGCCCACTTTGAGAAAGACTAGAGTAGATAGACCGCTAACATCCGTTTCGGCACCAAGCCCAGCTCCAGAGCCGTGTTGTAGACTGCCCCATGGCGAGAACCCCATTGAGGAATTCTGCATTATTCACACTCAAAATAACTGACTATTAAGCGGGGACATACACATGTACGTTATTATGTTTGTATGCAACGTGAACACAGGCAAAGCTGGATGACAGATGCACAATGTCATTAATTGTTTTAACAGGGCAGGTAAACCATACCTGGAGTTTTGTCATATCTGCATGACATTAAACTTAAGTATTGTAAGATAGGTCCTTCGACAGATGCGGGGATAAAACTGTTGGAAAAAACTGTGGAGTGCGCACCCGCCAGGTCCACCTCCGACTGTATCGCATATATCTATTTAACGTATAAAACATTATGATGATTCATATACATGAATGTATAAACGACTCATGTATACGGAATGTAACTAATGTAACTCATGACTATTAAAATAAAAATATTCTTATATAAAAAGTATATGATCAAGTTTGACCTTTGATGTTATTATTGTTATACTGTAAAAATTGATGATTCAAATATTTGTGATCATCATACACTTTGATCATATATATTTTTATAAAAGTTATAGCAACTTTTATGTTATTTATAGTTAAAAAATGTAAATAAAGAATTACATAACATTAGAATGTAATATTTTTAGAGAAAATTCTTAATTATTAAAAAGTTATTTCTTAATTTATTGACAATAGTTTTACCAATTGAATAGAAAATGTGTAATTGAACTTGATTTTAAATTTAAAAGCCTATAATTCTAAATATAAAATATATCAATTAAGATTTTATTATATGTAATTATATATGTCCTAATTTAGTTTCCAGAGAAAAACGTATCAGCGGTTTCCAACCTTTTTGGTGCTGTGACCCCTTGACAAAATTTGCCAAGTCGCATTGATCACAACGATAAAAATAATCAAGTTTATCCTCCTTCACTGCTTTTTTGCAGCTAACTATCATATATTTGTGTTTTAAAATATCTGATAATTAATAGGCAATTTCGTTACAAATTTTATGTATCAATTATTTAGTAACTTCAAATTATAAATTGTAAAATTTCACAAAATAACGTCTTTATTTAAAAAATTAACTTTTACAAACTGGGAACTATTGAAGTAGATTGTAAAATAAATTTTTGGTTCCATATCATTAAAACTTGTAAAAAAGGTGAAAAAACTAATAGATAACATCAAATAGTAGGTGGGAAAATATTTTAAAATACTCCTACTATTTGATGTTATCTGTTATATTGATATTATTTAACAAAGTTAAATTTGTATAATTGGTATTCCTGCACAGTTTATTTCAAAAAACCAAAGGTAATTCAATTCTAAAAGTAAAAATAACAAATTAAAAATGTTCATAAATTCAGGAACTAAAAATTTAAAACAGTGATAGTGATTATAACTGTACAATCTTATTGGCTGTCATCATCGGATATCATACGTGTTTTCTTTCTTATGACTGGCTAAAGGCACTAAAATCACTCGAAATACTTTGTATGTAATTTGCACCAAAATTAAAATTTTCCTCTCCTGATCGGGTTTCACTAAATCTTACAATGGATTCTGATATTAGCCGTTGTGACCAAAATTTGGATAGCTCCTTGGGTAATTCTTTGTATCGAGACATACAAAACTTCAGTTCTTTTGACAATGGGATCGTTTGTGACGAAATGGTTTTCTAATTTATGTACTAGTTAAGTCTCTTTAATAAAGCTAAAACAAAAGACTAAAATTTTTATATTTCTCCAAAAGTAAATTCGTTTTTATCAACTAAAAATTTTAGGAAATAAAAATATTTTCGTTAAAATTTAAAACAAACAGATTTTTTAACCATTCTAAATCGAATGAAATCGTGTAAAAACGAATTGTTTTATTTTATTTAAAACAAATTTTTCAAATATTGCAAATTGGTATTTTCAGCAATGAAAGCCGAAACTTTTCTGATCTAATTAATTAAAGTTATCATTTATCTTTAGTTTACTCATTGGATGAAAATAGATGAAATTCCTTTACAAACCGCAGATTCATTACCCCCTTTGCCAGTGCATATTAGTTGGGCTAGAGAGGGAATTTTAATTGTTGGTATGGATAATGAAGTTCATGTGTATAATCAGTGGAATTTTCTAACCAACAAATATGAATATTCGAATAATTTTCAAGATGGTTTTATTTTTTTATATAAATTGTAATATTAAACTTAATTATAAAGGGCAAAGTGATTATATTAATCATAAAGATTTGAACAAATTTATAAAAAGTGCCTCAAAAACTAATTATTCTTTGGCACGTCTAAGAGATGCTTATATTTGCAATTCAAATTTTAAAAGGTCATTTTCCAAGACTCATCTAAAAAGTATTGATGTTGAAGATGAAAAAGAATCATCTGATGAGATTTTACAAAATGCTGGACTATTTGAAGCTGCCCAGGTAATTTTTTGAAAAATATGAATTTCAGATAAAAAATATTGTAATTTTTACTTAATCTGAAAAGTATTTATTTTAAATACAAAAATAGATCTATCTATCTATTTCTACATATTTAACAACTGTAGATCATTTCAATATTAGTTATAATAAATATTTTAGATTCAAAATCCTGTTTTGCCACAATATCATCCGAAACAATTGATGGAATGGATAAATTTTGGTAAAATTAAACGAGTGAAAGCAATATTAACTCACCTTACTAATTGTATTAGTAGTGATGATCTCGAAAATTCATTAACTATGAAATTGTTGAGCGATGAAGTTAGTCAAGATTTTGATTTTCTAAATTCATGTTTTTATTTTACGTTTGTAAATTTAATTATATATTTTCATGACCTCACCAAGATTTATTATTTTAGATTGAAATAAAAAAATATGAACAACTTAATGAAAGCTTGTCAGAAATGAGTCAATTAGAAATTAAAGCTATTCCTCCTTTGCCCCTTCACATTTTGTTAAAAATCGATTCCAATGCTCCAAAAATATCTCTAGATAAAAGCCAGAATTTAAGTTTTTCGAATGATGAAACTGATCTAGTCGAAATTAGCTATATTGATAAGGTAAAAATTTTCATCTTAATTTTTTAGACAACATATTTTTTTTCTGAAAATAATGGAATTTTACCTTATAATTTTTTTTATATTTTTACTGTAAAGGTCAAAATTTTATTATTTTACCCCTTTCAAATAAATAAACTTACGAAAAAATTTTTTTAATAGAACAGCGCCGTAACTAGGTAAATGTAACAGGTTCCCTGAAATGAAACTTTGAATTGAAATTTCATTTTGAAAACTAGAAAAATTTAAATAATTAATCTTTAATTATATCTAATGATTTCAAAGAAATAATTGTGTATTTGATCAGAGTGATCTTTACCTTAATTTCACTGTTTGAGAACAAGAAGAGGCAGATCAAAATCTAATTCCTAACGATAAATCTTTAATAAAGATTAACGATACAGAGCTGAAATGATGGCTGGGTTGCTTTGGTTTTAATGAATCCCTATAGGCAGAGTTACGTGGTTTGATATATAGAGAACAACAAGTCTAAGACATGTTCAAAGTATATTCCCAAAATTCATCGTTGGAGAAAATTGTCGTCTAGCCAGGATCTCACAGTAAGTGCCCAGTGTGATAGTGAACCATCTTGCATAAATATCATAATTTGTTTGAAACGCTTGTGATAGTTTTATTAAAATAGATTTTCATCCTGGAGATGGTAGCGTAAATAGTTATCATTGAACCATCGTGGGTTAGAAGGCGCACAGTATCGGTTGTAGTGTGTTGACATTACACCAAGCGAAGTTGAGATAAATCACCTATAATATAAAAGAAAATCAATAAATATATAGCATATAAACACACCAATTCACCTTGAGGTTGCTTGTAAAATAGTCACTGACACAAACATTACACTATAGAAACAGAAAAAGTGACAGAGAAATAAAATAATGCACATTAACACAACCCATAATAAAACATGCATGCAAACTTTTAACATGTAGCCACCCGAAGTTGAAAAAACCGCTATAATAAATAATTTTATAGACATTTTTGAGATAATTTTTGAAAGAAAAATGGCGAAAAAAATTTTAATTTAAATTTTGAGGGTTTTGCTTGGAAATTTCGAGTAAATAAGGATGTATCTTCATTAGATTTACCCTTAAAACTAAAATTAATCTAATATTTCAGATATTTCTGTCGAAAAAAAGCAAAACCTGAAATCCGAAAAAAAGCATAAATTTTTAAATTATGTTGGTAAGTTTTAAAAAATAATCATAAACCAAATTATTTTGTGTACATAATCGATGATTTTTTACAAAATATGTATAAAAAATATAATTATTTAATGCAAATAATAATTTTTATAACTTCAAAAATAATTTAACTCACATTTTTTGAATAATATCCGAAAAAAAATACATATTTTTGGAGATTAGTTATTGTTACTTACTTAATTTCCTAAATATTATTTATAATAATATATATGAAATAGTTGATCAAATTTATATTTAAGAGCTTGAATTATGATCATATTTCCTTATAAAATCATAATTCAACTCTTAAAATTTAACTTTAAGTTATATAACTATATAAAAAATAACTTACTTAGCAGTCATTTAAAAAATGGCTGAAATGCATTCACAAAATAAATTCCGCCAAGTTGATTTATGTATCAACTTGAATTATAGCGGAATTTATCTCAGTGGGGCTTGGTGTATCACCCACGTGGACGTGGTATTCCTCTGAAAATGTCAGACTATACTTCTCATCGTTTCAAACCATTATTCATAATTGGCATATTTTTTTGAAATAGCCAATCTATCTGTGTCATCCTGTATTTCTAACTTTTCTACCATTTAAATGAATTTTTTTTCATCATGATATTTATATTTTAATAAATTTTAGAATGAATCTTTTGTTGCACAAAGTCAACAGAAATCAGAATATGGAAATACACCGTGGTTGATATCGTGCAACAATGAGTTGTCAGGATTTGGACCAGAAGGAGCACAAAGGCTGTCAAATTGGTGAGATATTTTTATGTATATATTTTATTTAATATGTGTAGTTTAACACGTGTACAATTGCCAGGATTATCTGCACTAGATCAAATTTATTTGTTAGGTATTGCAGAATTGATGGCTAATCTAAAAACCGATATTTCTGATCAAATGAATTTTAGTATATTTTATTTTTAGGATGAGTTTTTAATATTATGGAATTATTATACAGACAATAAAGAGAATTGTAATTTTGGGGAACAAATTTCAACTAATTCGATGGATGATTGTGGCATAAGATTTCTATTAGCAATTCAGCACTTTTCCTACATGACTCGTACACTTCCTATGAATCAACGAAACAATTTATTGGTAAGTATTTTGATTCACTTTATCAATAAAATTTACGCGGTGCATTCAATATGTAATCGGATCACAAATATTTAATCAGTTACAAAAAACTTATAACAATATAAGCTTTTCTCGTAGCAGAATCTATGATTGGAGTAGCCATTTCAAACATGGCCGGTAGATAGTTTTTGATGATGAGAAAGTTCATCGACCTTGTGAAATTTGTGATCAAGATGGAGAGAAATGTTTACAAATTGTGAGGGAATAACGACGAATCACTATCAATGATATATAACGAAGTGAATGAGTGTGAGTACCAGAGCTGTGCATGTCATACTGAATGAATCTGATGTAAGAAAATTGGAATCCAGGCTCGTCACAGGAATTTTTACTAGGCAAACATCATTACTATGGATGAAACCCATTTATCCCTGCATGTTTTGAAGACAAGGAGTGATTAACGAAAAGAAATTACCTGGAGAAACTAGTTCCAGGACATGAAATCTAGAACATGTCCTCGAAAGTCATTGATTTTTGTCAATTTTTTTGGATTAATGGCATTATTTATACGTATTTCGCCGAAAAGGTCTATGAATTAATTACACATGCAGTAACCTTGTGAACACAGAAATATACCATTCATGTTAGTTTCTAGACCCTAGCCTGGGTACTTATTCGTGTACCACATATTTTATTCATTTTATATTGCTATTAGTGTTTGTCGAACTTGGTAACAGAAGCAGAAAACAATTATTTTTTCTGGTTTTTTTCCTTTCCCTTCTTGCTAAAAATTTGTTACTTTTTGTGATATTAATTGGTATTTCACCAAAAAAAATTTGTACAAAAATATTAAATATCTTTTTTTTGTATTTTGGTTTCTTAAAGTGAAAAAAATTGAATATTTAGCAGTTACTGAATACTCTGTTTAAATTTTTCTTTGCTTTCGTTTAAAATTTTTTTTAGAGAATTTAAAAAACGAAAGAAACTTATAGCACAAGAAATTAAAGCAAATTCTAGTTGTTTCAATAAAAATTTATTAAATGCTCGAAAGGTTCAACAACTTTTTTAAAGTCGTCTTCAAAATAAACATGACATTAATTGCAGCCCAACCTTAAGTAACGAAATTGAGAAGCCAGCAACTGAAAACACATTTGGTTCGTAGAAATTATGAAAGATTTTGCAACGGACTGGATTTTGATTATTAGGAATTACTAAAAATAAAAATATCAAAATAGATATAGTTAATCTGCTTCAAAATGAAACTCGTATAAAGAAATTAATTCATGAAGATTTTGAGGGGAAAATGATATTCGTTGAAAAATTTTACACTTTATGAAGACTTTGGATTTAACTGGGTTTTGTTTTTACGAAACAAACGATAATAATGATTTCATTATTAAAATTTATTCACAAATTTCATTTTTCTATGAAAAGATTTATATATTCAGCAATTAATATATATGGAAACATTTGAGGTTCGAAGGTTTACTACGTACTAAAAGTTTCGAAGATGGAAATTAATTCATACATAATTTAAAAATTCACGTTTTGATTTTGAATAATGTCTAGATTCAAGGAATCGATACTTCATGCTTGATTTGGGGATTTCATTCTGAAACCGAAGATGAACTTTGTCTTCGCCTAGATGAAATAACTTCTCATAATATGTTGTGGGTAGATTTTCGACGTTATGGATGTGGATGGTGGATACGAAACAGTAATATTCTTCAAAAAATGATTGAAAAAGTATTTTTGAAATATTAATTTCTCAAGTAAATAAATGTAGGTTGCCAAAAATACTTTCCAAAAATCAAAAAATCCCATGGATTCCGCTATATTTTATTTAGCAATGGGCAAACAAAAATTACTAGCAAAACTTTTTAAGTTAACAGAATTTATAATAAGTATTAGTTATTATAAATAATTTATTAGAAATAGCAATCAAACTGCTCTTTTCACCTTTTTTAACTTGGATTTCTCACTGAGTGAAAATAAAGATCGTGCACTAAATCAAGCATATAAAATGCGCAGTAAAAGACGATATGACCACGCTGTAGCCTTATTTCTTTTATGTCATTCTATTGAGGATGCCATTCTAATTTGCTTGCATAATTTGAAAGATTTGCAATTGGCTTTGACAATATCTCGTTTATACGATTCAAGCATTTCTTATAGTACTCAATATTTCCATTCAATTGTCCGTAATCACGTGATAAAAAGTCAAGATCCATTTATAAGAAGCATGGGATATTGGATGCTGGTGATATATGATATATATGATTTGGATTTTTAATTTTATAATATTAGGAAGAATACATCATTTCTTTAGATTCTCTATTAAGTGAACCGTCAAAAACTAATGATTCTTTAGACAAAACTGTTTTAAATACAACAGATTCTATGTTTAATTCAACCGATTCTGTGGTCTTTGTATTTTTCAATTTTTTAAAAAGACATCCTATAATTACTAGACAAAAAATCGTTTATAATAAAAATAATATAAATGGAAATGCAAGTTAGATTTGGTTAATTTATCATTTATAATTTGATTGACTTTCAAATAAAGATGCTATTACCCCAATGGAGAGACGATTATATTTTAGGACAGCATATACTTATTTAAAAATGGGATGTCCTGATTTGGCATTGGAAGTTTTATCTAAATTACCAGAGCGAATAGTAGAGGATAAAATAGAAATGAATATTGAAAAATCAAAAAAGTATATATTTATTAACATTATGATGCTAACAAACCAATTTTTCTAATAATTAATTAAACTTGAATATTAATATTTTCTATATTTAGAATTTTACCGATAGATGTGTAAATAAACAGATAATTAATTTTAAAAATGAAACAGTTAAAATTTTATTGTAACATAAAAAAATTATGATTTATTAATTTTAATATTGCGTTTAGCGTTGTTTTTCACATTAACTCTGTAATGAACCGTAAGATTCAAAACTTATATCGAGAGCTAGAATGACTGTAGTTCTGTCATCGTATATAAAATCGAATTGTTTTTGTTGAAAATTATAAGATTTTTTTTTGATATTGATGTCATTTTGTTTAAATTTTTCGATAATCAAAAAAACAAACGAAAATTAATATTTTTAACCCAAAACATGTCGGATAAAAGTAATATAAATAAAAAACGAAAATTAACAACAGTTAAACTGTTGAATATGATGTTGCTTGGTGAGCCGTATTTCACAGATACAAAACCAGGTCCATCCTGGAAGGTGACCAACTGTCATTTTCCAAGCTATCTATCTGCTACAGCAAAGAAAGTTAATGCACAGAATTTGAGCAGTGTGTTTTTCTTTAAAAATGAATAGTAGAAAAGTTCGTAAAGAGAAGTTATTCGAGTGTATTGATTGTGATGTTGGTTTGTCTATAGCAACAAAAATTTTAAATTTATTTCAATATTCGACAATTCTGATCTAAAATTGATCTTTGACTAAACTATGCTCAAAAGATTTATTTTTTGACTTTACTGTTTTAAATACTACAGATCCTATGTTTAATTCAACCGATTCTGTGGTCTTTGTATTTTTACACGATTTTAAAATAATCAGGTCCAAAATAATTCGTGTCAAAATATAGTAAATATATGTATTCAATCTTTTATTGGATCGCGTTTCATTACAGAATCGTGTACAAACAAACAATCTAAAAGAAGAGTTGAGTGTATCAATTTTTAAATATATCCAAAAATGATGTATTAACAAAAAAAGAATAAATTTTAAAACTTCCATATCTTTTTCCTATTCTATAAAACGGCAATTTTGCAAAAAGAATTGAAAAATAATTTATGGAGAAATAAGATTCAAATCTAATTGAAAATATTGAGTTGGACTTGTAATTTATATTTTTGTTTCATAAATTTTTTTATATTATTTATATTTCGCATTACATCGTGTAAACTTATAATTTATGGCATTTCCGGGTTTTTATAGACTTATTTATTTTTATCGCCATTTGTCGTATTGAATAAGTTTACATGAAAGTGCCTCAAATTTGATATGATGTCTAGTGTCCAGCTTTTATCCATGGTAATGTATACTAAGTTTTCTTAACTCTAGTTTGTTGGTCCCATAAATTTATGGGATCATTGTCCACTTTGCTAGTAAAAATTTTTGACTGCCCATATCATTGCAGTTTTTTAAGTTGAAGTCATCAGATATTTTTGACAATCGCTTATATTTCTCTTGAAGTGGGGTGCACTACGTAAATGGTGTCAAAATTGCCAAACATACTTGTTGAGACTCATTTGCTTCGCGGATCTGATAACATATCTTATAATGTATAATTTAAATTTGAAGCGATTTTCGATTTGAAAATTATTATTTTTTATATGCGATCGTCTATTCCTATATGCCTTTACTCCAGCCACTGCTCAATAGAAAGCTCCAATGTTCACTTAGGAAACCACTGCTCTAGATTTAACAAAAAAATTATTTGTTTTCATGAATTCAAAAAATACGGGATTTTTTGACTTGTTTAAATCTTCTATCAAAAATGCTATTTAAAAGAAGTTATTTTTAGTTGGAAAATCAAAAACTGATTTATTAATTACAATAATATTATATTAATACAATATTAAAGAATATTCCAACATTATTGTTTCATGTTACTACAACTTTTTCAATATTTCGACCTGTAATGTCAAGGTCAATCAAAGCTTTCACATATATTACAGTTATTAACTTTATTTTTACTATTTTCATTTTACTTTATTCTTAAACATCATACTTTTATCTGATTCTAAATGCAAAAAAAAATTACTTTTCAAACAATAACATTCTAATAAAAAAAAAATTTTTTAATTTTTTAATATATTATTAATTTTGACACTTCTTTGAATATATCTAAAGTTAAATAAATTTTAGAAAAGAAAAATGTGAAGAAAAGGATATATTCGATTCTAGCTTAGATTTTAGCCCAATACTTGATAATATTTCATATAAGGTTCAGTGGGATAATCAGGAAGAAACGGATTATCAAACTGATAAAAATATTGACGATTCACCTTCTAATGTATTAGATATAATGTGCTTACAGTATAAATTTATGATTTGTTTAAAATTGATTTCGGAAGAATTATGTACACTTGCTACTGGGATAGAGGTAAATTGATTTCCACCGATTATTTAATTCTGCTCTTAAGTCACATGGTGCATATCTTCGGTATCATCTTTATACTTGGCTAGAGAAGGAGGTTCAAGTTCTTCAAAGCTTGTGTCGAACATCGAATGAAAATGATATTCGTTAGTTCATTATTCTTTCTATTTTTTATAATTAGAGAGTTAGATGGAAAAGTAAAATTGATATTCGATGAAAATTGTAACATTTCTATTAAAGAGCGTATTAGTTTACGAAAGCGTTGGTTGAAGGTGTTAATATAACAATTAACATTTTCTTTACTTTTATTTATTAGGCAAATCAATCTTTACTTATCAGTCTCTATAGTTTTTGTTCACTGCATGGGCCAAATATTGTTGGACTTGCAGCAATCAGTATGGAACTTTTGATTCTGCTTCAAGACATTCAAGGTAACAGTTGCATTCAATACGATCATTGTGTCGATGTGCATTCAAGCGTGAATCTTCCTTTTATTAACTCATCACTGTCACCAGATAATGGCTTAATTATTACTCCTATTCAGCAATTAAAAGTAGTTACACACCTTTCTTTTTTTAAATTGAATTTTTTATCTAGACTTTCATTTCGGAAATTATTGACTGTATTGATTATTTCAAATGTCCATTTCCTATTTTATATCATCATACTGTTAACTGCATCCATAAATCGGATCATGAAATCGATGAAAACAAAAGCAAAATTAAACTTTTAAGAAATCAATGCCAAGCACTCTCAGCTTGTTTACATCAGTGTTTATCTAACTTTACGGGGATTAAAAATACTGAAATTTTCAATTTTAATAATAAAAGGAGACCCAGACAAAGTATTGCTCAGTGAAATTTTTGAAATTTTATTACATTTGATTACCAGGTTCAACAAGTGTTATTTATTCTCCTGAAAGTGATATACAATTAAGATCAAAATATTTTTCGGAATCGAACATAAAGGAACAAAATGTTCCTAACTCAGATCCTATGAAATGGCCTGGTTTTATATTTTAATGATTCGTATTTTTATTATTTTATTCTATCAAGGTTATGCAAATTTATTTAAAGTATTTGGCTGCAAACCAAAGAAAGCCTTTATTAATTTTAGTCACATACTGGCTGAAGCCCTAGTCGCAGTCTACATAGGAATCCTTATATATGCTCTTCATTTGAATGATTCTAATTTATTATATCGATTAACGAGCATAGAGTTTAACAAGTTCTAGAATTTTAATATTTGATATAAATACTTATTATTTTCAAAGAAAAGTATGGGGCAAAATCTTCGGAGGAACTTATAGACAGAAGCCAAATAGACCCAGTGGCCCCCCTAGTGGTTCTACAACTAATATAAAAGATCAATCCCAAGTGTAAGTAATAGTGAATTAAATTTATTTATTTCCTAATACAAAACTTTATCCACTTTTGGGAAATTTAAATTATCAAATCGTTTCTAATTCGTATCCAAAAAGTAATGTGTAAAATTCTGTGAGCGTGTGTGTGTTTTTAAATTGATTGTTAAATTTTGGATATTGATTTTGTTTTGTTTTCCGGGTTTATTAAATTATTGAGTTGATTAATTTTATTTTTAAAAAATTTATTTTCACACGTAGTTTTGTTTAAATTAACATTTTATTTTTAAAATAGTCAAAAAGTTCATCAATCTGAATATTAAATCTCCATATTAAATAAATTTTGAGTTTCTTCTATTTAATATGACGATACAAGGATTATTAAAATTTTTGTTTCTCAGAAAGTTTTGTCTGAAAAGTTTCAAAATCATTTCTACCAATTTATGGTAAGTGAATGAAATTTTAAAATAAGGACAAAAATTGTAAAATTTGAATTTCTAAATATTATTGAAATCTTTAAATTTAATTTCAAGTGGAAAACAGTTTATATATTTTGTCATGTAAAAATCAGAGAAATAAATTGATTTTCGATTTTTTATAAAGTAAAGATTCTGATTGGTATTTCAATTTATAAAAATGACTATCTTGAGTATTAATTTATATATACAATAAATCCTTAAATATACCAAACCAAAAAAATAAATAAACAAAAATGTGCAAAACAAAAAAACATAACTTATCTTGTTTTTTAATATAATAATATTTAAGGAAATTAAGAATTTTTCAAAATTAAAATTGATTTTAAATTTTTATTTAAAAAATGGAAACCCAGTATACTTGAAAATATTTACTAAAAACAAAAATTAATCGATAACCTTTCGGAAAAATAAATAAAAGACTCAAAAATCATAGATAAAACTAAATAACTCTAGAATATTATCGAATAATGAGCTCCTAAGAATTAGGACAGGTATTCGTCATATAAAATTTTGTTTGATATTACTATTCACAAAAATCTTCGGTAACATTACTTTGGAACAAAAATTAACTATACCAACAGAACCAAGATGCTGTTCCATTTAACTTATCATCAACGGTTGGAACGTTGAATATTTATATAATTGTTGGGGTTTTGTCGGTGAATTTAAATAGGAATTATTGTCAATCTGACTCCAAGCGTGCTTTTAAACAACAGTAAATAACTCCAAACGATATAAACTTTATTGATTAATACACTTTATCTTCACTTTAAAATGACACAACGAATTATCAATCAATCACAATTTGGTGCTTATTACGATCCTTCGGGAAGAATAGCACTTTTCGGATAAATTGGCTTTACAATCACTTGACTACTGTTGTGGGTTTCTGAGATCGGTAACTCTGATTTAGTTGCTTTGACCTTGCTTAATTTCTGTTTCAAATTTGTTTTCTCCTGCAAAATTTTTGTCTTATTTTTTTGTGTTGTTGATTTCAATTGCGCTTCCTTTTTATACTTCATCATCCAATAACACTTACTGATGTCAAATAGAATTTCATATATCTTTTAACGCTAATTCCTTTTGGGCCTCTATAATCACCGACAGCTGTCCAGATAAATAATTTTTTTAGAGATGCCTCTTCCCGGATTCCCAAACAACATTTCTTCCCTTATCTTGAAAGAGCTTTCGAAATAACGTGCAAATTTTCCTTTTGTTTTTATTTTCCTAAATTTGCTCTTGTTAATTATAATTGACCTTCTTTTATTCAATTTTCTGTTTTTATTGATTTTCTCTTATTCCCTTCTCGTTATTCGACATTTCTTTTTCATTCCCTTTTTATTAAGCTCCAGAACCACATCTTAATCACTTATCGTTGTTTCCCCCAATCATTTAACATGTTTATTAATTATTTTACTCTATTATTTAGGTATCCTCAACATAATTATATATAATTAAAATTTTGATATTAAATAAATGTTGAGATTATCAATCCAAAACCTACATTGTTGGTTCTAATGAATTGTTTATTACTACAAATAATACTTAATAAATTTCTTATAAAATTAATGATTATTTGATTAATTTTTAGTTTTACATTTTATCATAATTTAATAGCACTGAGATTTATTTAATTATATATTCTATAATTTTAGTTTTTAATATCTGTTATGATTTTATCAATATTTTTTAGAAAAAAAGAAAATCAAAATCAGACGAACCTTGGTAAATTTATTTTTTCAAGTGATATAGATCATATTTATTGAGATCAATAGCCCCAAAAATATAATATTTTTTATCTATATATTGATCTAATTGGTTAAAAAGTAAAATTGAATTTAATATTTTTTAAAAAAATGTTATTTTATTTTAAATTTAATATTTTTGGTTCGAATTTTTAATAACTTATGTTAGTTGGATATTGATGGATGAGTTATGATTTTTGATGAAGAACGATTCTCCATTTAATCTTTGTAGTGTGTTTTTAAATGACGTTTTGTAGTATTTGGCATTTTGTATGCTGAAAGGAGGGCACTGATTTATGTGCTCGAAAAATTACTGGTTTTGATTTTGATATGTTCATTGAGTGGTGCTCTGTGTGTTTTCCCAATGTACGTTTTGTGCAAGTAAGATGATAGACAATGTTTTTTGAAAAGCAAAATTTGTTGGATGATCGGCAAAGACAACCCCTTTCATAAAGTTCTGATGTTAGAGATTGTTTGGATTTACAGAGTGGTGATTTCAAAGGAGCTGATGTGTTAAAGATCGAGCGAATATGAACTGCTCAATTAGTATTGCGAATGAAGAATCTGATTTTATTACATGTTTTTTTATTTAGAACCGTATTTTTTAATTGGAACCGTATTCATTTAGAAAGTATATTTCCACGAACTTTATATGGTGTCCACTTTGCAAAAAGCGTATTTTGAAGTTTTTGAGAGTCTCTTGTTTTTTTCGTTGTATTAGAACAATTTCATATTGCTCATTTTCTCTCATATTAATAAGTGCCGAAAATTTGTGTTTATCAAAAAACATCTGATTCATTATCAAACAATAAAAAAAATTCTTTAAGTTATTACAAAATGAAAAGCAATCAGGGGTGAAAACTAGTAAAAGTTCTTTCAATAATACAAATAGAAATAATTATACAATACAATTACATCACAAACTTCGATTCGGTGATAAATGCCCACACGAAAAATGCCCACATACAGTATTGCTCACACGAAAAATCCTCAAATAGAAAAAAGCACTACAATAAAATAAATAGAGAAAATATCAAGAATAATATTCAATTATTTATTATTATTAATTATTTATTATTATTTTTTATTATTTATTATTATTATTATCGAATTTTTTTAATTTGTAGTGCATTTTTCTCTATTTATTTTCTATGTGGCATTTTTCTGTGTGCATTTTTCGTGTTGCCAATAATCCGATCACGACAAACTTCATAGATTAATCAACATAATCACAAAATTTCATATACATTAAAACAAAATTTATTACTCCACGAATTGAAATATTATTTCATTTTAAAAGTTTACAATCGATGTTGCAGAATATACATACCAAATTAAGTCATCCGCGTTGATAATAAAATATAATTTTAATTCAATTTAAAAAATAATTTTTTTGATTAATTTTTGTATTACACTTTTAAAGTTATTTTACTTTTCAGTCTCGCCTAGTATACCTCGCAATAGATTATATTCTCGTTTATCTCCACCTATTAACGCTAAAGTTCAGTCAACCGAAGAAAGATTTATTCCTCCTCTTCATTCGATATTGACCACTTTGTTAGAAAAAGTATTTTCACTTAATTATTTTACATATTTCTTGATAAAAATTGTGTCAGTCAAAAACAATTGTTGTCGCGTGATTAAATTATAATTTCGAATCTGTGATTCAACATTTGCACTTTGATAAATTATACATTCAATAGAAATTGTAAAAGTTTTCTTGAAAGGTTTTCATTTGTTTATCTCATTAAAACAAATAGAAAGCATTTGATAAATGATAAACCACGTTTAAGATTACAGTGCCTCAGAAATTAAAATTTAATTTCTTTCAAAACTAGTTTATTAAAATTATAAAATTATACTGGATGAAATATAAATATATTTTAATATTCTTCGGAAATTCTTTCGAAATACAAAAGTATTGAACTATGCGAGACTTCTGCCTGCCATTTTTTTATCAATAACAGCATTTTGGTCATATTTGACCCGTTTTCTTTGAACTGTCTTTCAGTGTAGCATAATATATGAATAAAAAAATTCAGCAAACCATACACTTTCACACAATCTTTAAATTTATACGTTATTTATTAAATTGTTAATTATTCATTAATATAGTTGATCACCTAAATTAATTAACTGTCGTAAATTAAAATATGATTATAAAATATGTTATAAAATAATTTTAAAATCGTTGGGAGTCTCTAAAAAATGAATTAATTATTTAATAAATAATTAAATAAATTTGGCAACGATTTAATTAAAAGATAACGCCAATAAAAAACTTTTCGTACGATATATTTCGATAGCATAACTATCATCTTCAGGTACTCAAAACCGACTAAAAATATTATGAATTAACATTTAATTTAAACAAATTAATTTTTATCAATTTAATTTTGTAATAAATAAATATTTTTTAAAATGTATTCAAATAACTTTTAATTAATTTAAAATTTCAATTATTTTAATAATATTAAAAAAAATTTTTTTTAAAAAAACAATACATAAACATGATTTAACACACGTAAACTACTCGAGTTCTAGAGCATTGTCGATTGAAGGGTTTGACCAATATTAGTGAGCACAATAGAGGCTGTAAAAGTGAAATTGGAATGTCTGATTTTAGAATTTTGTTGAAAAGTTTTAGTAATTATTGGGAACGCGTGATATGTGAAGCATTATTTAATGAAGTGTTTTTAATTGCGATTAAATGAAAAACCTATTATTTTTGACTGAACACCAGGAGCCATATCGAGAAATTATTTTTATCGGCATTTTATTAATATATCAACATAATGCATTATATTATAGCCAGTTATTGATTCACAATCTCCAGGATTTATTTATGATTCGGATGATGAAGAATCTGTAAAAACAGAAGAATACATGGACGATGAAGATACACTATCCAATTCAGAATTCTTAAACAGTAAATCATATACATGGACATTATTAAAATTTATAATATTACATTCTGTATCATTCGAAATTAAAAATATATTAAAAATGATTCAAATTGAAAACGGAGGTTTATTTTATTATTCTGTTAATAATTTAATCAATTTATTAGAACTTGCAATTTTTTGTCCCAATATATTTGCTATTCATAATTGCCTTATTCGATGGCAAAACCAATGCAAAATTCATTTGAATGATTATGTTTCTGTTCCTAAATCATATTCAGAGTTCTTCAACGACTGCCAGACAACCAAAACTGATAATGTTTCCACGCGTTTGATCAACATGTGTAAACACTTTGGAAATTTAGAAAATAGTCCATTTAAGTAATTACACAATTGTTTTGAAATGTTCATTTTTTTATTTGGTTACACCAAGCAAATTATCTAATATCCGCAATTATTTGTAGTTTGCATATAAATATTAATTTCATAATTATATTTCATATATCCTTGAAAATATTTTACTTTTTAATATCGCAAATAACTGTAACTAGAGTGTTTTAAAATGATTTTTAAATTTTTAGTTGTAAATTTTAAAACTTTCAAATGGCTTGGATAATATATCAATAGTTGTTTCATCAGTTATTATGCCCAAATAAATTATGGAACTCGAAAATTATTGACAAACTCAATTTACCAATTGAGATGAAAAGAAAATAAGTTACTTCGAATTTTAAACTAGAACGGTTTACAGTTATTTTTTATAAATTAACAATAAAACAGTTTATACGTATATTATTTTAATAATTATAATGATAGTAATCAATAAACAATATTTAATCAATAAAAGAATATTTAATCAGTTAGATATTTGTTTCTCTTCTTTCACTTAGCTTTTTAGATTTAAATATTGAATAAATTTTCTCTTTTCAAACCGGGGCACATATTGATGACTTTAAATCAGTTTTTAAACTTTGTCATGACCCATTTTATTGCAACAATGGTTGACGTGTATCCAATTCCATGGCATACATTTTATAAACCTTTGAGTTTGGACATAACGTGATGCATCCTGCTACTATTGGGCATTTTTTAAACCTTAAATATAAGATCTTCTCTTGTGCCCACAATTCAATTTATATAAAAATAGTGAAAATAAATTTTCACTTTAATATAATCTAAATTTCTCAAATTTAGATTTCTGAATTATTGATAGATTTACAAAGTTTTGTTTATTTTCTTTTTTATTTAAAACAATTAGTTTTCCTATTTGTAATTTTAGGAATAAATCAAATTTATCTTTATCAATGAAACGTTTATGGATGAATTTAATTAATAAATCAGAGTTGCAACCGATTTTCGTTCAACACTTTCTGTTTTCAAAGCATTATAGAAGCGTGGTTGTGTGTTAATTAGTTTATAAAATATATTTATTTCATTTTTATAGGAAAAAAATTTAGATCAAAAATATGCATTAGGAAATAATTCAGAAATTAATAAATCTAGAGGTATTCGGATTATTCACAAGGAACATGAGAGTTTAATTTCAATGGCTATAAATCAAGTTCTGAGGGTATTATGAAAAAATAATGATTTGGTTTTTGTAGGTTGATAAATCTCTGTTAGTTACGTGCTCACCCAAAGAAATTGTTGAATTAAGTATTACGCACTTGGTTGATTCAGAAAGATGGTTTGAAGATGATTATGATTATTGGCTTAATGCCATTAAGGAGTAAAATTTAAAAAATATAATAATCAACATTAATCTGTTTAAAAAAGACCTGAAAAAAATCCAAAAATATTTATTAGAAATTCAGAGAAATGCTTGACTAGCGATTTCTTATTACTTTCACCAACATTTGGATCGTCAATTAACTACCCGTCACAAGATTGTTCAAGTTCGAATATGGTCAGTATTATTTCTTTGTATAAATGAATTATATTTGTTTAATTATATAGTTTAATAATAACACCAAATATTTATCGGAATTTTCATCCGAATTGGCTTTCGATATGTGTCGCAAAGCTATTAAAACGGTAAATTAAAACCATGTGTTACGTTGTCCATTTTTTTGTAAATTATTTCTGTTTTTTAATTAGAATTTATGAAAACTGTCAGAATTGCCTTGAAAAAATAATAATTTTTCGACGTCAGTAAAATAATGATAAAACTATTTCCAATGTTAGTTTGAAAACACTCTCATCATTTCAAACAAAAGATATTGCATATCATTTCGACTGTGAATCAAAAATTTAATTTTTTTGCAACTCAAATCTTTCCTCAATGTTTTTGATGATACTTTTAATAAATTACACTCGATAAAGGTAGCGCCGAGAATTTATGTTGGATAGTAAAATAATTTTTATCTATAGTCGTAATGAAAATAGCGGAAATATAAAATGATCGCAGATAAAAGGTGAGCTAAAAATATGCGTAATTGGATTATTGCCCACACGAAAAATGCACACATGAAAAATACCCACATAGAAAAATGCCAACATAAAAAAATAGAGAAAAATGCACACACGAAATATGCACACATAAAAAATCGAGAAAAATGCACACATAAAAAATCGAGAAAAATGCCCACATAGAAAAATGCACACATGAAAAATGCCCACATAGAAAAATGCCAACATAAAAAAATAGAGAAAAATGCACACATAGAAAATAAATAGAGAAAAATGCACACACGAAAAATGCCCACATAGAAAAATGCCAACATAAAAAAATAGAGAAAAATGCACTACAAATTAAAAAATTCTTAAGTATAATTTATTTCAAACCCGAGTTGTGAACGAAAATTTTCACTTCTCAATTTCTCGAAAATTCTCAATTATTTAAGAATTCTCAACTCTTGAGAATTTGATTTTTTGAAAATAATAAATATTTAGGTAATACAAAAAAAGCAAAACAAAACAGTAAAATAAAGGCAAATCTACTTACTTTTATTAATGAAGTAAAAAGAATTTTTGTCACTAATAGCAATTATTATTATTATTCTTGATTTTTTCTCTATTTATTTTATTGTAGTGCTTTTTTCTATGTGAGGATTTTTCGTGTGAGCAATACTGTCTGTGGGCATTTATCATCGAATCAAAAATATGATATTAGTATTTGCAGGGGTCGGCAATTTATCTGAGATGTAAAGAACAAATTTTTGTAAATATCATAATCTTAAAGCGTGGCGAGTCGCAAAAGATTAAATGCAAATTCGTATTTTAGCATTATTTGTAATTATCTCTTTTAGTTTCATTGGCTCTCATTAGAAATACTACTATTTTAAAAATAGACTAAAATTTATCTGAATGCAAATGACAATAAAATACTATATTTTCCACCAACATTAAGATGCACCTTGTAGTGTTCATTCAGATTAATTGTTTTTCGGACTTTTTAATTTTTTATTGTTTCTATTATTGTCAATAAACGTTTAAAGATGAAATGCGATCATTGGAAAACGAAAATAACTTCTTGCGTTGTAGACTGAACACAATTCATGATAAATCAATTGTGGGCATTGGAAACCAAAATCTTCAAATCTCAGTGTATTGTAGATTACAATGAGAATAAGCGAATTTTATTCACTGGATCAATAATGAAAACTGTCAAATGGTACAAGAAAGTTTTCTTTCACTTAGTTGATCTTGCAACTTTCAATTCTTATATTATAATCTTAGACAGAGACAGAATATTGTACTTTCTGATTTTAGAATTGAAATTGTTAGATTTATTTTCGAAATGTATGAATTTCAGGGTCATTCAACATCTGGAAGACCTCCAGTTTTTTCACCGTTTCAACTAACAGCAAGACACTTTAGTGAACGTTATCCTGACAAAGATAAAGATAATATACCTAAGAAAATAAATGTTGAAAGTATGATAAACGTTCTCGAACATCATGTGTATAGAATGTGATGTGCCACTATGTTTGATAGGTTGTTTTAAAAATTATCACACTGCTTCACATTACTGAGTTTAATATTTTCACTAAAAATGCAATGTTTAAATAAAATATAATGAATATGTAATTTCTTTATATTCTAAAAATGAAATGACTCAGTTAGTTTGCATTTTACTCAGTAAGTAAACATGTTATTTTATATGATAATAAAAAAGCCCATCGTCTATGCTGACAATCTTTTTTATTAAATTGAGAATGCTGTTTTAATTTTTACAAATTAACAAGGAAGGCAAATTGAACTACCAGCATGATATCGATAAAAGTAGATTTTATTGTAATTTGCTTTGTAATATGAAAATAATTTAGACAAGAATAAATAATAATATACACTATACCAAGTTTTTTTTAACAAAAATAATAATTTTGTATTTTACATATCAATTTTATTCAACTTTAAAATATCGAAAAGAAAAATTAATTACATTCATTTTGATTTCATGAAATCACTTTTTCAAATATTTTACTCTCTGGTTATTTGATCACTATTGATCACCAGTATATTTTTTTGTGACTAATGTCAAATGAATTAAATTGTATTCACATATCTGTATTTGATTAAATTACAAATCATATATTTTCTGATCTAAATTGTGACTCTTAGGTTATTCAATCTAGTATTTTGAAAGGTAAAGCTTATTTCATAAAACTGATTCTATATTCAGAGCCACTACGATTATTTAAATTTGTGCTAATGTCATTAACAAGAAAATTAATGCCGACCTCTGAAATTAATATTATAAAAGTATCTTCGTTTTGTCACTAAAATTTGTTTTTTTTATCCAACTAAAATGAAAGAATGAAAATGGCATTCTGATGTTTATAATTTTTTTGTTGTATCTTATGTTTTCTTTGTTTTATTTGATAACATATTAATTATAAAACTTAGATTCTTAAAATACCAATGCATAGGATACATATAAGAAAATCTCATCGAACATTATTAATATAATTAACAACAAATTAATATTAACCAAGATAATTTATACGTTCGTTTTTGTTACTGAAATTTACTTAATTAAATTATATTTTTGATCTGATAAAAAATTAAAGATTGAGAATTAAATTCTGATGTTTGTAACTTATTTATGTTGTAATGTAGTATTTTATGTTTTCCTCGATTATAGTCATAAATTCTTAATTATCACTCTTAGATTCTTAAAAGGCCAATGCATGGAATTCAGATAATAAAGTCTCACCCAACATTACCTTATTGTAAGGACTTGATTGTCTAAAATATTAGTTAATTCTTTTAATTGAGATTTAACCGGTAACAACAGTGGGCAAGTTGGAGTTTTTGAATGGGGAATCGATGCAGCAGTTGTTAAAACGTACTCTCCAATTCAAAAAGGAAAAATTACTTCTTTGAATTTCGATATGAATGGCAATAAGGTATTTTAATTAGTTTTATTTTATTTTTAAAGGAAAACTTAATATTAATTTGAATTTTGAAAAATTCTTAATGTTTGTTTTATTGGTTGAAATTCAGAATATTTAATGACAGCAACAGGAAGAATTTTATAGAATGTATGCGATAACAGTTGAAATGAGAGAATATTTAATTTAAATGATTTAATCTTGAAATATGTTAATACTGATAGCTAGAAAGGATACATTGATTTTAAAATATCACCACTAGGTTAACCATTCTATAGGTCTTATAAATAACAATGGTTTTTATATCAACAATTGCATTGTTTGTAAAGATAGTATGAGAGTAACATGTTCAAATGGAAGTCTATGTTGTCACGATTTCAAACGTGACCAAACAATCAATATATTGTTATTGCATAAAACATATTACTCGGATATTTTTGATTTGAAATAAAAATTAATCTTTATTGTCAATAAAAATATTTGTATGGATTGAAAGTTTGTTATTTTTACAATTCAAAATTTATCGATGATTTATCTTTTTTATATTGAAAAATTATTAATAGACTTACAATTAAATTTTAAAAATTAAAATAAATAATTAATTAAATAATAATATTAATTAAATGAAAATAAAAAATAATTATTTAATTCGCTTCATTAAAACAAACAATTTAAAAATAAATTAAATAATTGACTTGATTAAAACAAACAATTAAATTTATTAATAATATAAATAAATAATATTATTGACTTAAACAAATAATTAAAGTAAATAAAAATAAAAAATTCATGATTTTTAGTCGACAGGCGATTTGAGCCAATTTTATTTTTATGGGTTTTTAAGTATGAAAAAATACTTAGGCTTTTTATTCGATATTTTTAGATTCTTTAATCGGGTTTGAGCCAATTTTATTCGTAAATACTCCTCACTATAGTACGACCAATCGAAGGCGATTTAGACCAATTTTTACTTTTTAGGCTTTTTAATCGAGAAAAAATACTTAGAATTTTTTATCATGAATTAAAAAATTTTTAAACATTTAAAGAAAAAATTATATTAAATAAAAATTCATTAATTAAAACAAATAATTTTTAAAAAATTTCATTCATTAAAACAAATAATTTAAAAAAATTAAACTCCCCTCCCCCGAAAAAAAAATTTTAGGGGGTCTTTGTTTTTTTTCAAGCCAAATACCCACGGGGTATAGTCCTTATATGTATAAAGCCCCAAAGTAGAGTAAAAAAGAAAATGCAAGGCTCTCTTTTTGAATTTATTTGGAAAAGGAAATTTGCTGATAGTCTTTGGGGTAACTTTTTAAATGCCTTATAATCATAATTAAAATCTTTTAATAAATTTTTTAGGTTTTTAAATTTTGATTTATATTTATTTCAACCATTTTATTACCTTTATAAAATTACCTTTTACAAAAATGGCTTTATCTATCCAGAAATATTATTGTTATCGAGAATTTATTTTTTTTGTACATTATTTTCTTCAAACCTTAAATTTGTTGTCTTTTAAATTAATGTCTGGAGATATTTAATTATTCAATACATTTTTAGTTTTGTAATTTTAAAACTTTCAAATTGCTTGAATAATTTTAGTAATTGTATCATCACTCATTGATCCTAAATAAATTAAACGTATTTTGTTGTCCATTTTAAAAGTCATGTTTATTGAAAGTGAAAACTATTGATAAACTTAATTTACCAATTGAGAAGGTAAAATAAATTACTTCATTAGTTTCTAATTATTTCCGAATATTTCTAGACTTTCATGACTGTTTTTTAATAATTAATAATTGCAAAAGTTTTGGCACACTTTAGGATTTCAATTATCGGAATTCCTGAAACTGATATTAATAAAAATGCCAAAAAATGGGTCTCTAAAGTAATTATTATCTAAAGCAGTTTTGCCAGACTCAAATGATTAAGTGGGCCACTTTGCAAATGCATTATAATCCCGAGAGCCGAATATTCATAATGTTCATGCAATTTTTTGGCTATGAAAATACATATAGTTTTAATAATTATAATAAAAGCAATCGAGGATATTTGGATCTCTTTTCTCTTATTTTGCTTCTTAAAGTCGATTTCAACACTTGTTTATAATATTAAAACATGTAATTTTTCACTTGATAAATAACAAAAATTTGAGGTTTCTTCTTTACCTTATGAAAATAATGTTTTTTGCACTTTTTAATCAAATTTATTGTTTCTTTTGTTTATGTTGTGTTTAAAATGACAATTTACATTTTTCCAAAGTTGTTTTTTCTGGCGTTTGTTTTATCAAGCGAGTCCATGTAATCAACTACTAACGTTTTTCTGTAATAATGCTTTAAATTTTTTATTATACCTGCATCCATGGGTTGAAGATGAGCAGTTGAGTTCTTCGGAAGCATTATAACTTCAATGTTCTGAAAACATTTCTTCAAGCTACGATTTCAGTATCTTGCAGTAATTACAGTATCTTGCAACATTAAATCCTTTAAAACATATTGGTTTCTTAATATGTCCAATAACAAATGGTTTAATTTTAATTTATCCACTAGCATTTGAACAATAAGCTATGGTTATTCTAACTTTAGATTGTTTTATGCCTTTTCTTTTACTTTATGAAATCGTTCTTGTAGGAAATGCTTGAAAAAAAGTCCAGTTTCATCCATATTGAGTATAACTTCTGAGTCAATTCCGGCCAATTTTTTAACCATATTTTTCCTATGAGGTGAAACATCAACTACATTCATTGAATTTGCTTCTATTGAGAACTTTCAATTTCAGATTAGAGCTATAGAGTCATCCTTTGCTGAATTGCAGGTCATCAACATTTAGGTTTTGTCCAAATTTCTTTGCTTTTGTAATGATAATTTCATCAGTCACGTAACCATTTATCGCATCCATTCGAGATATCCATTCGATCAATAAATTCTCAAGCAGAGAATGAATTTTCGAAGATTGTCTGAAGTAAGTGTTAGAGCTCTCACAATTTTCCCATTTCTCTTTATTTTTCAAAATTTCTGATAATATAGAAATTCCTAGGTCTAGGTTCCCTTCTGATAATTTGAGGCAATTCACTCAGCTACATTTTCTTTGACTCCTTTATTGCACAAATTTTTGCATTTTGATGAATTGTAATTTCTGTTCTCTTTCTAGCCATATAGATATTTAATTTAAATTAATTAAAATTGTAAACAAGCTTAATATTTAAACAACATTAATCCGAAACTTTTAAAAATTATTAGAAATTTAATTTAAAAAAGGGCTTACCGATTGCGGATTATGAAGTTTCGGATTAATGAATCAAATTTGTCTGAAAACGTTTGAAAATTGACGAAATAAATTTTAAAAAATTCGGACTATGAAGTTTTCGAATTAATGATGGTTGACTGTATTTTATTTTAAAAAATTAATAAATATTCATTTTACTAAGTACATTCACTTCTATTGTAAATTTGTAAAGGTGCTGGTAATAATATATATTTGTAATATCGGTTCTTAACCGGTATACGACATGCCACCTGGAAAATATCTGTAGATATCTCAACGGAGTAGAGATTATAGTATTTATAAAAAAATTATATACACATTATTAATGTAAAGATTAAAACCAGAATTAGGATGAATTCCAGTCAAGTAAAGCGCTGATCATTCTCAAAAGTATTCCCCGAGTTCCTTCACTTACTGACAAGAAATAGCAAAAGTTATACCATTAATGCAAACAGGGAGATCTTAAAATATTATGTTCTTATATAATTAAATTATTACTTGAAAATGAAAAGTTTATAAAGGTGAAAAAAATATTTATTCTATTTTTATAAATTCTGACTCAATTTTGCCTTGATAATAATCGGTGCAAACAAATATAGCTTTGTTAATAACTGAAAAGTTCTTGGACTCTTGGTATAATGTAAAAAGAGTCAAGAGAAACATTGATTGATAACGAGTTTTTTTAATAGTTTTATATTTTTATATTCAAAATAATTTTTTTTAATACAGATAATTTATTATATATTAAATTTTATAAACTGCTAATTTTCATTTCATTTGTTTTCACAATTTTTTTACATATTAGATAAAACACTTCATTGTAAAAAAAAATGATTTAATTTGAAATAAAACGTTTATGATTGTGTTTTATGGAAACTTTTGAAAAACGTTTATAACTCATTTCTATTTTTTTAGTTTGGAATGGGAGATTCTGAAGGAAATTTTTCTCTTTTTCATTTTTCATATGCTGATAATTCTCGAGCGCAATATTTTGTATGAAATTATTATTTGTTTTATTTATTTGATAGAGTTTAGCATACTAGATGTCCACATAAAGGAGTTTTAGATTTTTGTTTTTTGAATTCTTCTTCTTTGGTAGCAACATCGGGAGGCTCAGCATTACATGGCTTACCTTCTGTTAACCAGTTGCATGCTGTTAGTAGTGGTAGTTTTGATAGTAGCAATATTAATGTTTCGATTTGGGATATTTTATTACCTACGGGAAGAAATCAAGTTCGAAGTAATAGAATATTTGGCGACTTTTTTTGGTTTTTACCATTATTTTACCAAGATTTATCAGATTCTCAATTATCAGCTGGTGTTGCGGCATTGTGTTATGTTTCACATTTCGAACTCTTGTTAGCTGGTACAAGAAAAGGAGAAATTGCTTTAATTGATATTCGACAAAACAAAATTCAAAACATTTTCCAAGCACATGATTCGTGCATTACATCAATTAAATTGGATCCCTTACAGTATTATTTTGTCACTTCTGCTGCCGATGGCAGTATTAAAGTACATTTTTCTTTCTATTTATTATTAATCAAATATGCTAGATTTGGCATCTTTTCAACCAAGAATTAATTGAAACATTCCGCAGTGACCCAATTAAATCTTCTGTATTTAGTAAGGGAGATATGGCAATAAAAAGCTTAGAGATTCTCGATGACAATAAGATAATTACTTGCAGTGCAGATGGATTCATTAAGCTAAGATATATGAGCTTAAATTGTTTATGTAATGGTCTAAACAGTGACATTGTGATATTATAATTTTATGAAATATGTTCCAAGATTGACATTTTGAGTTTTTCAAATAAATATTTATTGCTTTTCTTAAGTTTGCCGTTTTCAATCATTATTGACTTTTAAAATCTTTAACACAAAAACATATCTCTTTGAGCACGTTGTTGTCAGACAAACCTATCTGATACAATGCAGAGATATGACTTATAAATACATAATAGAAGTTTTAATGAACATCCAACTCAGGCTTGCCAGACCTCCCGATATTGAACAGTTTTAGATTTTCAATAGATTTTACCGATCTTGAATGGATTTTTTTTTTTTAAAAAAAACCATAAAATTAAACGAAACTAAGAAAAATAGAGAAATTAGATTTCTATCTTTGTTATTTTTTCTAATCTATTTTATTTATAAATGCATATGATAAATATGAATGAATTTATATTTTTTCACAAAATATAATTGATTTTTTTTGTTTTTATTTCCGATATGATTTTTCGAAAATCTGGCATCTCTGATCCAACTACGATTATGATTAAGTTTATGAATTAGCTATTTTTAAAATGGCTGACAGGTAAATGTTTTAATTAAGTATATTTTAAGGCTTGGATTGTGATCTCTCGTATATTTATGAGATCATTATTCAAGCTCTTAAATAATACTTTTCATCAACGTGTATTTTAAATTTTCTTTGGTTTTTTTTAGGAATTTTTAATGGAATTATTTTCGAATAAATTCAAGTCTGATTAATTGAAAACTAAAATTAATTATTAAAAAGTTTCTATATTCGAATAAACTAAATTTCTGTTCCTTGAAATTCGTTTTTTCTGCCATGTTTTTACCTTTTGACAAATGCAAATTTTTGATATTTATTGATTTTATAATTATTGATTTCCGTTAATTTTACAAATTTATAAAAATCTTCCTCATTTTAAATGGTATTAATGATTTTCATTTTTATACTTTATAAAAAATATTATTTTTAAGCTTAAGTTATCGGGAAAATTATGTTTTTCGTTTTTTAAACTCCTCATTCCACAGCTCCTGGTAAATTTCAAATGAGGTAAAAAATGAATTTATTTTAAGTGCAAGTTAAATGTTACATTGTTATTTCTTCATCTCCTCAAAAACCTAGAGTTTCGATAAATATTTTTGAAATATCTAAAATGTTGTAAAAATATTAAATTGATTGAATTTCATGATAAATCTTATGAAATTATTTCTTGGTATTTTTTCAAAAATTTTCGGCTTTAATTTTAAAAAAATTGTCTAAAAAGTTACTAAAAATAGTTTTTATTGAATTGAACATTTCTACATTTTGAAAGTTTGCATGTATTATGTTTTTATGTTAAAAAAAATTTTCTTCATATTCCTTCCTATAATATAAGTTTTTAATCAGTTGAACAAATTACATGCACACATGGGTATTATGTATGTCCCTAAATTATAAAATTATTGATTTTTTCATTTTATTACAGCAGTTTTTAATGAACTAAAACAGGTGTTGTGTTAATTTTTTTCCCATCCATCACTGATTGTTGATCACATTTTTTTTGGAATAGTTTTGATATCGTTTTTTCAAACTAAAAAAACCAGAATAAAGTTAAGACGAGAACTCGTATAAGAACGAGAAAGAGTGCATATCTTGGGTTTTGACTTCTTCGGATGATACCCAATGGATACTTACTATGTTCCTGTAAAATAGAGATTTGTGAAATTTAAAAAATAGATTTTTTTAGTATTTTATGTTGATTATTTTGATTTCCGAACACGAAGATTCGGATTAAGTTTCAGTTTCATCGACAAATTTCGGACCATTCCAACCGCTTGTGGAGGGTTTTTTTTCTAGTTGTTATTTCTTGGGTATTGGGATGCAGTGTTATTCCGGCCAGATATCTTACCCTAATTTGAGATGGGCTTTTTCCATCTCCATACACCGCAGATTTACTACCACCTCTTCGTATTACTCTTAAAATAATTCGTTCTGCTGGGTTAATTTCCTTACCTTTTCCGGTCGCGTCCACGTTTCTTTCTTGTGGCGACAGCTCCTGATTAACGATTCGTCTCGTTGACCTGGTTTTATGGCTTCGGCGTGATAACGCGTTACATCTTGCCTGAACTTCACGTAGCTAGGTAGAATTGTGTTTATTAAATATATGTGAAATTAAAAGACATTCATTCAACCAGAACATTTTAGGTGATTATGAAAATGACGATATCGATGAAGAATGTTTTAACCCATTATTTTGAATGTTCCACAATTCGAGAAAGGTCTTTCTTCACTTCTTCCTTCATTTATTGTGCATTACGCCTGTTGAGTTATAATTTTATTTGGTTCGGTAGAACTGTTTTCTCTGACTCCACGTGCTCTTTAAATGATACTGGAATAACTCAACACAGGAAAATTTTATTCGATACTAACAATTTCACAGCGATTCAAATATTACTTTTACAATATTGTCAGGAATTTCCACGGGAAGCCGCCTTTTTAATTAACTACTAAAATATCCTTGACAAGTCTGACAAGTTCTTTTTCAAGTTCTTTTTTTTCAACTTTTCTGTTACTCGCAATTTTTCAAAATTATTTATGTCCCCGTTGTTGATTTAAGATTCCCTTATATAGGAAAAATCTCCTCAAACAATTAATCTGATTTACGGCAATTTACATTGGACTCCTGGGGAACGAGTTAAACTGACCTAGAACAGCGATTTGGTTATTTGAAAAAACGCATAATATTACAATATCCTTTGAAGTGTTTGATTATAAGCCAATTCTTCGCCTGACAACAGCTTTGAAAGTAACAATAATATTAACTGAGTTCAATCGTCGTTTGGTTTTGAAAGTTCTTCATCTTGCTCTTTATGATTCATATTTTACTAAATGGAAAATCAGTAACATTAGTAATTCATCAACATTTTATCTCTCTCCTAATATTAATAGAGCAATATTTAAAGGAGAATTACAAGAGGATCATTGGAAATTTATTCAACGTTCCAGAACAAACACATTGGCTAATTTTGCAAAACCCTATATAAAAGGTGAGAATAGATTGTGTAGGCGTTGCCATAACCAAGATGAAACTTTGCCACATGTTTTGCAAAATTGCAAGGTTCATCTTACTATTGCACTTAATCGTCACAACGATTGGCTTCAACAAATTGTACATCATTTGAAAAGTCCTTCACTGATTATTGTTGTGGACCACACTTGCTCTTGGTATCAAACTCAAAAGAACTAGTCGATTTGATCATAACTAATAATGAGAAAAAGACAATTCTTATGGTTGATATTAAATGTCCTTTTGATTTAAAAAACAAATACAGGCGCCAAACCTAACTTTACTGTTGAAATCTTTACTTGTATAATCGGTTCTAGGGGATCTTTTCCACCAGCATCTTATGATTTACTTGGTAAGATGGGAGTTTCTTTTGAAAAAGTCGCTGGTTTGATAAAAGGATGCGCAATGAGTAACATCGCAAATTCTTCAAGAAAATGGAATTATCATGTCACTGGCGTTCTAAAAGGCTAATAAATTGATATTTAATTTAATTAAAAATTATTTTTAGAATATTCAATTAAAGTTTTATTATGAATAATTTGAAATTCAAGATAAAACAATAGAAAAGTTTGAATTTATTTAAAAAATATTATATGTAAAAAAATATCAAAAACAAAACTCTTTCAAATGATGTTCTTTCGAGCCAATTAGATCCGCTGGAGAAACATTTCGATTTTCAGCAATCTAGTAATAAAACATTGATGGATCTTCTCAAATCCCAAATTGTCTTCTCTGAAGCAATGATGGACTTTATTTCAAAAATCTGTCAATCGGCTCTTTATATCAAACCTTCGAATCTAACTTATAGCGCAAAGCCGGATCAGATAACCGAGGAAAATCAGTAAAGCCAGAGAAATTTCGAGGAATGGAACTTTATTGAGACAAATCTTTTCTCAAAATTAAATGATAATAAACAGAAAATTTTATCTCTATCGTTCAACCTTCTCGATTGGCTGATTCCAAGCAGAATCATCTCAATTCATATGAATCAAGAACTTGTTGTATTAATAAAATTTCAAATAGTACTAGTGAGTGATTTTGTTATGTATACGACTTAGTCGTAGACGTAGTTGTAGGCGTGTTAAGCGATGATGTGCGTGGATGGGCATGGATGGGTGTGGATCGGTGCGGATCGGTTTAACAACGGTAGGTTCCAGATGGTAGGTGTGTGAAAGGTCAAGAAGGTAGGTGTGTGGAAGGTTCTAGAAGGTAAGTGTGTTGGTCCACAACTGCGTGACATAATAAGTGTAAATTAGGTAATCGGTGTGTAATAAGTGTGTCTTCGGGTAGTGACTGACCAGTGGGCACGTGACATAATCGTACGGTAATCTAGTAACAGTGGACAAAGGTCAATTACTAGGTAACAACATAGTGGACAGAGGTCAATCTCCAGGTTGTAACAGTGTGGGCAGAGGTCAGATGTTACGTAATATTGCTTAACACTCACATACGCCTCACAACGACAACATAATTCACAATTATTAACTTCATCTACAACATTTACAGAAATAAAATCTAACCTTTAAGTTTCTCTTAACTTTTTTCCAAATAATCTCATCTATCTTTTATTTCATCCTTATTCGTTGCTCCATTTTCATAATAATCAGCACACAATTTAATTACACTTTCCAATTTCTTTGAACTCGTTGATATCTGGCTTAACTCATTGAACGATTTTATTATTTGGGATGAATCTGTTTTTCTCTCACCCATCAACTTTCTAAGTCTCGTCAGGATCATTGTTTGTTATTTTCTCGCTATTTAATTCTTTTGTTAATATATTTTTTGGTTTGCTCTGTCATTTAAAATGTTCTCAAGGTCATTGAATGATTCATCAAAAATTTTCTCAATATATTTTCAAAAAAATTTTAAATATAATTTACTACTTATTGTTTTAAGTAGTGTTATAATAATTATTATTATTTTTATAATTATTTATTATTATTAATAATATTAATATCATGATTTTTACTTTTATTATTATTATTATTATTTTTTATTAATTATTTTATTAATATTATTATTATTATTATTATATAAAATAAAATAAATTTTCAACAAAGTATGGGATGCAAGGGTTATCAAATTATTTCAATATTGAGTAGAAAAATGAATCTGTGTGTATGTTTATAATTTAATTTAAAAATATTTAGGTATCATTTTAAATGGGTTTCAATGAAGTTTTCGAAGGTTTGAGATTGTGATCCATGGTTGACAAGGATAGAAAAAGTGTAAATGCGTGTATAAAGTCAAAGTATAAATATCAAAAATAATTATGATTCAAAAAGTGTGTGTTAAATCATCGATATATGACAGTATATACGGAAAAAGTTTAATGAAAATTAGTTATTTTGCAAAAATTTATGAAATATTTATTTTATGGCTAATAATGTGTATGTGCGTTAAATAATCAAAATGGTTCAGTATTTATGTAAACTTTGAGATTGTTAAGAAAATTCACGTAACTTATGGTACACACGTGTTTTTGATTGAAATATGTGTGGTTGTTTTACCGATATAAGAACAATTATAGATAATTTTTAAGAAGATACACGTAATTTATGATACATATGTGTTTTTATTGTAATATTTGTGGTTGGTTTACTGATATAAGAACAATTATAGACAATTTTTAATAAAATACACTTAATTTATGATACACATGTGTTTTTTATTGTAACATCTTTGTTTGTTTTACTGATTAAAGAAAGATTCTAGATAATTTTTAAAAAAATATATATAATAAGTATTTTTCATAATAAGTATATTTCATACCTATTTTCGTTAAAAATCCAATTTATTTATTTATTTTTTGATAATAAGGGACTAAATAACTTATAATCAAATGTTTAAAAACCTAGTGGCAAAGACTCATAATAATAAAAATTTAATCTAATATAGTTAAAAACACAATAAAAATTACGATAAGAGAGGACAATATGAAGTTTTTGCTTTATCATTGTCAGACAAAGTGGGGTAAAAAAGTACCTGGGCTTCATAGCACAAATAAAGCCTAGCTTGGCAGGTAGTTACACATTACAAAACTTTTAGTCGCGGACACTACAAAGCGTCATAGGCACTAAATTAAATCATGTTTATTACTACCAAAATAATTATTTGCAGACTATCTAGATTACAGCCACCTACGATCAGCTTTCAAATAAAATTTAATAAAGAGTAAAGATATTATTATATTTAAAAATACAAACAAATAATTCATCCATTTAAACTTTAACTCATCCGAATCGAATGATGGGAATTAAAATAATATCATTATTTAGTCAAAACTTGATATATTAAATGTGCACAGATTCATTTTTCTACTCAATATTGAAATAATTTGATAACTTTTGCATACCATACTTTGTTGAAAATTTATTTTATTTTATATAATAATTATAATAATAATAATAATATTAATAAAATAATTAATAAAAAATAATAATAATAAGAATAATAATAATCATAATATTATTAATAATAATAAATAATTATAAAAATAATAATTATTATAGCACTACTTAAAACAATAAGTAGTAAATTACATTTTTAAAATTTTTGAAAATATATGATGACCTTGAGAAGTTTTGAATGACCTTGAGAAAATTTTTATGAGTTATGGTCTTTGTTTAAATGACCTTGAAAGTTATTATGACTCATCCAATGAACTTGAAAAATTTTGTATGACATTGACAAATTTTAAATGACCTTGAGAAATTATTGTGACTCATCCAATGACCTTGAAAATTTTTAAATGTCCTTGAAAAATTTGAATGACCATGAGAAATTATTATAACTCATCCAATTACCTTGAATGAGTCATAGCCATTGTTTTGACTTTGAATTTTTATGAGTCATGGTCTTTGTTTTAATGATATTGAGAAATTATTATGACTAGACCAATGACCTTGAGCAATTATTTTGACTCATTCAATGACCTTGAATGAGTCATGGTCTTTGTTTCAATGACCTTTACTGAGTCATTGTCTTTGTCTTAAATTTTTTTGTACTTTTAGACTTAGAAAAAAACATTTTGCCCCCTAGGGGATATGTGAACCAGCGGTGAGTGATTTTGCGGTGACACATCCCACTTCTCTTCCCGAACAATTGTTGAAGCTAATTATAACGGTAAATAGCCCAGAAATTGAAAAAATAATTTCAATAATAACTTGTTAAAACACGAATACTTAAATGTGGGAATTCCCTGTTTATGCTCATATTTTTATTTTTAATAAATATGTATAACATATGCATAGTATTATTATAAATATGTATGGATAAGAGTGAAATAAAAAAAATTGTAATTTTCAAAACAGTGTAAAAGCGAAAACGTGCAAAAAAGTACCGTATAAATCCTGGGATAGGTGTACTACAATTCTAGATGAACATGGCACTTCAGAATATGAGATACACGATAGATAGGATTTAAGAATTAACTTATTATAAACCCGATGATGACATCACTCTGATAGTTTATGACTATACTAAAGATTCATGTGTGTGATTCCCGACCACCTGATTAGCTTAAAAAGCTATTCAATAACATAAATAATAAAAGTCCGTAATTCATGATTCGTGTTCAATAAAAGAAATCAATTGAGGTAACAAAACTCAAAGTACATTTCTATTTAAATTACAGCACGTAAATTTTCACAGTAAAAAACACTCGTTATGATCACTCGATGATTTTCGCTGTGGTTATCCGGTTTTGTGCACTTGACAACAATAATCATCTTTATAATCTGGTCGCAACTCAATTGTATCCGATCAATCAATTCTCTTAAATTCTTATGTTTCAATTTCCAATAATTAGTTTATCTCTTAAGATCCTATTCTAAGTAACTTCACACCTTTCTGAGGCAAAATGCCAACTGCATCTGATTTTGAATTTCCTTATATAGTAGAAGTAATCCGTTTGAATAATGATTGCAGAGTCAATTGACATCCGTTTGACAATTTTTTTGCGGAATCCCTTCAAGTTTGTATTACGACAAAATAATTAGTTACCCTTGCTGCACCTCTTTATTAATCTTTCTCTAATTTTCTCCGATTAATCATGTTGTCCTGATAATGGTTATTAGAATTCCTTTTTGTTTTTTTTCCTGTTGTTTAACAATTTGGCTTTTCCTTTAATTAATTAATTTATTTATTAGATTTTCTGTTTTTGTACGTTTTCTTGCATTTCGAACATTTTCTGATGAATCCATTCTTACTATGATCTTACCGTCATCTCATTACACCTGATCCGTTTTTTAATTTTAAGTTAGATTATTTGTTGATTTCTTATTGTTAAATTTCAAATGTTTCAACATTTCCTTTTAATTATGTTAGATGATGAGAGCAGGCCCATCACAACATTTATATTAAACAAGTATTATAGAACAGTGTCGAAAAGTTACAGGATAAATATATGCGCAGAAGTGATCAAATCCCAACTCAAACCAGTTCCCAACGTCCTACAACAATAACTCTAATTATGTGTATAATCAGACATTATTATATAGGAATATTATTATATATTATATAGGAATGAAATTAAATATTATATATATATATATATATATAATATTTAATTGTCCTATCGTATTTTGACATTGTCCCATTGTAATTTGACATTGTCCCACATCAATTTGACAAATTAAAACAAAAGATTTTAGAGTATGAAAAAAACTATGATAACACAAGAAAATGTCAATCATTCGCGTGTTATACATAGTTTGCATTTTAAACATAAAGCGTAGGTTTAATATAATTGGCTAAATAATAATGTCTTGTAAGAACATAAAAATTACGCATTTCATTGTCATTTAACCAAATTTAATGACCTATGTATGACTTTTAATAGTTACTCGTGTTACATTTTGTTCATAAAAAAATCATTTTCGTCTAAAAATAAAATCATAAATAACTGTTATAGATCCATGCTAATCGTATAAAGTAAAAAATGTCGCATATTATGGTAAAATACATGGTATTTCATACATAGTGTCTATAGCATTTTATGAAAATAGATATAATAATATGTTAAGAAATGTCATTTAAATCGAATGTTATAACCATTCTTTTGATTTATAAGAGACCCAATGCGGAAATGTAATATAAGCCAAAACTATATAAGAAGCGACAATAACAAGATCATGAAGAATAATGAAGATCGGATTGTATTATATTCAAATATTGAAGAAAATACAGAAAACAAAATCGAAACAGTTATCCTAAATCCCGCAGTTAACGCTTCTCGACGACGAAATACAACAGTTCCTGATGATGACAGAAGAAGAATCGTCGATTCTTATAATGCAGGAAGTACTTCCAACGAAATAAGTCGGATAATGCAATATAAGAGAACCACTATCCTGGCAATAATAAAAAAATATCATATATATTTATATATATATAAACTTGACAGAGTTGGCTACCTATTTTTACTTGAAAATAAATAATTCATTAAAATAATAATGAAAAATTCTTTTCAAAAAAAAATTGTTAGTTAAAATTTGTTTACATTTCAGAATTCTGATTTCTATTGGATGCACACGCTAATGTAAATAAAAACAAATAAATAATGGATAAAAAGCATTTTCTCTCTAACTACAGAGAAATGTTTGTATCTTATATTTATTTATTTTTAATATTCATATGTATTAAGGGTTACAAGTTTTGTGATGATGGTTTTTTTGAGAGAGTGGATCAAAATTCCTTTCCAGTAGGTACTTTAGTTGTAAAATTTTTTAAATGTTGGTAATTCTAGATTTGTAATAAATGTAATCAAAATAAAACATGTATGGTGAATGGAAATAAGGAATGTCAGGAATGCTTAGGAGATGGACATATTTGTTCTATCGAGCCACAAGGTAATTTTTGTCGTTCTTGTAAGTTAGAAAATACTCCATGCTTTCCTTTTGATTTATGTTGTGAAAATTCCGTATGTAAAATTGATATATCAAGTATAAAAATGAAGTATATTTGCCTCAAAAAAGAAGATTGACAGAAACAAACTGTGTGATATGAATAAATATTGAATTATTTATCCTATTTTAAAATGATAAAATAAAGTGATCAAGATTTAATGTTAAATTTCTGTTAAAATTTAAATATCTAAAATTCTTTGAATTATGTTATTGTTAGTTTTAAATTTTAGATTTGCATTTAATTGATTGTGATAGTTATTAATAAATGCAACAAATTTTGTCAGCCTCTATTTGTGGGTGATTTTCTCCTTAGTCACTTTCACCCTTTTTAATTTTAGAATATTTAGTAATTTAATTAGCATATCGAGTGAGCTGATCGGAAAACATGGGAATTTTGGCAAAATTTATTAAACAATGACATTTTCAAATAAGTTTATAAAAAATACAAATATTTTCACAGAAATCGTAAATATTCAAACATCTTATGAACTGAAAAATTTATCAAATTAAATCATTAAAATAATTCCCGAATCTCTACACACATTCTAATGGATTCATCTTTCTTTCCTACTATCACTAATGGAGTATTCCAAGAGCTTTTATAATGCCGAATTACATTTGCTTTTATTAATTTGTTTATCCGGTCTTCAATTATCTTCTTTGTCTGCACTTGTTGACCCAGTGGATGCTGTATTATTGAACCTCCTAACTTCTACATCTCGTGTCGAACTACATTAGTAAATTACAGATCAAATTTTTATCCCATGAAAATTACACCGTATTTCTTGATCATTCCTAAAATTCTATGTTCTTCTCACCTGTCAACGCCATCAGAGCCTTGTTTATTCTATCTTTTATTTTATTTATAAATGCAATTTTTATATTATAGAACTTCATCAACTTTACTTATAACTAATAACTCAAAATTAATAACGATGAATTTGGGGTTAATCTCTTTTACATTACCCTGTAATAATTTTGGACATCTGATTCCGTATGACTGGTACAGGGCGGATTAACCAATAAGCACAATAAGCCCGTGCTAAGGGCACCGTATGGAAAAATGCACCATGATTCGAAAATAACATGCAAAAAAAACATTACAGATTTAAAATGAAACCTATAAACATCGATTAAACATCCTAAAATCCGAGAAAGATATAATTAAATGCAAAATCCAGAGACATCAAAGTACAATTAAATATATGCAAAAACGCATCAAGAACCGCACAACATTTACATAAAAATAACATATTAACTTGAAAATTTGACCGAAAATCGACAATTTTAGAAAAACCAGAAAATTAGCTAATAAAAGGAATAAAAATAAAAGAATTTTGAGTAAAAGAATTTTATTAAAAATTATAGAAACAAATTGTCGATTAAATCATTGAATAATAAAAATTAAAAAACACAAACAATTTCAAGTTCAAATTTTGTTTTCCAGCATTAAAAATAACACGCAAGGAGGTATATATACCGATTCATTTTTATATAATTTCATTCAGTTTTTCCTTTCAAAAAGCTTGAACAGTTTTTTGCCAGCAAAAATCATTTTTTTTGTGAGAAATCACTCTGCTTATGGACAATCACTTTTTCTCACGGAAAGTATTCTTGTAAAATACGAATTTACCAGTGAAACAATACTCTCAACGAATTATACTGGTTGTTGCAAGACCTTTTATTTGGACTGAATTACCGAAATTCTATTCTAAGTATGATAATCGGTTGAAAGATTGTATGGATGATGTGAAGATGAGAATGTGTACCAGTTATTGTGATCTTAATTATATGATATAAAATGAAATCATTTTTTTCATATGAAGTCAAAGTTTTCCGGCCCACAGCCGTCACACACCGCAAATCAATAAAACCACACATACTATCGGATTGTGTAAGAGCGGTTCCTCCTCTATATTCCGTGCCCGTGAACGTCTGGTCGTGAGTAACGACCGGCCAAACGTCAATTAAAATAATCTATAGGGCCAATGGGAAGATCGAGAATCAATCTTTTCTCCTTCACTTATCGCCCGAAAAAAACGACCTAAATCACTTTTGATATGTCGGCTAAAATATCTCACACCGAGTAGTCCAGTTCGATATAATTAGATATAATTAACCAATTAGATATAATTAACCATATTTAGATATAATTCACCGCTCCAAGGTTACTGACAGTACACCTATTTATTTACTTCTTTTGGAGGATGGTGATAATTTTCACTACACGGCTGTTTTTGATTTGGATATGTTAATGAATTGTCATGCGACTTCATCTTGTAATATTCAAATCTCTGTACATTGGTGTCGCCATTGTCTTAATGGCTTTAGATTAAAACCCGCATTTGACACCCATGTTTCCTTACGTATTAAAAGTCAAACATACACTACTCTTTATACGTTGCCTAAAAATAAATATTTAAAATTTTCAAATTATACGAAAACCGTTACTTCGCTATTCGTAATTTATGCGGATTTCGAGTTAATTTTACCTGAGGATATAAGGCATCATCAAATACACATGCCGATAGCAGCAGGTCTACTACTAATTAATAATTATACAAACACTAAATAATATTTTAATTTTATTGGCGATGATTGCGTTTTGGCGTTTTTGAAAAAGATTGATGAAATCGCTTTTAACCACTTGTTCCTAAGCTTTGTCAGTCGATACTTCATCGATCGTTTGTTTGCCAAACCTTCTTCAAGCTCCTTTCCATCTGCCTCACTTCCTCCTTTCAAACTCATCAATAACTGTATTGTTGACCCCTTCTGTATGGATAAAAAATATCTCTGACTATAGTGTGACCATTGTAGGCTTTTAAATTGAGAAAATATTTTTAGGCTTTTTTATAGTGATCCAAAAATACCCCCTGACTATAGTATGACCGGAAAAATTTAGTGGATGAAAAATTTTACGATAAAAAATATACATTAAAAATATTTCAAAAAAAATTTGCTCCAAAAATTTGTATTTAAAAAAATTCACCAAACATTTGAATTTAAAATAAATACGCCAAAAATTAATTTCAAAATTAACATACACACACAAAATCAATTAATCCGGATTAATTACCTCATTACGTAATTTAATCCATTGTAGGGGAGAGGGGCTATTGGGACTTTTGTGTGTGTGGGCAGAAAGCCCCTAAAACCTACTTTTATGTTCTTACACTATCTTATCCCTTTCTACTCAATTTTACTATTAATTTCCCGGCAAGATTTTATATTTTTCAAAACAATAAACAAAACCTTTTTTCACTCAACTGAGTCCGAACTACCCAAAGTTATAATGCCTACTACGACCGCTGTTTCCTTCAGGCGTAGTAGGGTGGTACAATGACGACCTGCGAAACAGGACCTGTGCACGATGGCCAGAAGCCGACGCAGTCATCAAGGGATCCAGAATAGTCTGAACAGCACTACCACCGGCTAAACTTAACTAGCTTGTAGAGCCATAATCCGACCTCCTGGAAGTTCTATTCTAATACTTACTACATATAAATATGATTTTAACCGGACTTGTCGACGACACCAAAAGATGCCTCGACTATCCAGAATAAAGTCAAAATTCGTAAAAACAAAACTTTAACACATCCAAATATATATTAATATGAAAAACACAAACTACTTAAAGAATTGATTCCAACTAGAAAATTTTCAGACTAAATTTTGCATAAAATTAAAGTGGTTAAACTATGAATTTGGCTATCGTATATATATATTTGTTTTGTGTGTGTGTGCGACCAATAGGCGATTTTTAGCCATTTTGAGGGGTTTTAAATAATTTTATTAATTTTTAAATATTTTTATCATTTTTTACTCATTTTTCTTTATTTTCTGATATTCTTTTCGAATTTATTTTTATTATTATTTTTGAATCATTATTCTTTTTGACCCTTAGTTTTTTTGGTCGCCGCTTCCGCTTGTGTATTTTCTAAACCTTCTTTTGCAAGGTTTTGGCGGTTTTATGTATGGAATATGTTTCTGTCTGCTGCTATAAGCATTCTTTGGATTTTATTAATTTTGTTTTATCTATTTTTGTTATATATTATTTTGTTTTATTTGGTGTTTTTATTTTTATTTTTAATATCTGTCTGTGGTGCATGTGTATGTTCACGGTAGCCATATTAATAATTCAACGATTTGTTTTAATTAACATGAATTTATTTTGTTTTAATTGTGGCTCTAAGCCCAACAAAATCTTCCTTGTGGCCAGTCAACAACTAAAAGATTAGTCTGGAATTACTGGAAAATAGATCTGGGTCACTAGAATATCATCTGACGGCTACCCTTCTTCAAGTCACTGAAACAATGTCCAGATGGCCATAAATCATTTAGATTACTTGTATGTATATAAACGTCATTAAAAATATGAAGACAAAATCTCTAAATTAGTACAATAAAAATTGTCCACAGCATCCGATTACAGAGAAAAATAAAATATAATCTATATGTATTAAATTAATAATATCCGATTCCTGCTAGTTCCTTGAAAAAGTTCTTACAAACCATAAAATAATCTAAAGAAAATTATTAAAATAAATATATTTGAGATTTTCTATCTTTTTTTAAACTTTTATTTTGAATGAACAATTATGGTTAATGTATTAATATAAAATAAAACACAAAATTGAAACTTTAGTCACTAAGTTTCGGAAAATTAAAATAATAATAAATTGGTGAAAACGTATTCTTTAGAGTTGGATAATAGAGATAGGTGGAAATTAGTCAATGAAAAAAGACTGATTTTGTCGATTTATCAGCGGTTCATATATGGGACTTTTTTAATGTGTTTTAACAAAAATGCCTACACGTTTTTCCAAACTTGTTTTCGTAATGTTTTTTATGTATTTTAATTTTCTTTGAATTTGGTTTTGCTGCTATATGCTCCTATGTTAACGTGCCGAATTATCAAGTACACCTAATTCTGTTTTTACACGAATTATTTTTACACGAATTTGAAATAACACGAGTAAATACGAAAACATATTTCTATTTTTACACGACATAATTTGAAATAACACGAATACAAAAAAAACAAAATTACTTTTTTTACATGAATTATTGGATTTAACACGTTTTTTTTCAATGAATTTTTTTAAAGTAAAAAGAGAGCAACTCACCACGATGACAGTCAACTCACCACGCTAAAATAGCTTGAACTTTACTAGAACAATTTTGTACAAGTAAATTTCAAGCAAGTAAATTTCAAGCATCAGCTGTTTTGTTTTGTTTGTTTACACACAATTTAGTTCCTATTTGACAATTATAATTGAAAGATCGTTAGTTTTTGCTGATTTTTAACAAGTGCTAAGTAAAATAAAGTAGAAGCTCATATAATTTTGGTAGACCAATAACAGGTTAGTTTCAAATATTTAATTTTAGATTTTTGCATTTTTGATTAATAAAATATATTTTGGTAGCCACACCCATGTTACATAATTCTCCTGCATTAAAAATGAGGAAAGCGATCAGCTTAGATACCAAAATCAAAATTTTAGATCAACTTGCAACGGGACAAGGCGCAACGGTTGTGGGAAATAATTTCGGAATCCATGAAGCTTATAATGGGTTAACGCGAAATAAAACTCAATCTAAGATAACTGATTTCGTTCAAAAATCTACTGATGTCCCAACACAGTCGGCTAGAAATGATAAAGATTAACAAAATCATTCCAGTGATGGCAGTGATATTGTAGTCTTTCGCAAACGTTTACGTTTATTATCAGACAGTGACAATAAATAAAATTGTTTAATGTTTAAATTTTTCTTATGGTTGTACTTTATGTTATTTAAGTTTTTTGGCAATGAATTTCTGGTATTATTTTTTTTATGAAATCTAAATTTTAATTTATTTTATTATAATTTAGTTTATTTAATAAATTAAAACGAAAATAAATTCTTAAAATAACTACAACAATATTTTTTTATATTATTTAGTCTAATTTTAACTTATTTTTTGAGGTCTAGAACCAATCTATTATTTTTGTACTTGGCCAGTATCTTTTTTTACACGATTTTTTTTTACACGAATTTCTCGGGAACCATTCTATCGTGTAAAAACAGAATTAGGTGTATAACTATTTATTTAGTAATTGCGTAATACTTTCCAATAGACTCACGAGAATAATTTCCAAATAGAAAATAAGTGAAACTTGATAATGGAAAAAACAAAATTTATTAAAAGCCCATTAATAGTAAGGTATAATGATACACCCTCTGGTGACAAAATCGCTTTTGTAACAAGTTACTTATTCAACCATAAATTTTATGGATATAGTTAAATATTTTAATAAAGGAAAATGAATTTGATAGAATGAAATCCAGCTGGTATTTGGACATAAAGAAAGCTCTTATAATATTTATTCGCTTTGAATTTTCCGATAAGAATCACCGAATTTCCAATATGAATTCCTAACCATATCTGACTTTACAATATTCAAGAAAAACCTAAAAATTAATTTTGAACTCAACAATAAGTCGTTTGAACGATTACGAAATTTACTTTGCAATCTAAAATCAATAATTGATATTAAAAGTCACGCAATTATTTTATTAAATGATCACATTTAAAGGCTGAATTCGATTAACGCACATCAACATAAAAAATTATGATAGTATTTATCACCGATCAAATATAAAAACAAGCACCAAAAGAATAGGCACATTAAAATTAATTTACAAAGGTCCGTCGTCATTTCTGAAATCCCCATATTTCCAAATATTTAACCGTTTCAGTCGAGCTTCTTCTTGAGCACTAAGATATTGCTTCATTAAATCAACAAGTCTTTTCTCCTTGTGCTTTTCATCCACATAGAGAATTCCATCACGCAAAAGCATTTCACCTTCGTTTTCCAATTTATCGTTGATTTTAATCAAAACTGACACTCCTCGAGGATGGTTTTCGGTGGATTCGTATTCAACATTCAATTTCACCTATAAAAATAAGTTAATCAATCTCTATTGTTTTATTGATTTAATCAAAAATTGTGTGCAAATTAATTGCTTGCTTACCTCTTTATCAGAAATATCATTTTCCAAAGCGCATTTTGAAATATACCTATATTCATCATCGGGATGATTGGCCAAACAAGCTAAACTGTATTCTGTAGCTTGGTAAGGGATTTTCTGAAGACCACTAGGAAGAGACGCTAAAGATGACTCTTCATTGATTTCCTCATTTCCAAAATCCACATACAATAAGTTGATAGCTTTAGGATTATCGATCTGGAAATCGATAATGAAAAACATTTTCCAAGCACATCTTTAATTCACCTTAATGACTTTAGCTCGATACCAGCAACCATCCAGAGTAAACTTAGCGGCGCACAAGTCACCTTTCTTAGGTTTATATGCTCCGGGAACATGAGAATGTTCCATAAAGTAACTTTGGAGTTCTTTTGTGATATTGATAATAACGTTTTCATTTTCCATTAACTGTGCATAAAACCTTGTTCCATCGAGTACTTGCGTAACAAGAGCACTTTTATAATTAACAACCCGATCAACCTGATTCTCTTTTTTAACTCCGTTAACACTAGCTTCTTGTAAACTTTGTTCCAGATAACTCATTTCTCCATCGACCTAGATAATTTTCATTCAAAACCCTAACATTCAAGGCACACTTACAGTCCATATATTAAGCTTCGTTTCTTTTGCTTTCACTTCAGCTTCACACAACTGTTTGAAAAAACTTAAACGTTCAGCTGAGAAATGCACTTTGGCCAATCCATTTTCCACTAGAGCTATGCTTAAATTGGAATTTATGCCATTTTCCGGCGATTCCATATACACCCAGCCGATGAAATTTCCTCCCTTGTCGATATTATCTATTTCGATTTCCACTTCTCGCTGCATGCATAATTCCTTTGTAAAATTAAGCGCTTCATTTCCAAATAAGTCAGCTGCTTCTTCTTTACTATTAGGTAAACGCCTGTAACAATAATTTAATTTCAAAACTTTATCAAAACCTATATCAAAATAAATTTATTTACACGTCACAAAATGTTTATGATTTGATAATAAAGAAATTAACTAATATCGACAAGCAATAAACACGTGTCACACGATTACTTAATTAATTAATTATTTCGTAATTAATTACCTTGCTGCTCTAGGACAATCAATACCAGCACAAAGAATGGTCAAAATACATGTTTCTTTAGGTATATAAACTCTAAGACGACTGCCACTAGCAATAAATTCCACAATACCATTTAATTTGCCTTGTCGTTTAAGAGAAGACAAAAACTGTCTAGCCTTGTTAGCCTCCCCTAAATTTATGATTATATATGTCGAACACTAGATTCCATAATACCAGATAAATCACATATTTTATGACTGGGCGGTTCTTTCTTTGAATGAACACCAACGGCTTTTTTTTGGGCAGTGCTTTCAGCTGCCAATAATGCATCATAATATAATGATCTATTTTCATCTGATGCACGATACCGAATAACAGTAGCTAATCCTTTTAAAACAAGGGCTTCCGCAACATTCATTTCTCCAACGGTAACTGTTGCCATAACTCTTTCTTCTAGACTGTCAGTTTTTGGTTGAATATAATCAACTCTAATATTAACCTTCTTTCCAATTAATTTCTTTCTTAAAAACTCTCTAGCTTCAAATAAATGAGGAATATCATACAATGGCTTTATTTTTTTAGCGGAATTAGAATCAATCGGATTAATTTTTGGAGATCTAATACTGGAAAGAAAAAATTTTCTAACTTGTCCATTAATGCATTTGACAGAAATATTGTCTCCATTTCCAACTTCTAAGACCTGAATTAAATATATAAATGATAGATAAAAATATTTTATCATTTTAATTTGAAAATTACTTTTCCAACTAAAGACTGATTGCTTAATTCCATTGAATTTGCACGTCCGTTAATAGGACTTAGCTCAGTAATATTTTTAGGAGGTTCGTAATCTTTCCATAATCGTAACCTTTTTTCCTTGGCTTGTTTTTCAGCAGCTCTATAAGACATAGCGACATTTGAGGGTAAGACTCCCATACTCCAATCAACAATCCTTCCAAAACCTTCTTTTAATACAAATTCAGCAATATTGCCTTTGGGATGGATAATGGAACCAACAATATTTTGATTGTTCGTGGTTTCTAATCTAATATCTACTTTACGTTGCAATAATTTTGATTCAACAAAAAATTTTGCTTCATCGGCAAAGGGTTCTGGCGACTATTAACAAATAATAAAATTAAAATCAATTAATCATTTTACTTGTTCATTATTATCTGTTAACTTATAACCAGGAGTTTTAACTCCAGATAACATAACTGTAACGTGTCTAAAGATATTTTCACCGATAAGTGGTAGAATGAAAGCCCTCAATGTGCAACCATCACGTATGTGTTCGATTATAGCTGGAACAGTTTTATTTTGATGACTTTCTACAAATTGAATGGGATTCTCCATAGTCCATTGAATGTTTCTGATAGCTAAATTAGGATCATTTAAACTCCATTTCCCCTTTCGTGCTGCCTTAGCTGCTTCTTCAAGAAATATTAACTTTTGATATTGCTCATTAGAAGCTATTCCAGCATTTGTTTGCTTACGGACTTCTGCTAAACCAGCTTCAACTATTAATTCAGCTAGATTATCTTTTTCGTTGGAACTATTAGCTGTAAAGGAAGATAAAGATTATTTTCCAAGTATACTCATTACCTATAAAAACAGTTGCATATTCTCTACCACTTGGTGCTTTATTTTCTACTTGATACCACACTTCTTGCCCAATGCATAATTGTCTTATGAATTCTCGAGCCTCCCAAGCGTAAGGTTCATCCACTAAATTTTCGCTGCTATCACTATTAGCTACTGGTCGCCTTGCTAATCTTGGTGCAATAATACCACTAAGAGCAATAACTTTTTCTGGAGGTGGTCCAGTCTTCGATCTATCTCTTAGAATTAATGAATCTCCCGAGAGAACCTTTGGATATTAAATAATTAAATTAATAGAAATTAAAATATTACTTGTTTTACAATAAGACTTTTGAATGATGATGACATTTAAATTTTGACAACCAATAAAACGTCACTTATTCTTTAAAAAAGTGGATACACAATTGTAATTAAACAAAATTATGATAAAAATTATGATAGCAAAATTTAATTAATTTCTTTTAAAAATGAAAATTAATTTAATTAAATTTTTTATATATATAATATTTGCAAGGAAATTAAAAGATTATAAAAATCTAAATGATGAAGTGTAATACTTTTTGTCTTTGTCTTGATTTTAATTTGACTTTTGTGTATAGTAGTCGGAATATATGTCCATCTGTTATCTTGATAAGTATTTAGACCGTAGAAATTTTTATGAATATGTGTATTGAGGTCACGACTAGATAGCTCGTGGACTTAAATAAATGCATAAAAAAAGAACCTGTTTATATCTTATAGAATTTGAGGGTCGCAATTTTACGGGCCCTGAGTGTTTTATGTTGGGCCAAGACCAAGTTTGTTTAAATGAATCGTGTAGGGTTGGTGGTGTTTGACCACGACCCCTTATATACAATGCTATCCTGACTGCTACTGGTAACCCGTTGCTAGGCAAAGTTGGTACTGTAAACAATGGTTCTGTGACCGTCAAAGGTGAGTTTTGTTACTAAAACTGCTAAGACCCGGTTTACAGCTGGTTCAGTGAGCTACCGATAGAAAGTATATGGTCGTCTTGCTTTTAGGTCCCTTACTTCACTTCCCATCTTTCAACTTATAAAACACTTCTCAAAAATAAACTTATTGTCAAGCATACGATGTACGAATTTAATAATAATGGTGGGTTACTGGGTTTCGACGTTTGTTTGAACTAGGTTGTGGTTGCCCGGTAACGCCATATAAATATTTTCTTTGTTGCCACTCGGCACCCGTTGCTAAGCAACGTTGGAACTGTGTTCGAGTGGGTAGATCGTCCCCAAAAAGTGAGCGCTATTGCTAATGCTGTAATTGCCCGAACGATCTCTGGGTTCAACGAGCTGTCGTTAGAAGACTTGTGCCCGCTTTAGACTATCCGGTCCCTTTTATGTCATAGATCCTATTGTTTGAGCATATCTCAAAACGAAACACAATCGGCAAATATATATTAAAGATAAAACAAGTGTCCACGTGTGATAACAATTACATTTTAATGTTTTGGTTTCGGAACATTCAATATTTTAGCGGCACGGCGTTTTGCCCGTTCCTTTCGTCCGGGACGATGACTACTCGTTGCTGGCGTCGTTGTTGGGGTTGTTGCCGCCTCTTGGTAGGCTAATTGGGTAGGAGCAATCACGAGGGGATAAGTTACAGCTGCCCCTTCCTGGCTGGTGGATAATGCAACCTCCAGCCCCTTGATTTGTACTCTTAGGCTTTGGTTTAGTTATTTTTCTTCTGTCCAGCCCCTCTGCGCTGCTGTGAGCCTTCGATAAATCCGTTTGACTTTCTTTGGTTCCACCCATGTGGCTCTTGTTTGTTGCACTTCTCTAGACAGCTGTAAAATCTGCTCATAGAAGCCTTTATTAACAGCCCTCGCGTGTTCCAATTCCTTTTGCAGGATTTCTTGGGGTTCCATTTCTGCAAATATTATTATCAAATAAAAAATTTCTATAACTCTTAAATCATTAAATTATCATACAATTCTACGATGTTAACCAAACGAACAAGGGAAAACTAGAACACGGCAACTAAGTATTTATTTAATTCGAGCACATACTATTCATCATAACCGGATCAATCACTGGGCTGAGTACCGGAGCGGGGGCCTTGAATATCGTTGCCAGAGTCTGGCTGAGTGGGAGAGGGCTCATAGAATACAAAAACTGGGCGTTTCGTATTTCTGATTCGTTTGGATCTGGCTGGCGACAGATGATCGTAGGTGTCGGCTATCCTTCCGGCCACGATATCTTCTTCCACGTTTGCCAGATATTGTCTGGCCCAGGTTACGTGGCGGTCGACTCTGCGTTGGTGATCTTCGAGGCGTGCCAGAAGCGACCGGGCCCGATCATGGATTTCTTGGGCCGACTTGGTCCACATTTTTGTTTGTTCTGCATTAATTGCCTCCTAGTGTCCTCCACCATGAGTCTAGCGTCTTGTTGATTCTCTCCGGGTTGGGGCACATCATGGTATTTCTCCTTCCAGATGCGTCTCCATTTTTGTCGCCACTGCTCCGCAATGCGTGTGGGGACCCGAATAAAAGGTCTTGATTGTTCTAAATAAGATCGTGAACAGTAAAGCTCGACATTATAATTATACAAAAAAGGATTTAACAAAGAAAAACTTTTTAAAGGAATATCCCTATGATATTCCTCTACGTCGATATTTGATAGAGTCTATTTGAATATTTAATTTCATCCTCGTTCTAGTAATTCTATGCGTCTTATAATATGTAATTTAATAAAGGGTTGATTATCAAGGAGAAATGGGATTGAATGTTGTAATTTCTTATCGTTTGAAATTTTTAAATAAAAAAAATCTTGCTATGCAATATCAGGTATACTTCATAAAAATTACTCCATAGCCTTTGTTTTATTGTTTTAATTAAATCAAAAATAAGGCAAGTGTATTTGAAAATTCTTATATAAGCTAATATTAAAATACCGTGATATTTCTAATTTTTATTTAAAACAATTAAATGGAACTCGCAGTTACCAAGTAATTTCAGGTCTGACCCGATACCTACTTTGACTGGGGCGCTCATTCTTTGTCGGTGAGTTTAGAATCAATTATTTGGTTTTAACTGCTGTCTATTTAGATGGTATTCATTACTTGCGGGGTCGTGTAAGTCCTTCTTATTGTCGCTTCCTCACGGTTGCTTTGAAGATAAAAATGTACTCACGGGTCATACGTTGAGGGATTGTTGATGGTTAAGGTGCAAAACAAAATTCCAAATGTTCAGAATAAGTTAATGATGATTAATTTTCCAAAATTATGCCTTCAAACTTGATAAAATTCTTGTAATTTGCTCCCAAGATGATTTCCAATGATTATTATATCTAGAAATTTCGTTTAAATTAAATTAAAAGAGAATTAATAGAATAGTGTTCGATATAACTAGAGATCCTCTTAGATTAGGAATTTCAAAACTAAAAGATCCTATAGTTAATAATCAAAATTTAGTTAGGTGTAAGCATGGGTCGTCGTTCAATAATCTGGTCGGGTTGGGATTTTACATCGTCAGCAAATCGGGTTTAAGAAGGTCTTACTCCAGTGGCATCGAAAAATTACCTTAACGGGCTTATTTGGCCATTTTTAAAGTTAACGAATCTGATACTTATCAATTGCAAGTCGAAATGCCCCTTTTTATTAATTATCTAGCCATATAAGAAACGTAATAACCTGAATAATTGACGAAATTATTAATCATAAAATTAATCTACTCACATAAATTCAATAAAAGTAATTAAAATTTTTACAGCATGGTTAACGTATTTGTATATTAATTAAATCAGTATAACAATTTGAAATCAAAAGGTTTATTGGTTAAACGCGGTTCACAGCAACTAAATTCGGATTGTTTCATCCTACTCTCACTACTAGGCCTAGCCGCTTTGGCACGATTGGGTCTTAAATTTACTTATAACCTAGGATCTGAGGAACGAGTCGACATGGGAGAAAACTTCCTCGTCCCGATTTTTGGCCATTCGACATCAAATAGTATACTAGTTCGGGGAAATCATTTGGTTGGTATCGTAACAATTTTTCCTAGAGCTCGTATAGGATTAAGAGTGAATTTATGAAGGGAAAACATCTTACCGAACGTTAGAATCCTGGGATTTGAAATAATATCGTCGTCTAAGATCCTGGCTGTTGTGCCTTTATTCCCATGGTTTCCTTGTTGAGACATTTTTAATCAATTTTCTTCTTTCTAAAACACTAACTGCCAAATCGAACTGTTGATTTCCATTATATGGATCGGTTGTCAGTCACAGAAAGGAGAGAGAGTGTGTGTGCTTGCCATCCGTGGGTGTATATTGGAAACGTCATATTGGCTAGCACTGCCAAGGGAGTTCACTACACAGTGTGCCTAATTGTGTGTGCATGTTGTGCCCTACATCCCTGTTAGTGTAGGTGGGAAACCACCATTTCTATTGATTGATTCTATCATAAAGATCAACGGGGGAATTATGCATTCATACGGGCAGATGCGTTTAGTCGACTTCCTGATCATTTCAGTTTTAATTTTTTGTTAAATCGTTACTATTGCGGGCAAGTATTGAAAAATTATATTCCACTAAATTTTAATTGTCGATTTCTCAGTGTTCGACTTTTGGATAGACGTTAGAAAAGAAACAAAGGAAAAACACAATAACTTTGGTCAGTGGCATAACTCTCAGGTGGTCTCATCGTACCTATTAAATAATTTTTTATTTGCCGTTCACTTTAGATCGAGTGATGTCGCCGGAATCCTAGTTGATTATTGGCTAAGGAAGATTAAACATGGATGAATAGCTGGGTCGGACACTTACTCAACTTGGGTCGATGGTTTACTCGTGAATACTAGTGGATAATTTCAGTTTCCTTAGCTCAGGCTCGACCCGCAGCGGATGTCGGTGGACCATAGCAAAATTTTTGTTGTATACAATGAGTTGAGTTTTTTTTATCTTTTCAATAAAAAATTTTAATTTGTTAGTGTTTACATATAGGTCTTTACTTATCTATTAGTGGTTTTCCTGCCGATTTTGACTGAAGAGGGTTTTCCACGTTAAATCGATTGATGGAATTTTGGATATCGGAATTTCCCCTCTATGGATATGGGAGCTAGACATTCTACGGTTGTTGAATTGATATGACTATGTTTTTATGATGGTTTAAAGTTTGGCTTTATTTTGTTTTGTTTTTGATTTTACGCTTTATTATTTTAATTCGTTTGGGGGTGGATAGTTTCATGGGGAATTAGTCTTGCTCCGGAAGTCTAGTTGAGTTCATTATTATTAGTTTTTTGATGTTAATACTTTCACAGGGGGTTTGTATTTGATAGTCTGTTTCGGCAGTTGAGGCATTTAATGATGATAGAGGTTTCGGAGCCTAATATCGATTAACCTAAGCGTCTCGAATTCGATTTACTTTTGGTTCCTTTCATTTTTGGCATGAATAATTCGGCCGGAGGTTTTATTTAGCGTCGGCATAATGGATTTACATTTATTTTTATTAACCCTTTATCCTCTAATGTCTTAATTTGCTAGTATTGTCTAAACTCTTTGGTCATGATATTTTTGATGTCAGTGGCGGGTGCGTAGATAACCTTTATAATTTTTAACCTAGCCCAAGAATTTTGTATTATCTACTTCCTATTCACGCGTTAAGTTTTCCCTCAACACTTAGCTGGATGGTAGTTCGAAACCTTTAACTCAGGTTAGTTCAGGAAAATTTTTGGGATTTGACTTTAATTATGATTATATTTGGCAATTATACTTCAATCTATGATATTTTACACGACATTTTACCTAACCCGTTCCCTTTACGACGCTTCCTATTTTATAACATTTATTTAACAACGATTTAATATTTTAAGGCTTCTTTATATTTATAGTATAGCAACAATTTCGTTATTTAAGATCCTTGTCACCGTCCCTTAATTGATTCTAAGCGCTTTGTGTTTATATTATAGTTAATGAGTGCCCACGAGACTACTCGGTGTGGAGATTTTGAGCCGTGTGTAAATTCAGTTTAGGTCGAGACCACTTCCTTATCCCTCCCTTCTTCTATACGGAATAATATTGACGTTCCAGCTCCTGCGTTCCGCACGCCGGGCCTTCACGGGCACGAATCATTGGCGATATTCCACGCACTTACACGAGTATTATAATATTTTTGATTTTACTAATTTCTGGTGTGTCTTTGGCTGTGGGCCGGAAAAATTTCGACAATTAAAAAATAATTATAAAGAGAATAATTTTAGGTATTATAAATAATTTATTAATATTAAAAATAACATAACAATTACTTGATCCAAACATAACGAAATATCATAAAATACCACTCTCCCCACGTCAACATCCAAGCAGAGCTCTATTGAGGTTGCAAAGATGCGACGTGGAGAGAGAGTTTCAAAATAAAACTCACACTTACATCGAGTAAATTGATTCAAGTTTGAAAAACTGAAAAACGATTTTCAAAAACGATTATAAATTATGTGAAAATGAATCGGTATATATACCTATTTTTTGGCCCTAACCTTGCGTGTTCTTTTTGATTAAGTAAAACAAAATTTGACCTTGGAATTTTCTAGTGTATTCTAATCTTAATTTTTATTATTTTGCAATTTTATTTGATAATTTTTCTTTTGAAATTTTTATTGAGTTATTTCTAATTCAAATTCTTTGATTTTTATTTCATTTTTATGAAATTTCACATTTTTGTTAAATTATCAAATTTCGGTCGAATTTGTTAGGTTTTCGTGTTATGTTTATATTTATATCGTGCGGATCTTGTTGCTTTTTGTTATTATTTTAATTTATTTTTATGTTTATTATTTTATATGTAATTGTCTTCTTTCTCATATTTTGATAGGGTTTAATTGGTGTTTTAATAGGTTTGAATTTAAATCTGCATGTTATATTTGCCTGTGTGTTACCGATTTATTTAAACATTTACAAGGCCGTTTGTGTTTTGGCCCAACAATAACCAGATCAAGACACAAACATTTATTTACGATACAAAACAAATTTCTATTAACACACGAAAAATCAATAAGGATCACAAAATCATTCAAATTCAGTTAGCTTGGTTTGGCGCTTTCTAGGCTCTCGTTCGGCCTTTCCGCGCCTCGTATGTTTCTTTGGCTCACTGGTCGGCTTCTTGGGCCGACACTGATCTTGGTAGGCCACTTGTGTGGGTGCAAACACCACGGGGTAAATGACCGCACTACCCTCTTGGCTGGCCGCGACGGCAACTTCCAGCCAGTGAATTTGAACTCTTTGGGCCTGGTTCAATGTCTTCTCTTCCTGCCAACCCTTCTGAGCCGTCTTTAGCCTTTGGTAGATCTTCTTTACCCGCAAAGGCTCTTCCCATGTTGTTTTCATCCGTTGTAGCTCTAGAATGAGCTGAATACACTGCTGGTGGAGGTTAGCGTTCTCCCTCCTTAACTTCCTCAGTTCGTGACTAATTTCTTTTATGGCGTGCATAGCTGAATCGTAATTAAAAATTAATAATTGATCCACGATACTAATTTCGTAATACGACAATCAACATCAACAATCAGAACCACGATTGATATTAATAGGTAATACTTTATTGATAACAACATTGATAACAACCAACATCACTTTCAGTATCGGATATAATGACTATTAATTCCTTTGGTTATTTTTTTTCTTGTTTTAGTTGCTGATTATTTTGTAGCTTAGTTACTGTAACCGTAACCTATATGAAAGCTCGATTTGTAATTTGTAATTTTTATTTTTTATTTTTAATTTCTATTAATCGTTATTAAACAGCGGATCGGTTTAACCTCCAGTTTGCTAAGTCAGTTAATTCATTATTTACAAATACTTATTGCAGATCAAATTTACAAAATAGAAGATTTACTGCAAAACATTTATTTCACGACATGGGTTTAATTACAATGTACATATTCATTTCCAGATTGCCTTGCGGTGATTTTTATCATGGTTGTCTTGTCGCAGCGGACGACGTGCGTACGAATGACCATCATCTCAATCGATCAAATTGTCCAGAATTTCGGTTTGCAGCAACTTCTTAGGTACCGCCAAGTGTACCGGCACGTTGATATTGAGAAGCATTAGATCCTCCTGATTAAAGGCCACTAGATAGCCGGGGAGATGGCCATCCGAACTCAGAATGAGGCCACTTGTGATGTCGAAATTGATTCTTGCCAATCTCCAGGGCTGATTGCTTGCTTTCCAGTGATATTTCCGTTCAAAATATTCATATTGTTGGAGTTGGAATTCTGCTTCGTGCCTGATTTCTCAAGCCGGATTCCTTTCGGGCTCTCTCTTAATGGCCACGCTAGGCACTTCAACGTCCCGATCCGTTGCTGAGCTTCTGTTGGGCCATTCTGGAGTTCCATAAGTGGAGAGGGAATAGCCAAGATTCCACAGAGCCTGTCGATATCTTCCGGCGAATCTGCTGGGGATTGTGAGAGTAGTCCTATTGTCTTCGTTCCAGAATTTTCGGGTAGTACCAGGTACTTGAGCGTGATCTTCTCGAGTATAATTGGGTTCCTCTTTCTCTATAGAGCCGACTTCGTGGTGGATTATATCCTTTCGAATCGGTCGATTTATTTTTTTGTTCGACATTATTTGGACGGAATGATATCGCCATGTCAGTTGAGCGTTTATATACTTGACTAGTGGTGGGAAGCGACTCATTATTGCTCGTGATATGCATAATTCATTGGAGTTGAGATGTTTTGCTTTCTGATCGTAGTCGTAGTTCATTGGCCAGTCTGGGAAAATGCTATGCATTTATTCTGTCTATAATCAATTCTGTCCAACTTCGACGAATTCCACTGGTAATTCCAAGACAGTGATTCATGCTATTATTCTGCCAATTACGTCACTAGTAGCGGTGTCCGAGTGAGTGTGCTTCTTCCCCGATCTTCTCACTGCCTCTATAAGCGAAAATGATTTGACGTTCGACCCAGTCGTTACAAACGGCGAGGTCTCTCACGGGCACTAGCTATTGGTGGATGAACCGCACTTAAACCACTTGGTAGTTATGTAGGAAAACACAATTTATATTCTCAGACTCATATAATTGCTCATAATACATTATTACATTGCATCACTTCAGTACATCTCTTTCATGGTACATAATAATCACTCATCCTCACTTCAATAGTTTTCGAGAATGCTTGTCAATAATAGTTCGATACGTTCGGCTCCAAATACTTTGTGATCCAATGCTGTTTTTCCTGCTAAAAAACGTATTAGTTTTTTAAGAGAAAAAGTGATCCCTCACAAGTGATTGATTATCTGTGAAAATGAATTGGTATATATACCTGTTTTGTGACCCTAACCTTGCGTGTTAATTTTAATGCGATAAAACAAAATTTGACCTTGAGATTATTTGTAATATTTAACTTTAATTTTTATTATTTTCTTGATTTAGTTTGACAATTTGTTTCTTAAATTTTTAATTGAATTTTTCCAACCAAAATAATTTATTTTAATTTAATTTTCCATTAACTCTTTGCTTTTACATAAATTGTCAGTTTTGTTATTATTTTGATTTATTTTTGTGTTTTTGATTTTTATTTTAATTGTATCTTTATCATATTTTTAGGTGTTTAGTTAGTGTTTATGGGTCTGATTTTAAATCTGCACGTTGTATTTGCGTGCTATTTCCAATTCATTTAAACAAGATTCAGTGCTGGCCCAACAATCGGAAATAGCATGCAAACACAACAATGCAGATTTAAAATCAGACCTATTAACACCAAGCAAAATACCCTAAAATATGAGGAAGAATATAAATAAATATATAATCAAAATGCATCAAGAACAGCTCGAAATTAACATAAAACAACACGAGAACATGAGAATTTGACCGAAATTAGTGTGGGGTTAGTGGTTTATAACCTTGTAACCATTAACATATAAATGTCATCTTCCTCCAATGGTTACCCGTCGCTAGGCAACGTTTGAACTGTAACCATCGGTTATGAGACCGCCAAATGTGAGTTGTCGATAGATGACATGTGCTCGATTTCCGTACTGTCCCTGTCTTTCTGTCTAAGTAAAGATAATTATAAGACTGGTCATTGGCGTAACATCTGTATCTTATACTCATAGAACTCGATGAATTATTTATTAATCCGAAAACACAAAAGAATAATAACAAGGTTTCGTTACATTTACATGGTTTATTACAATTTCTAATAAGAGTCTAGACCTCCCTTCAGCCCGTTCGGCCTTTCTCGACTTGTCTCTTTTGGATGGGCGATTTCTCATTTCTAGTTTTTGCACGTATCGATAGGCTAACTGAGCCGGAGCGAACACCAGGGAGTAGATGACAGCGTTCTTCTCCTGACTGGCTGTCAATGCAAGCTCCAACGGCCGGATTTGGGTTCTTTGGGCCTGATTAATCTGGTTAGCCTCTTGATAGATTTTCTTGACTCGTTTTGGCTCAAACCATGTAGATTTGAGCTTCTGCAATTCCTGGGTGGTTTGCGCCAAGCGTTGAGCGAGGCGAGTCTCTAGTCCGGTGGAATGTCCTTGGTCCTCTTGGCAGGAGTCCGACACTGAATCCAAAATAAAATTAAAAAATGAAATCTGAGTTTGTTGTATCTGACACTTGTTCAAATGGACGTTAATTATAACTGCAAAAAATTATACCATGTATCAATAATATATAAGAAAATATTAAAAATTTCTGATAGTTAAGAAAATTTACATTGTTCATGATTAAAATACTACCGATAAAATATAATATTTAAAAGTAATCATTTATTTGAATTCTTAGTTATGGTAACGTAAGTAAGGTTTAACTATAACGCTGGGTTTAGTCATCTTCATTTTAGTTATTCAAATCCTTGCTGATGATACGCTGAACAAATCTTTCATCGAAATCGTTACCAGTACCTGTTGGATAATTCAGTTTATTGTACTCCTTACGTATATCTAATTCCATTTTTAGGAACAGCATTCTATGAAATTTAACTAGATCACTATTATCAAAATTTTCGATTTCATATAAATAAATCAATTTTACATACACAGAAAAAAATAACGTTTTCGGCTACAACTTTTATAAAATTAACAAAATTGCTAAATTTGTTTTTTTAATTACGAGTTGATAACATACATTAATAACATACATTACAGGACTCTGTTTAGTATTAATTTTAATAATTTGAAATACCTCATCACTCCAATTACTATCGAAATTTTTGATGAAAGGTGAAGCAGATATTTTACTAATTCTAACGTTATCACCAACTTTATATTTTGGTTTTGTAATAGTAACTTTTTTAGACTGTACTCGTGTTTTTGAGCTGATATCTACGGGTCTCAAACCATTAAGACCTCGATGTGATGAATTATTATAACTAACAATTATTTTCGGTAATACATTTATCCATATTTTATTAACTTGATGCACGAAATATTTCTTCAATCTATCCCTTAAGGTTAAATCTTTCAACATGGGCGGCTTTGTATTGAGAATGTACAGAATAATGATTTAAAAGAGTAACAAAAAAGTTAAAATTGTAAAAAATCATAGGAGGAGATGATCAAGGATTTGCTTAGCTTTACTATTGTAAAACTCCTTCCCTAAAATAATAATAATAATAATAATAATAATAATAATAATAATAATAATAATAATAATAATAATAATAATAATAATAATAATAATAATAATAATAATAATAATAATACCTAAATCGGTTTGTAAATTGTCTGGATGCCCATTTTTAAATAAATTATTAATTGCTTTGGATATTTCCTCTGCAGATTTTGTCTTTGTTGGTACACCGTGGGCAAAACGACTGAAAGCATCAATTCACGTTAAAATATATTTTTAACCCTTGTTAATCTTCGAATACGGTATCATCTCCATCAAATCCATTTGCCATAAATCATTAATACCGAATGTCTTATAAGCTCTCGTTGGAAATCTTTTCCGCATTGGTTTGTTTAAACTGTACGCAAGCTGATCTGACAACCACTTTTGCGTTTCCTTTTTCGACTTTGGGATTCTTTTCTTTAACTTTGCCACTCCACCGAAACCTGCTTCGTCTTCTGGGTTTGTCCAAATCTTCTCCATTACAACAAGATGATTTAAATTTAAATTTAATATTAGGTAATGATTGCCCTGTCGTTTATTGTGATAATAATGATATTGCTAATGGTAACATTGCTCCGATAAAACCACCTTGTTGATTATATATGATTTTTCTCATTTGCTGACGATTTTTATTATTTACAAGCGATAACAAAATTTTGAAATGATTGTAAAATAGACATTCTTTTCATACTCGAAGCCTTTAACAATGCATTAAAATATGGGAAACTCCTATGATTTTTTACAATTTTAACTTTTTTCTTACTCTTTTTAATAATATTTTTCGAAATTAGATTCATTGCTGGGTAATTCTCGGTTATTAGTTTTTAGATGGTGTATAACTGGTTTTTTGTGGAACTTTGTTTTTCTTTTTAATACTATTTCTAAGTTTTCTGACATTTTTAAGCCTGGATTTCATAAACATTTTTTACATGTTAATGTTTTCAACTTTGTTTATATACCATGGCACCTTCTCTATTGAAAATATGTTTTTACCGGTAAATCGTCATTGCATTGTTGTGTGAAATCAAGAAATATATATCCATGTGGTGATTTTGTAGCATCTTGAAATGCACTGATGAGAAAATTACGATTATTAGAGTATGCTTGTCGAGCAAGAAAATCAATAACTGTTGCATCTCTAGGATTCTTGAAAATAACTAAATATTGAACATTTAAATTCCTTGTTCGATGTGCGCCACCCTGATGAAATAGATTTTGAGTAATAAAGATCACAGTACCACCGACATGTCTACTGATTTTTGTGAATAAATTATTAAAATCCTTTTCTTTATTAGCTTCCTGATACAAATCATCAATAATAATGACATCACCTTTCCTTAATCGACCTGACCAGTTTTTATCGAAACACTTTACTATTTTCATGTTTTTCAATTTACAGAAATTATCTTGAGTTAATCCATGTTCTTCATCTGCACCCCTATGCCAATAAATCTTGTTGAATTTTGTTTGAAATAAATTAGATTTCAGTAATTTACACACAAACATAGTTTTACCACTACCACTCGGGCCGACGATTTGATATACTGCATCATTTCTTAATTGCATTATTAATTTGTATAATTATAGGTTTTTGTTTATATTATATAATTTAATGAACTCTTTCTAAAAATCATATATATAGATTAATATTTCATTATTATTTAATTATGTTATCAAATATAAATTATAAAGGAACTTTCGATGTATCAAAAATGACGTTTCCAAATAGTAAACCCTAGCAAATTGTTGATAGAAGTGGAAAATATCCTATAATATTTTTCAAATCCGGCAAATGCAGAATCATGGGATGCAAAAAACCTTTAGACGTCAATAAAGTACAATATAGAATAAAGGAAATTAAAATACAGTCAATTACGGTTACCATGGATATGGGACATTCTATCAAGCTATACAACATGTCAACAAAATGTCTTTGTATGTTCGAGCCAGAATTATTTCCTGCACTGAGGCTTTTAAAATACAACCCAATGTGTGGTAATGTGTTTACCAGTGGGAAAATAGTCATATTAGGGTTCCGAAATCGAGAGTACAAAAATATTGTTTGTGACATACAAAATGAAATCACGGGATTGGTCGACATCTGATTGACTAATGATTGATTAAAACAACTTGCTTATTCATTTTATTTCATTTTTAAAATGGAAAATACTACACCGAAGAAAAATATGCAGAAGAAAAATACCAGTCAATATGGTAAATTTATTATTTATTTATTTTCTTTTATTTATTATTTATTTAGACACATATGCCCCTATGGTAATTGACCGAATTATTTATTATTATCCTTAAATGAAGGAAATTTTGAAGATCAAGGAGCCAGCAAAGATTGAATCGGCAATATATGAAGAATCAGGAATTATGATTTCCGAGCTGATTAGGCAAGCTCTCTGGGATAATAAAATCAACCACATGGTAAAGGAAATGGAAACGGAATACCCTTGTATTCTGGGTTGCAGTTGCTGCAATTTTCGGTATCAGCGATATGTTGAGTGGAATGTAACAAACTCGGTAAGAAACTTACAAAAAATGAAACTTTTACGAAAATAAATGTTTAGAATTTTGATTTTTGTTTTGTTTTGTTTTATTTGTTGATAATATTTTTATTTATTATAGTTTTATTTGGTGGTAACAATAATAATAGAATAATAATAGAATAATAATAATAAAAATACTATTTATAAAGAAATTTTATATAGATGAGAAATTTTGATGTATGTAAAATCATATACAAACTCAATGTATGGGTTTTCTTTATTCAGTTTTGTGTATGTATGCAGTCACGCACTTATCATGCACTTATCATGCACTGCCTTTGTTATAATTAATAATAGAATAGATTCTGATTGGTTAATCAGTATCTGTCAAGGGTATAAAAGCTCGTCACCACCTTATAAAGATCATAAATCAAACATGACCAAGAAAATAAGTGCTATCAGTGTCCAACCAGTTCAGATGTTCCACAATTATAAAATGTATTTTTTAAAGGAACCTATCATTATGCAACTGGCAAATCCAGTCAAACTCAATAAAACTCAATTTCAATCTCTCGCTGGGACTCTCTCATTGATAGATATCAAGGATATTGATACGGTTTTCAAAAAGATCAATTCCAATTTAAAATGCAATGAAAATGCTTTCTTCACCAGTCAATATACCAGATATTATGATGCATTTACAGAAATAGGTTTCAAAGAACTGGAAAACTGGTATTTAACAATAGCAATCCAAGGATATAAAGCTGATCAAAATGATGTGCTTTCTCCAATCTGGAAAATTGTTACTGCTAGACTTTCACAATTATTTTTCTAGAATGGTAACAAGAAAGGGATGATAATCACGAGAGTGCTCAAGTGGGGAAACCTTGATCCAAGAATCGATATTTCTACAAATGGATGGCATCGTACTATATTATGCAATAATAAAATTTTCTTGGCTGAATTTATTTTTCTTCTATTTAAAATTGTTACTAAAAGTAGTTCCTATATTATTAGTAAAATTAGCAAAAATAACAACAACCTTTTGAACTCACGCAAAAGATATGAAAAAATCTTTGAATTGCGGAACCAATATTTTAGTCAATTTGGTAAATCTAAGTGAAATTCATTAATAATCACATTTAATGTATAAAAATCGTCGACGTAATCGTGTACTGGCAATAGTTATCATGATAACATTGTATTATTTTTTTTTAATAATGTTAAAAATACCAATAATCAATGATTCCATTATAGCATTTTATCTATTTTAAAATATAATGATATTATTAATAATAGATCTAAACCATATAAGTATAATACATCAGAGTTACATTTCGATCCTGCAGATCACCCTATGCGTCTTTTTAATATTTCTAAATTTGAATCCCAAAATCCCGGATTATCTATAAATGTCTTAACTTATAATGAAATGTCACTGAATGATCTGAAAACAGAGGAGGCAAAAGACTAAGTTTATTAATAGCAATAATTAAATAAATTTTTCTTCTGCTACAACTTGTAATTTGTGCAAGAAAACATTAGTAGTTCCGGTAAGAGATCATGACAATTGTTAGATAATAAAAAATTGAAATATTTGAAATAAACAAATATTATCGAATATCAAAAAATAAGTACAGATTAAATGTACATGTAGATAATCAACAACAATAAAATCAATTTCCAATCCTTATGAAAAATGATCCCAAGATTAACTGATTTCTTTATTTTATTGATATTATTTATTTGATATTATTGATATTATTTATTTCATTTTTATGTGATTAATTATGTGTAATTAAATTGTGTTTATCTGAGTTTTATGATATCATTAAAAAATAAATAAAATATTAATGTAGAATTTTGCTATTAAAAGAAAAATATAATAATAAATAAATAAATAAAATATATATACATATATATAAAAATCTCACTTGATAGCCATTTTCTTGATAGTCATGATTCGATGAGTTCTGCGGTCCTCTTTGGTCCGTTCATTAACAGCAATGTTCAAAGCATCATTTAACTGACTGGTAATTTCGTCCAAATATTCAATATGAAATTAACTGATGGAATGTAGAATGTATTGCCCCAATGACAAAAGGAGCAATAGAATTTTCGATAATAATTACAAAAGACTGATCGCGATTACTTACTGTCAAATGGAATATTAGGAAAGCTGCATTCATCACATAGAAATTTCTGTGACAATAAAGTTCCTGATAATGGAAAACTGTCAATGTTTATGATCAAATCATCGTTGGCTGAAGAATACTGACGATTATTGATAATTTGAGATTGAAGCAAGGCTGAAAACATATTTATTTTTGAAAAAAAACAAAATTCAAAAAAGCATCAAACAGGTGTAACAGAAGAAAACAAATAAATCAATTCCACTAAGCGGAGTAAAAATAAAATCCCACTAAGTAGGAAAACAACTAAAAATAACTAATAATAATAATAATAATAATAGTAATAATAATAATAATAATAATAATAATAATAATAATAATAATAATAATAATAATAATAATAATAATAATAATAATAATAATAATAATAATAATAATAATAATAATAATAATAAAAATAATAATAATAATAATAATAATAATAATAATAATAATAATAATAATAATAATAATAATAATAATAATAATAATAATAATAATAATAACAATAACAATAACAATAATAATAATAATAATAATAATGTAAAGGTAACAATAATGATAATAAATATAGATAATAATATAAGTAAACCAAAGATATATTTAGGAAAAAAGTCCTCTAGGCACACAAAATTTTAAAAATAAATCTAAAATAAAATTATAAATAAATGACAGGCAGGTTGGAAAATAAAATCAATATAAATACTGAAAAAATTTTCAGTATGAGCAGCAAAAAATAAAATCTTTTTTTTATTTCTGAGTCTCAAAGACCAGAAGATCAAATTAAATTTTACACTGCATAGCCTAGCTTGGGCATCTACATTTGAACGCCATCACATTAAAAAAAAGAATTTATTGTTAAAAACCTTTTGGTAAAGGTAAATTTTTTCTGTAAATTTGTTTTATTGAAATTAATAAATTTTTAACTAGTGTTATCTTTTTATTTATATAAGTGACTAAAATTGAGAAATTGGAACCTCAACACCATTTTCCGGTAAATTTTTAGGTGCGTCATGCAGATCTTGTAATCTTTCTCGTCGAATTAAACCGGGTTTACCTGTTTTATTTCACAATTTGTGAGGATATGATCTCCATCTTGCAAAGTCCACATAACATAAGGCCTTTTTAATTTCAGGATGAGCTCTAGTTATGAACTGACTTTTATGTAATTAGCTCATCCTGAAATTAAAAAGGGCTTATGTTATGCGGAATTTGCAAATTTTGATAAATTGGTAAAGAAAGCAATGAAAATGAAATTGAATTTAAAAACACCAGAACATCATATGTATTTTCTGTCAATGTAAAGAATCGAGAAATATCAATAACTGCAACTCGGTATCGATGTGAGTCAAAGAAAACGATGCAGAATACTAATGCATCTCCAGGATTAAGTAACAAATATCCCGACGCATTGAATTTTGTGAAATCGTGCAGAGTAATTGTGTAGAGTATTGTGAATAGAATCGATTTTGTGAAAGTTGTGAATAAAGTTGTGATATATAAATTGGAAATAAATCTTATTGTGTTGGGTTAATTAAATCGATTAAAGAAGGACTCCAAGGAGTCAGACCAAAGCATCGACTTTCTATATAAAAACCCAACAATTTCTTCCAGTGTTGGTTCAGAAATAAAAGAAGATTAAGCTCCAAATGGATGTTTGTTGAGTAAAAAGGACGATGATATTGAATACCATGTTTGTGGAAAAAGGCCACATTATCTGAAATTGTTTTTAAAAGACCAGGTCACCATAGACATATCCTTCTCCGCACTGTGATAAAGTAAAGACCAGTGGACAATGTAAAGGATATTGTCACATGGCTCAAACATGACCGAAAAACTCAGAATGATTTGGAAGACAAATTTTAAAGAAGTAAATCAGATTTTAAGATACAAACGAATACCATTGTCGCATATGCTAAAAGAGGGAGTTCAGAGAGATGTAGAACTAATTTCTGGAGATGAGACAAAAAATAAAGAAGTTGATGTAAAAAATTTGAATCAGATGATGAAACCGACTCTCATGAGACGTATAACGATGAAACCGTGTCTGAAGTGAGTGGAAACCTTTGTTGATAAAGTGGAAATGACTTATTGAACAAAAAAGCGACTTTACTGTTGACCAATGTGGAAAGATGGTTATAAAATATTGGAAATAGAAAACCAAAACTTTCAATAGCCTTATCGCTCCTGTCAACATAAATCAAAAGAAAATGTCTTAAACATTTTTCGAATAATCAAAAGTTATTTATATATTTACTCATTGATTTATTCAGAGTAATAATGATTTTAGAGATATTTAACATTGACTAAATGGAATAAAAATGGCCAAAAAAACACATAGATGGATTCCAAAAATGAAAATTAGATTTAATGGCCCTTACAAAAAAATTAATACCAATTTCTTTATGACAAGCATCTTTCAAAAAAGTAAAGAAGTCCTTCATGGCTCTTGCAGTATCATTTCACCAAAATTTGAAAATTCTTTATACTATGGAAAATCGGAAAATCAAAACGATCAAAAACTGTTAAATTCATTTACTATTCAAAGGAGTAATTGGTCTTTGGAATCTTTGGACACTCCAAGCGTACAGCTCAAAGCTTACAGAATGTTTAAAAATGAGTATTTGATGTCGAGCAAAATCTCACATTTCTTTAGACAATATGATCCAGCAATAAGATGTTATATATTTTTGCAGGTTGACGAGATCTCAGACTCAGTTGTGACGAATCTTGGAGAATTTAAGCATTATTTAGGCTACAAAATATGGGATTCGTTCAAAATTATAGTCTTTGACAGCACAATGGAAGCAAAAAATATTCTCAATGTTAATAAACATATTGAAAAAGACCCAAAAAGCAACAAGACTTCTTTCATAGCGAATTATTTGAAATTTAATGCCACTGAAAAGAACAGCATGAAAAAGTCTGAAAATGATTTGGATCCATTTTCGAATTCTCGCAATGAATTAATTCTAAAATTCATCCTAGATTTAATTGACTATATCTTTGACAATCTGAAAGGTTCCACGGAAAATGAAGTATTTTTTATTAATGAATACATTGACGATGCGACAGAGATTTTGGATGGTTTATTTACAGTTTTACCAAAAGAAAATAAATCATAATTGCAATTATAAATAAAGAATTCTTATTTATTTTTCTTGTGAATTTTGTGGCTTCAAAGGAAAAATACTAAAGTTTTACATTTATCATTTATGTTGAAAGACCATTAATCTTGTACGATGTAGTCAAGCAATATTATTTAACTCAGAGCTTCTTAAACTTTTGTAATTCACGACCCCATTTATGATTGCGAGTTTCTTGACGACGCCATACAAATATAAAAGAAAAATAAATTAATATTTTTTTAAAATTCCTATAACATCTTCTAATTCTAATTCATAGTAAATGTTATTCAAGTTATTACAATTAGGCTTGTCAACAGGTCTCTTTTAAAGAGAACATGTTCTCTTTTTTAGCACATTTTATTTGTCCTCTATCTTTTTCTATAAATATTCAAATTGTTCTCTTTTTTCAATTTCGCTGATTTTTAATTAATTCAAGTTGAAATTTAAAAAGAAACTCGGTATAAAAATTCAAAAATTTGAAAAAAAGCAGGCTATGCTATTGCTGTCCTGTCAATATTTATTGAATTTAAAATTAAAGATGAAATAATTTGTGTGTATTAACGATTTTGATAAGAAATCATTATTATTATAATTTGTTGTGTTAAATAAATAAAATAAGCAAGTGAAAACTTTTCACTTATAATTATAAATTATAATTATAAATTAATTATAAATTATAATTATAAAAATATTTCATGTTTGGAATTTTATAAAGAAATAAAAGAAAATGAAATTTTTTTGAACAAAGTTAGTAATGTAGATAAATACATTGAAAAAAGTGATCAAAATGATGATGAAGATGATTAAATTTAATTTAATTTATATTTTTAAAGTACAAATTTGAATTATAAGTGCAATTTTATGTTCCTTAATATCTTTATGTATAAAATTTGATTTTAATAATTTTTTCTTTAAAATGTTCTCTTTTTTTGTGTTGACCACTTGACAACCCTAATTACAATACTCTTAATAGAAATGCAGGTACAAACAATCTTTCCGAACTAGAAGATTTTATGATATATTTATCTACGATAATTGTTATTTTATCTTTATAACAATAATTTTACAAGTTAGAAAACATTTTCTGTTAAATTGTATTTTTATCTCTCGCGACCCCAGAATTTTGCTACGCGACCCATGGTTTAAGAAACCCTGATCTAACTCAAGTAGTCTGTGTATGGCCGGGTTCCGGATGTACAGTAAGGAATACCGTGTTTCATCGTGATAAAAAATTGCGATTCCGGCCGTTTTTTAACTCTTTGTATTATATTTTCCTTACCTGTCGTTTTAACAGAGGTTATTTCCTAGTGCAAGTTTGAATAGATTGAAAAGGGGCCTCAAAGTTGATCACAAGATACAATAATAATATCGTCTTGATTTTTTAAAATATTTCAGAAAGTTTTTAAAATATTTAGTAAATATTAAAGTAAGTTATATAAAGATTTTGTACAATGTTTCAAAAAAAACTCACATACAACTGAAAGCCGGTTATAGTCATGGATATTTGAAAATGTAAAAATTTGATGAGTTTATTATTTTCGATAAGACAAAAAATGTAAGTTCAACGCAATTTTTCTAAGCCAATGGTCACAAACTCAAGCGATAATGAGGGCCATGTCTGACCAAAAGCATGAGCCCGAAGACCGCATTACCGAAACATCTTTATACAGTGATTTAAACACAAATATAGTAATAGTAAAAAAAGAAAATTTATAATTTTATATAACAAAAATCTGATAAAGTTGTGGATTTTAGATTTGATTTTATCAATAAAGCTGTCATTGTGCTGCTGGTTGAAATTGAAATCTTAAAGCTAATGCTACCATGAAATCAATTCAATCGTTTTGCATCCTGCAATGGCCGGCGATGGAACCAGTTTCAGAGATGCTTGCAGATGCTCATTGTCGAGGCTCAGTGTCTGTCTGGCTGAGACTGGCTCCAACGGCTGATGAAGAAGGCATCTTGTCTCTGTAAAGTGCTTAAATGGATCGGGTTATCCAGTTGAAATCACCTTCAATAAAGTTTCTTTTGGTTTTTGGTATGCCTCATTGTGAAGCTTTTCCCAGATAAAGTTCTTCTTGCTTTTTGATGTTTGGGTTATCAGATTATGTAGAGGAGCGATGATCTCAGACAGGATTGCTATTAACCAGTGATAGTATCCAACAGCTACTATGAATGCTCTTAACATTTTAAAATTTGATGGGCATGGCATATCTAGGATATTTGATATCCTCTCTCACGATGCTCTGATACCGTCTTTGTTGAGATCGAAATCCAGGAATTGAATTTTTTACTTGTTAAATTCACATTTATCCATGTTGATTTTGAATCCAGCCTCTTTAACTTTCTGTAATATGGTCTCAACATGATTTTTGTTTTCCTTGAGACTTCTAGAAAAAATAAGTATATCATCAACATACGCTTAACAGAATGTTTGCGATTCCCTGAGGATACTATCGATGTATCTTTGAAATGTCTGAGAAGCGTTTCGTAGTCCAAAAGACATCATGTTGTAATGGAATAGTCTAAATTTAGTGATTACTGCAGTCTTTTCTTTGTCTCCGTCTGCGATTGGTATTTGATGATATGCTTTGGCCATATCAAGCTTTGTGAAAAATTTACTTCCTGTTAAGGTGTCTAGAATGTCTTGAATTCTCGGGAGTGGGCATTTTTCTGGTATTGTGATACTGTTGAGTAGTCTGTAATCATCACATGGTCTCCACGAGGCATCACATTTCTTCACTACCACCAGCGGTGATCCTCAACTGATGCTGATTGCATGAATAATGTTATCTTCCAGTAATTTGTTAAACTCCATCTTGGTAACCTGGAAGATCTTCACTGTATTGAGGAATTTTGACTGTTGCTGTATTGATTTATACACTCATCAGTAAGCCTTAATCTTAATAGTGATTTGATAATGTTCATGGAAGAAAAACATTTTACAAACATACGTACTTCAAAAAATTGTTATCATCCTTGTTGCAGCAGAGAGTAACAATGAGAGACTTTCTTTTGAAACAAACTGATAAAATTCTGGAATTCCAACATCTGAATACTTTAGTTTTAACATTGAGTCACACTGAATATCTGCCAATTCCACCTGCTTTTCATTTGCTACATTGTCAATATCAACAGCAAATAGTGTGGAAAAAAGTTGAAAATGTGGTTTAAGCTCCATAAAATTGTTAAAACGCAATATAAACTGTTGATGCAAATCTAAAATTATATCTGTGTACTCTTTCAAGGATTGCTTATGTTGAGTTACAATTTTATTTGGTTCGGTAGGAACTGTTTTCTCTGACTCCACGTGCTCTTTAAATAATACTGGAATAACTCAACACAGGAAAACTTTTATTCAATATCAACAATTTCACAACGATTCAAATGTTACTTTTACAATATTGGCAGGAATCTCCATGGGAAGCCGCCTTTTTAATAAACAACTAAAATATCTTTGACAAGTCTGACAAGTTCTTTTTCAATCTCTTGAATCTTTTCTGTTACTCGCAATTTTTCGAAATTATTTGTGTCCCTGTTGTTGATTTGAGACTCCCTTATATAAGGAATCTCTCCTCAACAACTTATTTGATTGACGGAAATTTGAGTTGGACTCCCGAGGAACTAGTTAAACAATTTACTTTCATCTTTTGGCCGCTTCACATTAGGAAATAAGTCATTCCCTTCGTAATTAAATTGATCAAAATCGGAGAATTTCTCCCTAATTTAATTTATTTATTTTCGTCATTTTAATTAATTAATTAATTTGTATTTTCTTAATAACTTTTTCTAGAGGTCCCAATTTATTTTTATATTATTATTTTCTCAATCGCCTCGTCAATTGGGATCGGCACATACACATTTCGCCGGAAAATATTGATTTTAATTTTTTGATTATTTTTAATTACTTATTTTATTTTTCCAAATATTTATTTATTATAATTTTTTTAAATCACCAAACTCCAAAACTTTTGACATGAGCTAAATTACCAGTAATAAACTGTTTTTGAAACAATATTTAAATTTGATTAATAAGTGTATGATTAACAAAGAAAGATGAAATACACATGTGGTGGGGTTTCTGGGTGTTGATATTTTGAAACGATATGGTTGTTACCCAGACAACCCCATACAAATATTCTTTCGCTTACCACTCGGCACCCGTTGCTAAGCAACGTTGGAACTGTGTTCGAGTGGGTAGATCGTCCGCAAAAAGTGAGCGCTATTGCTAATGCTATAATTGACCGAACGATCCATGGGTCCAACGAGCTGTCTCTTACCTTTATCCCTATTATAACTACAATGTTCCCTATTATTATTACTAGCATTATCATTGCTACTATTCTATGTATTACCTTTATTAATTGTTACTACTATTACATTTATTATTATTCTTATTACTATAATTACCATCACAGTTATTATTATTACTACTATTATTATTATTACTATTATTATTATCTTAATTATGATCATTATTATTATTATTATTATTACTATTATTATTACTATTGTTGGACCAAGACACGATTTTGTTTAAATGAATCGGTAACACGCATGCAAATACAACATGCAAATTTAAAATCAGACCCATAAAACATCAACTAACCATGCTAAAATATGAGAGATTAACAATTAAATATAAAATCAAGAAACACAAAAGTAAATTAAAATAATAACAAAGTGCAACAAGATCCGCACGAAATAAACATAAAAATAACATGAGAACACAAAAATTTGACCGAAATTTGACAATTTACCAAAAAAGCGAAAGTCCATGAAAATGGAACTAAAATTAAATAATTTGAATTGGAAACAATTCAATTAAAAAATCAAAAGTAAAATTGTCAAATTAAATTACGAAAATAATAAAATTTTAGATTAGAATATACTAGAAAATCACAAAGTCAAATTTTGTTTTACTATATCAAATTTAACACGCAAGGTTAGGGTCGTACAATAGGTATATATACCGATTCATTTTCACACAATTTTTAATCAGTTTAATCAGTTTTTGCAATATAAAACTTGAACTCTCGTCTAACAGTACGAATTTTTCCAGCAATTTTCATTCTATAATTTGATGTAAGTGAAAGAATGTTCGATACTTTCTCCACGTCGTGCACAAACAATCTCATGTGAGCTCTGTTTGGGTGTCGGCGTGCGGAAAGGTTTGTAAGAAAGTTGAAATGAAATATGTCAATTATGTTATGCTAATTATATCTTGAAATAAAGCTTAATGAAAGTGAATTTTGTCGAAATATTTCCGGCCCATAGCGACTCACGCACCACAAGAAAGTAAAATCCACACAACAATTCAGGCTGTGTAAGTGCGGTTTATCCGCCAATAGCCTGTGCCCGTGAAGGTTCCGGCGTGAATAACGCAGGGCCTAAACGTCTATTCTATCCATCATAGGGTAAATTGGGAGGAGGGGAAGTAGTCCTTTGGCTGCTCATCCACCACTAATTTTCCTGTAATCTCGACCAAACTAAAATCATTGCACATAACGGCTAAAAATCAAAAACATTGAGTAGCTCGGTGGGCACTCTTAAAATCATAATATTGACACAATTATCCTAAGGTCAAGTTAAAGGGAAGGGAGTGGGGAAAGAATCAAAAATAATTGCTATGTCACCTCGAAACTACTCTAACTGAATCTTAAATTAAAATAACGAAACGAGGCGATGCGGAAAATCTGAGAAATTATTGTACAAACTAGAGTAACCCAAAAACCGTAGATAAAAATTTGATAAATAACGAGGAAATCCAGATACTAAAACTATCGCCACGATATGCATAGCTTAATTTGACCCCAATACAATAATTCCACGCACAAAGTTAACCACATAAAAGTTAATGATAAACAAAATCATGGTAAGTAAACCTTTACTGAAAAATCCCCCAGAATCAACCGGAACGAGCATAATTATTAAAAAGGTAATAAATCAATAACAAAAATTGCCGCCACCGGAATTGAAATGTACATAAAATTCCTAGAGACATCCAAACTAGCTTTAGATTATCAACTCATAATAAAAATTCCCGACCCAGACGATTTGTAAACGATTATCCAGAAAAGACCCATTCCAACCGACCCCAAATAATAATCAAATAAGACCAATAAAATATTCGAATGACAGCACATTGATCACAATAAAACGCATAATGCAGTAGTAAGTCCTTGATAACGATCGACGATAAATTAACAAATCAGTCAGAATAATCGAGTTGTGGATCCCTTGAAGTAGCAGCAGTCCGTAATTCACCAGAACCATAAGTAAATTTCAATTCATCCCCTATTCAATTCGAATATCTAATCAAAAAATTCATTTACCTAAAATATAGAGAAAATTCATCTAACCCAGATCTTGACATTGGAAGAAAAATCCCATAAGTCCAAGTGAAAACCGCCATGGAACGACCTAGTGATGACCACCGAAAACTCAAAATTAAATAGATGACGTGACACCAATCGATCGGAAATTCGAATCAACGATAGTTGTAATAAAATTGTAAATAGTATAATGAGCGACCAACTAAATAAGACCCATCGATCGAGGCAGGAAATGGCCACGTCACGAGAAAGAAAATTTGACGTTGACATTTTTCGTAAATTCATAGACACTTGTCAGAAGATTTTTTAGTTAGATAAAAAATAAGCCGAATAAATGGAAAACTGGCACAACGAGAGAGAATCACAATGTGTGTGCACACCAACACGAGTTACGAGTGGGATAGCAGCCACATAGTCATCGACCGAAGATCAGTATATTTTAATTGATTACTATGAATTCGAACAACCAACGCCAAGGAGATTTCAAGACTAGAGGCTGTTCCTCTCGCACGGCTGATCCAGAAGGAATAACAATGGAACGAAGAATCAACGCTCAATACAGTAAGGAGTTAAATTTTATTACATTATCTCGTTAAAAATAAAAAATTAATTTTTATGACAATCTACTCTCACCTGATCAGACATGGTTGCACAGATTTAATCAGAGAAATTCAATGTACGACGCTAGTATTCCAAGTTAGAAAATAAACGAAAGCTTCTTGTTTATTAAGAAAAGAAAAATTCAATTATAATATTATGCCATTTTCATCAAGAATAAATATTTATAAATCGTCGACTTTATGACTTAACAAATGATCTCAACTAAGCACTCAGCACATAGCATACAAAATCTTGCCAGGGTTATGAACTGGTTGAGATCCTCATCCATCAACAATCACTATTAAGTTGCAACGAGTCGCAAATTTCCGGATCTAAATCATCCGCGAGAAAGATTAAACGAATGTAATTTTCAAGCAGGTGCGTATGACCAACTAACTAACTGGCGAGAACGACCCAACGCCTGAGGCAGGAGAGACTCCATAAGTCGATTTTTCGTCAGTCAGCTTCACCCCGTACAAAATCACAACCCACCGCTCGTGCTAGATACACCCTACGGCCATGTGATGTAGGCAATCCACGAGAATAAACGTGACGAATTATATAATTTACTAGACCCATTTTGTTTCGATGCTGCACGGACACCCGGTATACTGATGGAAACTAAAACCCGACGACATTTCACTAAATCATCGCTCTAAGAAGTAGTCGTAACAAACCCTACACCGCGATATCTCTACACCGACCACGATTTGTCGCCAAAAAACCGTGTGACTACTCCGAACCAAAGCATGTGTCAACTGTGTATTAATTAAATTATTTTATTGAGTCCCCATATCCATCATATAATAATAAATATAATAATTTCGCTATTCATTTAACAGACTCATGGGTAGACGAATCTCGGATTACAATGAGATTCCCATCCCACTCCGCTGTCAGATGCAGGCAGGCGATGTGGGATGCGGGATTCTCGATTTCTCCTGTAAGAGAATCGAGATCGGGTCGGCAAAGAGAAACTGAGGACATAGAGTTGCCCTACGTGGCGATCAAACGTGAGCCAGGACGGAATCCGGCCCGAGAGCTCCGAGGCCAGGCTGAAGATATTCTAGCACGCTTGGAAGCCCACCAAAGAAGAACCGACAAGCAAGTGGAACGAGCCCGCCACCAATTAGCCCAAATCAACGAGGACATTGCAGCTGGCCTGATCCCTAGCACGGATGGGTATGCCCCTCCCTATGTCATCTCATTCGAGCTCGACAATCCCAGATTGAACCGGCCAATCCAAGCCATGAACGTGTCCATGCCGAGAAAAATACTCCCGAAAGAAATGAGGAGAGAAACTGAAAACCGGCGGACTGAGTGGGATCACTCCTACGCGCGCAGGCCAGCGACGAGGAACTCAAGGAACTATTATCAGGATTCTCGACGTTATTGAATGTGACGAAATAAATATTTCTAGTTATCTCGTTTATCTTTGTATTTAAATTTATTATTTAAAATTAATAAAGAACCCATCAAGTAGCATTAGCGTAGTTGAAATTCATCTTAAACCTCCTATCGGAGATAATCTTTGTTACGTATCTGACGAAGTGGTTTTTTAATGATTTGTTTTATTGTAGAAATGTACCCCTGCACGATCCTAAATGCCGATCTCCACCGGAAATTATTACAACTCACTAGAGAAATTCAACAGATAAAATCAACCTGGATTAAACCGACCAGAGTGAAAACCCTGTATCAGCGAGTAACGGCCGCCCAACGCGGTTGGATCGAAGAGAAGCGACTGGGGCAGGACCTGAATACTCAGATTCGCGTCCTGGAGGTGGAACTATCGGCCTACCAGGAAGGCCAAGCCGTCACCTACCCGCTGGTCATTGCACCCGCGCAATTGGCCTATCGGGCCCCAACGGACACCACCAAAACAGCTGTGAAACCAGCTCAACGCCGTCCAGGAAGGATAGAACGTGCAAAACGACGATCGATGAAACTCTAGGGGCAGATACAAACCTAGATGTCGTACTTAATAAATATTTTGTTTAATTGTCTTCGCATTGTTCAGTTAATCGATAGTGACCTAAGATAAATCATACGAAGTAGTAAGGATTTTATAGAGGTTTTGAAATAAAGATAACTGATCGATTGTGAAGAACGTTAACGTGAAAGGGAACTGAATGAGGAACCGCACACCTACCTTCTATCGGTAGTTCGTTGAACCCACTATGGGATCGGGCCTTAGCAGCTCCTTCGTGGCGCTCACCTTCGGCAATCCCATGACCAGTGGTTACATCACCAACGTTGCTTGACAACGGGTAACCATTGGGGGCAAAGGTAATTCTATTTGGGGTCAAGGTTCTCCAGACCATGAACCCCACACTATTAATGTTATAATTATTGTTATTTTATAATTATCATTATCCTTACTATTATCATTTTTATTATCAAATGTTTTGTAAAGATTCGTCCTTATTCCTCGGCTTAAAAAAATATACTTTGCTTATATAAAAATTTAGCCGTAATCCATCCTTATTTTACAGTTTTCGAAAAAGTATTTTCCTTGAGTCGGAAAATTTTAGCAGCGTTCAGCCCTTATTTTACTGTCTTATCCGGATATTCTGTCAATTATTGAGCCGTATTCTACTTTTACTTTGCTATTTTTGATAAGTATTTTAATTGATTCGGAAAATTTGAGCAGCGTTCTGCCCATATTTCCCGCTTCAATTCAACATAATTTATTTAATTCTTATATATTATTTAAATCATTATTTATTCCTGATTTTAGTCGTTCGGATTAATCTTTTTCCGATGGCTATTCATTTTAACTGTTGCAACGATTTTGCAATTTTTCCTTCTCTTAGTCCTTAAGATCTATGTATGTTCATGTTATATTTAATGAGTGTTCACTGGACTACTCGGTGTTAGTGATTTTGAGCCGAATGTTGTTTAAAAGTTTATGTCGATTTTATCGAAATTAAGTGCAAGAAAGTTGAGCCAAAAGACCCACCTCAAGCTACTCTCTTTCGCTATTTAATTCAATGATTTGACGTTTGGGTTCCTGTGTTCTCACGACTGAACCTTCACGGGCACGACTGTTGGCGGACTTACACTGCACTTACACAGTCGATAGTTATGCGTAATTTTACTAACTTGCAATATGTTTTGGCTGTGGGCTGAAAAATAAATAAATATTTAAATTTTACCATAGTACTTGAAATATTGTGCACATTCCATAAATTCAAGTCGTAAAATCACTGTGCACATTCCATAAATTCAAGTCGTAAAATTGAATCAATAATCATACACTAGCCGAGAGTGGTCGTGTTCAGGCAAAACACTTACCAGTGTTAATTGCCTGAATGCACGGCTCTCAGATAGTTATACACACCAACTAATTTTCTGAAAAACTAAGACTGCAAAGTAAGAATGAAATTTTTCTCCAAAAAATAAGACTGAAAATTTGTCAAAACACATCAGCATATGTACCTATAATTTGGCCTTAACCTTGCGTGTTAATTTTATTGCGATTAAACAAAATTCGACCTTGAAATTATTTGTGTTATCTAAATTTAATTTTTATTAATTTCTTAATTTAAATTGGTAATTTATTTTTAACATTTTTAAATAAATTTAGTCAGCCAAAAATATTTTATTTTTATTCATTTAATTCATTAATTTTTACTTTTATATAAATGGTCATTTTACGGTCAAATTTTCTTGTTATTATGTTATTTTTTATGCAGATTTCGTGCGGTTCTTGATGCATTTTGTATTTATTTTATTTTACTTTTATGTTTTTTGATTTTATATTTATTTATATTCTCTCAGATTTTAAAGTGTTTAGTTTGTGTTGTATGTTATATTTTAAGTTATCTTGGTGCTGGGTTTTCGTGCTGTATTACTGATGCATTTAAAAAATTCTCAAGGCTATTTGTGTTCTGGCCCAACAAATTGCTGGGCATCTGATACGGGAAAGTTACAGACACATTTATTTTGCAATATGAGGCAAACCAGTTGCCAAACGGGAAAATTGATACTTGTGTATGATATCAAAACAAATATGTGCAATTTAGCTTATTTAAAAACGATGAATTTTAAAGAAGTAAGTAGAGAGCAATTTAGTGAAAGACTAGATAAATTTAATGTGAATTATAAACTAAATATTACAGTTGAGTTTACCCCAGTTTGAACGTGAAGAACGGCAATAGTTTCAATATCAACATTGCCAACAGACAGTATGCGTTTTATAAAAAGAGATATCACTAGTAAATGCGGTCAAACAGTATATACAACAAACTATAGAGGAGTTTATCTGTCGAAAATCATTGTGCAAGAAGCCAAAGCTAGAATTCATACAAATGATATTAAATTAACGCATTATTTTAAAAATAAAATTGATTACCTGTTTAATTTTAGCCAGAACATCATGGAAAATATATGCAGAGAAATGATTCTAAATGATTGTAAATTAAATAAAGAAATAGAGAAACCGAATGGAATAGGAAATTACCAATCCAAATTTAGTAGCACCGATGTTAATATCAGAAATGGGGTATTTGAGATAAAGTTTTGGAGAGGCACTATACAGTTATAAATATAAAGAGGTAACTGTTAAAATTATAAAATATGAAAAAATGTACAAATGAATTGCCCGTAAGTGTTGATTTAAAAATGCGATTTATGGAATCAATAACAAGAATATTACTTGACGAAAACACTAAACCAAAGATTCTGTAATGCAATAGATTACTTGCTTCGTTATATAGACTATCACCAGATTCGTCGATAGCATTACCTGATTACAAGTGAGTTAAGACACATCATAAATTAGAATTGATTAATCTGGAATATTTAGTAAATTTGACGTCATTAAATAAAATGGCACAAACAGGCATATATGTAAGTGAAGATATTGAGGAAGCTCAAAAAATATATAATTCCCGTCAAAGAAAGAGCTCGTGATTTCAGAAATGATTAATACAATATTACCTAATGAAGAAAGCAAGGTTAATTATGAATATCCATTGACACCTGATCATTTTTAAAAGGCTACGTAAAAAACGTTGGAACAGATATGGGGAAAATTTATGTTCATTGGTAATGCATTTGCAGGTTTAATTGGCATTTATGTGATTGTAGTAACAATAAAGGTAATTATATCACAGGTATTGTCTGCATTCCGTTTTTATCTAGAAAAACAAGCAAATAAAAAGGAGGAGGAACTTGAAGCCCAAGTAGAACAAGTTGGGGATTTGCAGATGACACTGCAAGAAGAATTAGAGCTCACGAAAAGAGAACATATTGCACAAGTAACCCAATGGTTTAAATTGGTGGACAAAGCAAGAGAGCAATCGACAGGTTAAAGTAAAAGGCAAGAACTTGTAAGCGGAAGTATCAGGAAACCGGAAAAGTGGACATCTCCCGGTGATTGGAAAATGTGGAGCAGCTCAAAGAACAATAAAAAATTATCAAAGAACTACAAAACCAGCTAAATAAATCAGAGAAAAGAGAAGATTTGAAGCTTATTCTAGCAATCAGAGAAAATGAGATAACTATGGCACATAAAGCGCTGAGAAAGATGACTGAATTAAACAGAAAAATAAATTACAGGTAGAAATATAGAATTCACGATGTGAACGGGTACAAAGAGATGTGTGAGCAAAGTGACCTCGCGTTACATATGCAAAACACAACATAGGAAAGTGAAAAAGAGTTGTTTGAAGTGAAAGTAGAGAATACGAAAAGGGAGATTGAAAGTCTAAAAGCTCAAGAAAACACCATAATTTTGGAAAAGGAAGTAGAATAAGGAATATGGAGGGGAAAAATGTAAAAAGTGTAATGAATTGTAAATAAAGATGTAGATAAAGGAAAAAATGAAAAGCCCAAAAATAAATTGTAATCAAAACACAATGAAACAAAATAAAATTTAAAAAAATCCTTAAAAGATAAAAATATATAAAAACTATTAAAAAAAGAAAATAACAAAATAACAAAAAACTAATGTACCAAAATTGTAGAAAATATACATAATCGGAAGGAGCAAACAATCATAGCGGTAGAGTCTGGAGAGACCACTACTAATGAAAGCATGTATATAAAACCTATAAAAATAGTGGAATTGAAAATAGAGGGAGCAACAGAAATCCCATATGATGAAAAAGACGAAATAGTACCAAGTCAAAAATAGCAATCGATCAGCAAATCCAGGAAATAGACAGGATAATAAATAAGTGGTTTCAATCGAGAAGCTTATTAAAAGCCTTAAAAGAAGGGTGTCGAATTTTAACCAAGGAAAGAAAAGAAATGGAAGAGGAAAACGAATGGCTCAGACAGTATATAAGTGAAAAAAGGATGGGAGGGAAACGTGGAAGAGTTAAAAAACGAAGTAACCGAAAAATTAATTTGTAAAAAAAAAATCGATTTGTAAATAAAATTGTATAAACAGTGAGTAGCGTAGAGAAACTAAATATTTGTATATAAAGAAAATGCATCACCTTCTTACTAAATCTTATTCACCAAGTCAAATCTACAACTTGAAAAGATCCAAGAAGCACGCAAATGAATCAAATAATGAGAAAGGAACTCATCCAGATACAAAGATAATACCTACAGAAACCCCCATGCAAGAATTTCAACTCAAAACTAAATCGAAAAATAATCCTACTCTTTTATCTCAAAGAAATCCTATCTTGGACAACAACACCGTCATCTTATCCGATCGGAGAAATACCAAACCCGAACAATTTCGAAAACACCATTATTAAGTCTGGAAATCGCCGAAATCAACGTCATATTTATTGCAATGATAATCAAAGTCTATCGAATCGAAATGGCGTTGAAAATCAAACCTAAGAAGATATATGAGAAGAAGAGTGAAACACAATCGAACAATCAAGTTCGTAAAAACAGTTAAACTAAATTCTCAATACCAAAATGACCAAGTGATGGAACTCCTTAATCAAACTCTATCAATCGAGAATAGGCCAAACAAGACACTGCTCCAGAACCCAGTCATAGACATTGATGCTGGACTACGATTGAAATGTGTACATACACTGAAGAAACACTGACAAGTAGTGTAAAAAACAGCGATGAGAGCCGTTTGAGTCCCTTCTCCCGAAATTAGTCATAATTAGAGTGGGGCACGTCTCTCATCGCTGTTTTTTACACTACAACTTATTCATCTAATGCTTGAGATGATAGTTGAGGAAGATATTTAATTTCTTAAGGTAATTGATGAAATATGACGAAATCTGACAAAATGTGACGAAATGAGAAAAATTTAGAAAATTGAGGGATATTCAATTTCTTATGTTCGAGATGAATAGTTTTCGTCCTAAAATTTTTTTCAATCCTCTAAAAATTGTACTCGAGAAGGCAGTTGAAGAAAATGTGGAAGACATTCGAGATGATAAGATAAAAAAATAAATTATGCTCGAGAAACTAATCGTGGTTGAGATAGTAATCGTGGAAACTAATGCTGATGAAAACCTAAATTTTTTTGAACCCGAAAAATTATTATACTTATGCTCGAGATGAAAATTAATAATACTGAAAAATATCTAATAAAAATTGAATATGAATAAAACTATATTTCAATATTTTTAACATCAATTATACTTAAATCTATATCTGTATAATTTGTACTTATATTTTTTATTAAACTCCACCATTTTTTCTATATATTCTATTCTATAATTTTTATATGGAAGAGTTGTTATCCTTAGGTTTTGGCTTAGGTTCACTGGGTCTGATAACTTGATTTCTGTTTGATTATTTAGGAAATACAACGTATAATCAATTAATTATTTATTGAATATTTCTCATTTTCTTTTCATACTTTCAGTCATCATTTCCTAGGGCATTTAAATGATCATCATGTATTTATAACAAAGTATGACCAATCAAATTTATGCAAGTGTGCTGTAGCACACTTTGTTTTAATTGTGCTTGTATTGCACCAGTATTTGTTTAAATTGCACTGTCTATTTTAATGAGTGTCTCTATTTACATTAAAATTTAAAATGTTTAAGTATAAAAAACACTGAAATTAAACTATACAAAATATTTAAGTAGAAATTATTTATTGAATATCGACAATACGAGAAAAATGATTTTTCCTCAATTCCGACCGCAATAACACATCAAAGCAAACTTCGCGCTTAAAGTTGAAAATCAATGGATTTTCGATTTTGACAGTTCTTCTTTAACCGAATTCAGGTGTTGTTGAAGAATCAACTTGAAATCAATCCCGTTGTTTGCAAATTTCTGAAAAAATTATTTCGTGGACGCCGCATATCAATTCGAATAAGATTTTCTGATATTGCTCCTCCATTTTACCGATAAAAATTCACATTAAATTTTCTAAAATTAAAATTTTAAAAATGAATATTATTTATTTTACCGTTCTCTGAAAAAACCCTCGTCATATTTTTAAAACTGATGTTGTATGAAATTATGTTAGAGCATATTTAGTATCTGGAGAAAATATCAGTACCCAGCTGAGTCACCTGTAAAAATGTTTCGGTACGGTCTGCGGTGAATGTTGTGCTAATAAATATAGATGGCTAATTATTACCGTCCAAGTAAATACAAATTCTTACATAAATTATATTACAAAAATTTATTAAGATCAACGAACAGTAAAAAATCAGATTAATAAAGTCACGGTAAAATTAATGGGATTTGTCCTCCAAATTTTCTTTCTGTTAGGTTAATTTTCGTCTTCTTCAAAATTCCGATATTCCTTTCAAAATCTAGTTCTAACTTTTCTTTCAAACTCAGTCTCAAATTTTTTCCAATTGACTTTATAAATTTTTTATCGATATCATTTAACTTTGTTATTTGTAATTTCTTCACTAAAGTACTATAGGGGTATTGATTTTTTTATATTTTAATTTAATAATAATAATCAAAATATAGGGTTCAAAGACAGAGGGGGGGGGTAAAATAAAGAAAACATAAACACATAAGCTAACAACTGCAGTCCATAATATATATATATATATATATATATATTTATATATAATTTTTAGCCCAATCAAATTTCAGCCAATTTCATGATTTAATTTGCCTAATTATTAACGAATAACATGTAATCATAATTTCTAAGCCACAATACAACAACTTTTCAAATTAAAAATTTGGTGGGTTTCTGGGTGTTGATATTTTGAAACTATATGGTTGTTACCCAGACAACCCCATACAAATATCTTTCGCCTACCACTCGGCACTCGTTGCTAAGCAAAGTTGGAACTGTGTTCGAGTGGGTGGATCGTCCGCAAAAAGTGAGCGCTATTGCTTATGCTATAATTGACCGAACGATCCATGGGTCCAACGAGCTGCCGATAGAAGGCCTGTGCTTGATTTCGATTTTTAGGTCCCATTAGTCTCCTATCTGCTTCAAATGATAACCTATACTCTCATATCATTTATCTTTATGTCCATTCGCTTAGTCCTTCTTATTATTGTCCGTGTTGATGATTTTTCTACGGCATGTACACCCTTTGTTATGCTAAATATCCACTAAGTATCTCTCTTACCCTTATACCTATTATTACTACTATGTTCCCTATTATTGTCACTGGTATTATCATTGTTACTATTATATGTATTACCTTTATTAATTGTTACCGCTATTACATTTATTATTATACTTTTTACTACTGTTGGGCTCAGAGCCAAAATTAAAACAAAATATATTAAAGAGAATTAAAACAAAAAGATAAAGGTGAAAATTATGGAAATGGTCACTGCACATACGCATACACCGCAAGAAGATAACAAAAAATAAATGAAAAACATTAATTAAAACAAATTAAAAATATAACAAAATTAAATAAAAACAAATAATTAATTAAAATCATTAAAAAGCCTACAGCTGCATACAGAAACATATGAGGAAAGAAATAAACTGCCAAAACCTTGCAAAATAAGGTTTAGAAAAAACACAGGCAGAAGAGGCGACCAGAAAACAAAATATTGGGGCTAAAAAATAATATTATAAGAAAATAATAATAAAAATAAAATTCAACCATAAAGTATTCATATATCAAAAAATAGAGAAAAATGCATAAAAAATAATAAAAATAATTTGAAATTTATAAAATAATTAAAAAATTCCAAAAATGGCGAAATATCGCTCATTAGTCGCACACAGAAACAAAAATAGTATATAAGCAGTGGCCAATTTCATTATTTCAACTTTTACAACTTTACAATTTACAATCAATTTGACAATTTGAGCTTAACTGTATCACTTTTCTGAACATTTGATTGAAAGTAAGGAATTTCTTTTTGTATTTTTAGTTTTCCTATTTTATGTTAATGTAACCTTATATGTTTGTAACAATATTAATGTTTCTAATCTCTATGCTTTTTTGTAAATGAATTTATATACATGCATATTCCTTATCTATATTCGAGGTCCCCCTAAAATTATATATTTATAGAGTATCGTAATAGCTCTCGATTAGGCAGATCCCGGTCCGGCTGGTGGATTAAGTTCCCTAGTTGCGATTGTGGGTCGCGCCTTTTCGAAACCTCGGTCTGTCAGCGACAGGATCTGGCAAAATGGCACAGGACCTTCCCACAGGGCATCGTTGAACGACTCGCAATGGCTGATGAAAACGTCGGTCGAGGCGAGCAGAAAACTTAAAATAAAGGGAAGAGCGTCACTAGTTAGGGGAAATAGGAAAGATCGTGCAACGATCTCTTAGGAATTATTTTTTCGAAACCTCGAAGGGAAGGACGAGAAATTCTGGGCAAGAGTGATAGGAATAGCTAAAGATGGAATTTTTGAATCAATATCAACCGAAAATTAAATAACGTGGGAGTGTCAGGCGCTTTATTTCGTGAAAAATGTAGGACATCCAACTTGAACAGCAAAACAAAAGTTTTATTTTAACTACCATAAATCAATTGCACATTTACACTCACTTGAATATTACATGACGAGAATAGGAAATTTTATTTACATGAGAACATAGGGACTCAGGAGAGTGTCCAAAACCTTAACCCGACGTCTATTGATACCCAAACATAGAGTGAGAATCATCATCATGAGTGTAATCGCTATCACATCCAAACACCGCGTAATATAATCCCGACGACATTAGTGCAGGATCAATTATCACAAATTATGGGATAGATGATGTAGAATAGCACTTCCAAACGATTTATTTGCTTGCCTAAAGAAGAGATGGAGAACGGATCTTAATTCCAATATATCCTAATAAAGCGATAATAGTTGACAAATCCCAGCAATAGGAACTGAGCGTATGAAAGTTTTCCCCATGCAATTCATCCGGAAAGTAGACGTGGAGCCCTCAAGCACCCTTTCTTGTCTGAAAATTTATCCGTCAATATCGATTTTAGTAATATAGTTCCATAATGAGAAATCCATAAGTTCATCACCGCACATCGGGAGAGAGAGAATTCCCATCACTTCACACGAACTACCATGACGACGCGGCTGAATTACTCTCCTCCCCGGTTAGATGATTACACAACAACATAGATGTTCAACTATTCCCCATAGTCAGAGATTGTTTGCATAATCGTTTTATAAAGAGTGAGGAATAATCATCGTGTTAGCTCCAACTATTCCTAATAGACGACTAGGTATTGATTAATGACATCACCAGTGCAGTGACTAACCTATTTAATGCTAACATTAGAATCATAATTATCAACATCGGTATTTTATTAATTTAATTATTCATCCCATAAATATTTTAATTAATATAAATTCTATAGTTATTATATTATCAGAATTAATGTAGGTATCGCCATTGGCATTAATACTATTATTTCATTCGTACTAGTGTAAGTAGGATAATTATCATCATGGCTAATAAATTAATCATTATTAATAGGGTTACTTATAATTTCTATAATTATTATTAGTATTATTATTATAATTATAATTATTATCAACATTACCCCTATCAACATCCCCACTATCATTCTTATTAATTAATATCATGACAACTAATGAGCCTGAACTTATTAATCACTCGCAACATCTCGATCGCCATAAAAATTGTACTCATTAGTAATGCTAAGATCATTAGAATTCCCATAAGCCCCGTATTGGATGTCAGAGTCGACAGTATCAATCCTATCGCTACCATTTCGATTTACCCGTTAACAAGAGACGAGCCATGCCAGTAAACTTCGACGTAATTATACGAGCCCCTTCTAATTCGCGATTAATTCAATTGCTACTATCGTTAACTTTACTCCGCTGTGGCCTCATTGCGATCCAACTTTCAATCTTCCCCCTGAGGTCACGATGTGAACTTGGATAAATAATTATAATATCGTTTTTCCTTATCTTCAGACCCTGATTAAATAAACGAAAATGGCAGAATTACCTAGAATCCCAAGATTGTCCCTATTGATCATTGCAACCCGTCAGAGGTTGGAGCAATTGGAGAGGGACCATGCCGTTCTACAGCGTAAATATCAAAAATTAAAAGGGACGTGGAGTTCACCGGAATCCACGTGGAAACTATTCCAAAAAATAGCTCGCCTGACTCGCGCTAGAGACGAGCTGATAATCGAGTCACGCAGTCAACGACTACTCATAGCGGAACAGAGTACAGCCCTTCGACAAATATTTACCGAGGCAGAGCTAAGAGCCCGTATACTGGGACGTGACTTGGCACAGACCCTGGACATCATACCGGCCAGGCATCTACCCTCAAATGCAAACCCGTCACTACCAAATGAGCTTCCTCAGAACATCACTGTAGTCCCAACGTCCGGAACATCTCGACGACATCCGAATAGAAATCGCCGACGCCGCGAACGACGTCGAGCTGAAGCCAGCCTACTCAGGACTATCGAAACCGTAGGAGCGATTAGCAGAATCAGTGATCCCCCTCCTGCCTATCAGGAGTTTGAATTCCCAGAGTTCGACTCAGAGATAATCTATGCCCCAATGGCTGTATTTCCCCCTCCTCCACCATCTGTATATATCGACTTGGTGGATGACGCCACTGAAACTCCCTCTGTCAATCAGGCCTTAGAGCGTCTAGGTCTCGACGTGGAGGACATCTCCATCTTAAATGGGCGTGTACCGACGAACCGCACTCCTCCCAGCAACCCCGGAACCTCGACTCAACTAGAATCGAATGCCATCGACAGCCAAAACGTCGATGTCTGCCGACAGACATCGATGCGGACGATTAGAATCGAAGCCTTTGAAATCCGCTGAGATGCCCGCTCTGGCTCGCGCAATGTTGTTCCCGTCAGGGTGGCGGAATCAGTCGACCTTTATGACCTTCTCGAACGTTTATTCTGCTTTATAGTTGTATATAATGTTCAGAAATTGCATGAAACTCTGTAACTGTTCTTGCCTTTTGTCGTACTGCCTCTTAAATGGTATATGTAAAAACTAAAAATAAATTATGTTAGAGAATTTTGTAGTATTTATTTTTCATTGAAGTGATTCGTGGATGTCCGAATCCGGAGTAGTAAAATAATATTGACGAGTTAATAGCTAATTGCAGGAAGACTAGAAGTTCATTTGCCAAGGGAAAAAAGCGATTTAACAGCCAACAATCCTAGGACGGGCAAAATTCCACGTAAATATTCTCACAACTCTCGAGGTTCGATAGGAATAGCCATTAAGGGTTCTGTGATAGTGTAACTCGAGGTATAGTGCGTAAGTCCTTCTATCGGCAGCCAATAACCAAGGAAGACGAAGGTCCTTCGGGGAGTAGCACTAGTAGTAGCGGTCACCTGCTCGAATGGCATTCGGCTGTTGCATACAGTACCAACATGATTTCGGTCATGGGTACGTAGCAGTTTATCCAAATCGTGCGGTGTATCGGGAAAAAGTGACCCTAGAGTACCGAAGAGATGGGCATAAAACGATAGTACGAGTTAATTAGCGATTAAATTTTCCCATACAACCAATACTACCATTACCATTACATTTATTATTATTATTATTATTATTATTATTATTATTATTATTATTATTATTATTATTATTATTATAGTTACCATTATCCTTACTATTATCATTCTTATTATCAAATTTTTTGTAGGGATTCGTCCTTCTTCCTCAGCTTTATGAAAATATTTTACCTATATAAAAATTTAGCCGTAACCCATCCTTATTTTATAATTTTCGATAAAGTATTTTTGTTAATTCGAAAAAATTTAGCAGCGTTCCACCCTTATTTTTCGATTTTATCGGATTATCATACCAACAATTGAGCCGCGCTCCACTTTTTCCTTACAATATTCGCTGAAGTATGTTAATTAATTTGGAAAATTTGCGCAGCGTTCTGCCCATATTTTCCGTTTCAATTCTACATAATTTATTTAATTCTTATATATTATTTAAAACATTATTTTCCATGATTTTAGTCGTTCGGATTAATCTTTTTCCGATGGCTATTCATTTTAACTGTTGCAACAATTTCGTAATTTTCCCCTCTACCCTTTCCCTCTCTTTGCCCTTAAGATCTATGTATGTTCATGTTATATTTAATGAGTGCTCACTGGACTACTGGGTGTTAGTGATTTTGAGCCGAATGTTGTTAAAAGATTTATGACGATTTTATCGAAATTAAGTACAAGAAAGTTGAGCCAAAAGACCCACCTCAAGCTACTCTCTTTCGCAATTTACTTCAATGATTTGACGTTTGGGTTCCTGCGTTCTCACGCCGGAACCTTCACGGGCACGAACTATTGGCGCACTTACACCGCACTTACACAATTCGATAGGGTGTTTTATTTTACTATCTTGCGATATGTTTCGGCTGTGGGCCGGAATAGGAATGAATGAAAATTACCAGATCAATTTGGTAAAAGCCTCGAATGCATGAAATAATTGTCGGAAGTTTGTAAGCATATAATAGAAATTCATAGTAGCATAATTCATAATTCATCATATATTGGAAATTCTTAGTAGCATAATTCATCATCTATTGAAAATTCATAGTAGAACAATTCGCAATTCATAGCATTTACAGCTCCGGTCTACCAATCAACAAGTTCGCAGTCATTCATGCAGAATGAAAATCAATATTTCAATCAAGTTGAAAATAATACTGCAAAGTAGTTGTGTTAATTTGTGAAAACACATCAGTATATATATCTATAATTTGGCCTTAACCTTGCGTGTTAATTTTATTGCGATTAAACAAAATTCGACCTTGAAATTATTTGTGTTATCTAAATTTAATTTTTATTAATTTCTTAATTTAAATTGGTAATTTATTTTTAACATTTTTAAATAAATTTAGTCAGCCAAAAATATTTTATTTTTATTCATTTAATTCATTAATTTTTACTTTGATATAAATGGTCATTGTACGGTCAAATTTTCTTGTTATTATGTTATTTTTTATGTAAATTTCGTGCGGATCTTGATGCATTTTGTATTTATTTTATTTTACTTTTGTTTTTGATTTTATATTTATTTATATTCCCTCAGATTTTCAAATGTTTAGTTGGTGTTGTATGTTATATTTTAAGTTATCTTGGTGCTGGGTTTTCGTGCTGTATTCCTGATGCATTTAAAAAATTCTCAAGGCTATTTGTGTTCTGGCCCAACAAATTTCTGGGCATCTGACGGGTAAAAGATAAAAGATTTTTATGGCCACTTACAAGGAAATCCCACCCGATGCACGCATAAGAAGTATAACCACTGGATACCCGTCAAAAATGACCCTGGGAATGTATTTCGTTTGGCGGTTTTTAGTAACAGGTGAGCCATATTGCCATGACTACTAATACTCTAGAAAACCTTTGGGTTTACGAGCTACCATAGAAGGTATTCATGCTCATTTTAATTACGCGTCCCATTATCACTAATTTAATTGAAATAATATCGATCATTAAACAATTTTATTTTATTCTAATGGTACTATTCATCAAATAATTTAAGCTATTGCAAAATGATCATCGATTTAAAACCTAGAATATTTTTATTATATATATCACAAGATTATCTGGGGTTGTCAGAAGATGTGGGTCCAAATTTCTTTGTTTCACCCAGTAAACTAGCTGTCTTCAATCTGTGACTTCTTTCTCTCTCCGCTTTGCTGGGGTGACATTTCTTGTGATTCGGTTTTGATTGTGAATCATTATTGTTTTGGTTATTAATTGTAGTGGAGCTTGAGATGGGAAGAAATTTTAGATCAAATAGATAATAGGTTTCGAATAATTTTATAGCAATGAAGTTGATGAAGAATTACTCAAGGTAAATGTATATATTATGGTAAATTATAATAGTTTGTGAAATGATCTAAGATCTACGTGGAACTCCGTCAATTTCGAGGAGTTTTTGGTTTAATTTATTAATTTCAGGAGTAGTTCGGTCAAGTGACATATGTATAAGGTTCTAATAACATATTTTTAATTGAAAATGTGATCGAAATTCTGAAATTCGTACCCCTTCTACCTTAAAATTCTACAATTCAAACTCAAAACAATTATTGATTTAAACAAGAAATTCCGTTCTAGTTTATCAACTTTCGATATTTGAATTTTATCCATTTATTTGTGGATTTTTATGATCTTTCTCCATCGGATTATTAGTAAGTCCACCCCTATTTTATTTATTTGTAATTTAATAAAATCTCTTTACATGGCTTAACTTTTTTATTTATTTTTTAATATGGTTAAACCCGTTTAAGTAATTTAACACAATGAAAAATTTCAACTCGTATCTATTAAATCAAATTAAAGCAGTTCATATTTTCTTTCTTTTTAAATACTTAATCCTGAAACTTCAATTTTTCTGAATTTTTCAGCTGTATCGTATTGCCAATTTTCGAAGGATTTATTTCTGAATTCTCAACCTTGTGCAGTTTGTGCAATAAACATTAATTATAATAATAAAGTATGAATAATAATCATTAAAAATTATATCTAATGAAGAAATGGCAAGGTGAATATTAAGAGAAACAAATAGGAATAAACTTTAATCACAATGAAAAATTTAGATAATAACTAATATTTACTAACCGAATGATATAGATAAAAATAACCTGGAAGGGTTAATTATTAAGAATGCCTATTTGATTAATGAAAAATTTTTGGTTGATGATAATAACGCCAAATAAATTATTATGAGTGAATAAATGAGTGGCGAATAAATGGTAGATAATTATAAAAAATGTTGGAGTAAGGAATGATTCTGACAACCATTAATCGAGTTTATTGATCTCTAAAGCAGTTAGATGACTTATCATTGTAAGGTTTTCCTTCTTCCTTTTCGGATATAATACACTTTCCTGTTAGTTATTTATTCCAAACAAGTTACATTAAGCAATACTAAATTGAAGTGAGTTAAATTTTTAGTCTCAAAGTAAGAAATTTTTCGGGTTCAAATGTGCAAAAAAACTTTTTGAGTCAATTTTTATAGATTAATACAAGTTATATGTAAAGTTATGCAAACCGACTTAAAATATCAATGCATGTCAAAATATACTTATATCCATTATTTATTTTCAAATGTTGAACCATTTCCATCGAATTAATTTTTCGTAAATCTTCAATACGAAATTTTTTATATGCTGTGATTGGAAATCTTTTCAACATCGGTTTATTTTAACTTAAGACTGTTTTTTTTCCCTTAAAGTCTTGATTCACTGGAATCGGCTATGTCCTTTAAAATAGCCTATATCTTCTGCATTACAAAAAGAAGAATTGAAATTGAAATTAATATTAGACTGATTGTTTACTGTCTTGGTTGTCATAATTAACCAGCTTAATATTTATTAAGGCGCTTCTAATAACTAGATCAACAAAGTAATGATATTGTTGAGGTTCCCAGAATCTCAACTTGATGTCTTACATAAAGAAAAACATTTATTTAAATACAACACATAAAACTAAAATAATGTTTACTTTCACAAACTTTTAATAATGACTCTGTTTATCTTTTTATTGGGTTTCTTGTGCTTACTCCATTTGCAGTTGCCTGAGCTCAGCTATGTAATTTGTGTATGCTCGAAATTATGTTGCAATATCAACTACTAGATTTGCAACTCTTGTGAGTTTACAATTTTTGGGTGATTTAATTGAGAATTCTCACAGTTTATATACCAAAATATTTTGTTTTTGTTGACACTTTTTCACTCACTTAATGACGCCTCGAGTCAATTATTACTTTTATTATTGTTGATTATTATTTTAGTTTTTGTTTTGACCCTCCAGTTGTCTTCAATAATATCAATTCCAAAAAGATAAATTCAATTATGGTTCATTTAATAATAATAATATTAAAAAATGTTAATTTAGTTGAGTTTTTCTAAAATAATAATTAATGAATAAGTAAGAGTTTCAACATACAATTATACATTCATACAGAATATAATAATAATTTACTTAGGATACAAAACACGAGGGCACATGTTTGCTAAATGACCTGTAAACGAAGTAACGTGTTATCATGACAGTTTTCTAAGTGTAATTTCTATTCGGATCAATGGCGTTAGCAAATTCTTCCAAAAGGAAACTATAGAACTTCAAACGACCGTCAATGTTCTGAAATCATTGCTACATTTTTTAACATCTAAAAGAGAAATGTTTGATTACTATTAAAAGATGAGTAAATTTTTATATTTTCAAACATATGAGTACTCTATAAATTCACTTCATTAAAACCAAGACTTTCGAATATCATGTAGTTTTTGTTTAATTGATATTTACATCTAACAATATATTTGTTAATTGACATTTGTTTATCTGGTTAAGATAAATTTAATTGAAAATTGAACAATTTCTGGATAATCAGTGATTTCAAATCCAGATGTTTAAAAAATCTTGACTTAAACTATAAAAATGAGTTAGAATAAAAATTTTGGATATATTTCTTCAGATGTGGATAAAATTGGATTTTGCATCATTATCCTTTGATATATTGATTGGGTCCTTTGTTCTTTTGTACGTTTTACACTATTTCGAATTGCCATTTTAGAACTTTCATTACCTTTTATTTTGGTAAGAATAAAATTCATAATATACTTTCTTCTCTTGGTTCGTTTAATTTTCGAATGCATAATTAAAAATTTATATATTTTAATTATATTTTAAATTAATATTGAATTAAATTTAAATTATTATAATGTAAAGAAATTATTTAAAGTATTTTGTTTTAACTGTATACATAAAAGAAAGTTTGGATAATGATTTTAATATTTCTAAATTGGGCCTAAATAGTGCCATATGAGGCGCTTGTTTAGAATTGCCCCGCATTTTTTAAATAAATTTTATTATAGGGCATTTAATACTTTTAAAGATGGATTATCAACCTAACAAAAAAAATATGTTGGAGTTTAGCGAAACAAAGAAATAAGCGTCATTTTGGGACGCATCGTGGCATGTTAGATAGTTATTATGTGAGTATATGTGGCGACGAAGATTAAATGGTGCGGCGCTTGTTTAGAATTGCCCCGCATTTTTAAAATAAATTTTATTTTAAATAATAAACTTTTAATACAAGCTTTTATTATTAAAGATAGCTAACATGACTGTAAAAACAGTTATCTAACTCGATCATTGGGCAGGTGGCCAGTATTCACGGATATCATTTAAAGTCTTCAAATGGATTTGCACCATTTAATCTTTGTCGCTCACATAATAACTATCTAACATGCCACGATGCGTCCCAAAATGACGCTTATTTCTTTGTTTCGCTAAACTCCAACATATTTTTTTTGTTAGGTTGATAATCCATCTTTAAAAGTATTAAATGCCCTATAATAAACAAGCGCCAATGGTGCAAATCCATTTGAATAGATTTTACATGATATCCGTGAATGCTGGCCACCTGCCCAATGATCGAGTTAGATAACTGTTTTTACAGTCATGTTAGCTATCTTTAATAATAAAAGCTTGTATTAATAGTTTATTATTTAAAATAAAATTTATTTAAAAAATGCGGGGGGGGGGCAATAAACAAGCGTCCGATATTATACTTATTTATACTGAAAAGTATTATTTACTTACATATATAAGTGTAAATATAATCGTACTAGCATATAAAGATGAAAAATCCTATTATACGTAATTTATATTGTTATTGTTTTGGTTGGACCAATATTTTGACTGGGTCGTACAGTTTACTATTTACGTGATAAGTTTTCCAAATTATCAACTTAATGTTAAATATATATAATCAAACAAAACAGGTTTAAAAAATATTTTTATTAGCAAAGGTTTTTACATATAAATAAATATTTGACGTAACAAAAATTTATATAAAGAATTTATGTGATTGTGTGTGTGTGTGTGTTCTTTGATTTAATTAACTATTGCAATTTTTGTTTCTATTAATATTTTCACATTCAAAAGCATCTTTTAATTTTCATCAAAAAACTAATGTTTAAAACCAAAAAATATTGAAACTTTATTTATAAAACAAATTCTAGAAATATCCTGATCAATTAAATCACAAAAATAATTTTTAATTAATTAATTTGCATTTTAATTGTGGATATTACATCAATTTTAAATTGTTTAAATTTGAAATTATTTCTTTGTGAGTAATTAAATGCCTATATTACTTCTCGTGTTCTTGATGTAACGATACCAATCCCATATGTCTTATAAATATTGTTTTGGTTGAACAAAAATTTATAAAAAATCTTTGACAAAAGGAAATTTTTAGAACTTAACTAAAACTAATTAAATCCTCAAAAATGTATAAATCAATAGTAGTATGATTGGGCACCGCTAAATCAGACTCCCTTGGATAATATCTAGGTCAACTCAGAATTTTATGTAGGTTACGAAACCATTTGGTGTTTGTATACAAAAAATGTTTAGTTCCAAAGGAAAAAAAAATTTATATTAATATTATTATTACATGTATTTTAAAGAGAATTATCGACAAATATAAAGGAATTTAATACAGGTTAATGTGAATATTCATTTGAATCTTTTATCAACAACAACTAAACATTGAGTATATACAAGGTTATTGTCTAGAAAAACGTTTCCTTTAGGAAAAATATCCCAACTCAAAATCCTTTGAAAACTTTCCAATACAAAATTTCACAAATCTAAATTTTTATATTTACAAGTTTTTAAATACTTAGAAACATGTTGTCAAATATTTATATATATATTGAAAATAATTATAATGCATAAGTAGTGGGATGTGTCACCTCGAGCACATGTCACATCCAGCACACACCCTCCGCTGCCTCCCGGGTAAAAATTTTTCTAATTCTAAAAGTACAAATTTTTTCTGAGACATTCAAGTTCATTGAAACACAGTCAATGAGTCATCAAAAACCTTTCAAGGTAATTTAAACAAAAACCACGACTCATTCAAGGTCATTGGATGACTCATCATATTTTTCAAGGTCATATTATTTTTTAAAATTAAAATTTATTACTTATTTTTATAAGTAATGTTTGAATTACTAATATTTTTTAATTTTAATTTTTATTCTATTACTTATTATTATTACTATTTATTTTTTATTATTATTAATGTTATTTTTTTTATTATTACAAGTTTTATTAAAAGTTTTTATTATTATTATTTTTATTATTATTATTTATATTATTAATATTTTTATTTCTATTATGATTATTACTATTATTAATATTATTATTAATTTTACAAGTTTTTTATTAATATTATTATTATTAATAATATTATTATTTTTATTATTATTATTAATATTATTTTATAACCCTAATAAAAATTAATTCAACTAAAACTCGATATATACATATAATAAATCAATCTAAAAATAGTAATAAAATATCATAACCAAAATTTTTCAACTAAAAACTCAATATATAATAAATCATTCTAAAAATTGTAATAAAATACTATAATCAAAACTTTTCAACTAAGAAAAAATAATAGTATTAATAAAAATAGTATTAATAGAATTATTAGTAGTATTAATAATAATAATAATAATAAATATAATAATATTAATAAAAACTTCTAACAATAATATTAATTATAATATTAATAATAATAAAAACTTTTAATACTTGTAATAATTTGTAATAATAAAAATAGTAATAATAATAACAATAATAATAATAATAATATTAATAATAATAAAATATAATGAATAGTAATAATAATAAGTAATAGAATAAAACTAAAAATTAAAAAATATTAATAATTTAAACACTACTTATAAAAATAAGTTGTAAATTGCAATTTTAAAATTTAACAAAATGTCCTTGAATAATTTTGAATGACCTTGAAAAATATGATGAGTCATCAAATGTCCTTGAATGAGTCATAGTCTTTGTTTAAATGACCTTGAGAAATTATTATGAGTTATCCTATGACCTCGAATGAGTCATAGTCTTTGTCTCAGAAAAAAATTGTACTTTTAGGATTAGAAAATGTTTTACCTGGGAGGGGATGGGAGGTGATGGGAGGGGGTGTGCTGGATGTGACATGTGCGGGAGGTGACACATCCAACTACTTACATACATATAAAAAAAACATACAACTTTTAAACAAATAATTTATACATGGAAAATTTTATATTATTATTAACATTACATGTATTTTAAAGAGGATTATCGATGAATATAGAGGAATTTGATACTGGTTAATTTCAATAAACATGAGAATCTTTTATCAAAAACAACTAAACATTGAGGACATACAAGGTTATTATCTAGCAAAATCTTTCTCATAGGAAAAATATCCCAATTCAAATGTCCCAAAACACGAAATCCCTTGAAAAAGTTTCCCAAATCAAAATTTCCAAAAACAAAAAATCCCTAGAATAAAGTTTTACAACCTAAAACCAAAATTTTATTTTTACAAGTTTTTAAATACTTAGAACAATTTTGTCAAATATTTATATATATATATATATATATATATATATATATATATATATATATATATATATATATATATAGAAAATTATAATATACACATTTAAAAATACTTTTTACACAAGTATTCTATACGTGGAAAATTTTATATTATTATTATTACATGTATTTTAAAGAGGATTGTTGATGAATATAGAAGATTTTGATACAGGTTAATGTCAATATTCATGGGACTCTTTTATCAACAACTAAACATTGAAGATATACAAGGATAATAATATGATACAACTTTCCCACAGTAAAAATATTCCAAAACTCCAAATCTCTAGAAAACGTTCCCTAGTTGAAAAATTTCCCAACCCAAAATTAGGGCATTGGCAGTTTTGTGAAGAGGTTCACCTTTTGCTAATATTCACCAACTAGCACACAGTACCAACGTCGTTTTCGACGGGTGGCTAGCGGTTATCTTTTATGCGGGCGTTTGTTAGGGATTAGATAACCCTTAGACCCTTCATTAATTTTTTTTAACCAATCAGCTCCAGCATTTCGTAGAAACGCTGTAATTCATTTTTTAAAGAAAATTGCATAACATGAAAATTAAAATTTTTAATAGATGATAAATTTGAGTGGAATCCACAGAAATAAGTGATCTCTAATTAAATAAATCAGGCTGTAAAGCACAAAAATTCAAAAGATCCCATTAACTAAATATTTTACTTAATTATTTTTTTCAATCACAATATATTTCGACAGATTCACTGTCATCATCAGGTAAAATACTAATCCAACATTTTTATGGATTTTAATCTATATATTCAAACAAATTATTAATGTTTTAATATCTTTTTGTAAAAAAATTTAAAACCATGTAAATTAACTTTTAAAATTATAATTAATTTGTTAAAATAAATTATATATTATAAGTTTATAATTTAAATATTAAAAATTAAAATTATCAAAACAAATAAAACTTAAACTTATCCCAATATTTCCAAACTATTTGAAAACCTTAAAAATTTTTAAACATTAATCAACCTTAAAAACAACACTTTATATATAAAATGTTCAAAAAATTTTTTCCAACCTTTTTAAAGTTTTTTATCTTATATATTACAATAGTATGCAATGGAAATGAAGGGCTCCTACATTGGCAACAATTTCTAGTATTTTTTCTGATAGGATTCTCCTAATTAATATCTTACCTTACTAAAAAAAGAGTAAAGAATGCTAATCTTGAAAAAATCTGAAAAAAAACATGAATTTTAATTTTAATTTCATTATTGATATCACAATGTCTGAAAGATTTTACAAATACAAAAGCCACTGGAAATATAAATATAAGAACACCTTTATTAATTTAACTTTATAAAAATAATTAATAAGATTTTATAATTAAAGTATTTAAAAGAATTTCGATAAATAGCGTTAGTTTTCTCCAGGTAAGTGAAACTTAATGTCTTTATCTTTAGCTTCGTTAATAATTGGCATTGGTGACATATTAACATCTTTTGTAGTAAAAATTTCAAATCTACCAACAGAGTTATTTTTTTCTGTAATGAAATTAATTATAAATTAAAATATATTAAAATAATTTAACAACTCACTGCTTGCATAAAGTGTCTTTGGTTGTAGTTTGAATTCTACGACATAAAATGAATATTAAAATCTGAATATATTACTGAGTAATTAAATAATTTAGTAAACTAATAAAAATATTTTTATCTTTATTTCTTTTTAGAAATAAATATTTTTGTTTATGAGAATTATGCCAATATTGCAGGCTTTTATGCATATTTCCACAAATCAGAAATTATATAAGGTTTTGTTGCAAATTGATGGACTGTATTTTACTAATCGTAAGTGTGGATTAGTTTTGTTTATAAAAAAATAAATAATTAAACAAATATACACTATGGGACAAAATAAATGTAATTTTTTTAATTTTTAATTTTTATCTGTTTCTGTAAAAAAAAGAAAAAAAATTATCAAATAATACAAATCGAATATTATATACACATGCATGATTTCAAAATCATTTATTTTTATTTTTATTAATACAAAATATGGAGTTTTTTTAATAGGTAAAAAAAATAGGACAAAATAATTGTAATTTTTTTCATTTTTTATTAACTAGTAGCCTGTAGCACCTCCTTTGTTTCGAATAACCTCAGATATACGTTCATATATTGAATCTACAAGTTTTTGTATAAATTGCCTGCGGTATATTTTCCCATATTTGTTTAATTTTTATGAATTCCTCATTTAAATTACTAGCCGGAGCTTCACCATTTTTTTAACAAATGCCCAGCAATGTTCAATTATATTTATATCTGGAGACTGTGCCGGCAATTGCCTCTTTTTAATTCGGTTTTCTTCAAAAAACTTTGTTGCAATCTTACTTGTATGTTTCGGATCGTTGTCTTGTTGAAAAACAAAATCACTAAGGTTCAATTTCTCTACAGAAGGTAAAAGATTTTGTTGTAAAATTTTAACAATATTTAAGTGAATCCATTTTTCAATCAATTTTCCATAAATTTCGAACTCCATTTTTACCTACTCCCTTAAATATATATTAAATAAAAAAATGGACAATTTTTTTATATTTATACTATTGTGTTTAAAAGTTTTTCTAGTACATTTATTTTTCAACCCTACAAATTTAGAAAATCTTTTGATCGCGTTTGATGAGATAACCTTTTTTGATTTTTTCTTTACATTTTTTGCAAGTTTAGGTCCGGGTATAAATCTATCTACATCAATTATTTTTTTTAATTCAACCAATTCTTTATCAGAAAAAGACTTTTTCCTACCAGAATACATAACTTAAACATCTAGGTGTTACCAGTAGTAATTCAGCCATTTTCTTTTGTTTCATTCCTTCTTTTTTCCTCCTAAAAATTGAAGCTTTTTCGTTATCAGAAAGTGACTTTCTAGCAGTCATAACCCTTAGTTAATAATTTTAAATATATATAAATTATTTTCAAAAATGGCGGGATCATATTTTACTATTAATTAAAAAATTACATTTATTTTGTCCGATCCAGTGTTTTAAATATTAAAAAATAATTCCAACACTGTAAGTTATAAAGTTTATTTAATTTAATAATTTTATCAAACTATACTTGGAATGTAATTTTAAAACTAAAAATTCATCTCGCCCATTTTTTGTACTTTGGGCATTTTTTAAAAAATTACATTTTGTCACATACTGTATATATATATATGTGTGTGTGTGTGTGCTGTAAAAGATTTAGTTTCAAAAATTTTATTTTGGTTATTTTGTAACTTAGAATTCAATTTTAATGTTTATTTTTGAAGAAAACATATCAATATCCTTACAATAAAAATATTTTCCATTCACTTTCAACAATTATCTAATATTGGCTAATTACCACAGAGATGCTCAGTAAAACAGTAATGTTATTTTATTATGTGCAAGTTGAGAGAGTAACGTGCTCAATGTGACTATAATGGTTAAGCTACCGATTTGTATTATATTTTTTGTGTAAATTATTTCAATAGTAAAATAACATGATATTGTTTATGGAACAAAGAAAGAAAAATTAAAATGTTATAATATTAATTAATGCTGGGTTAATTTAAAAAAAATATATTACAAGACATCAAAAAGTATAGACTTTTAGTGTATAATAACAACATAGATGCACCACATTAATAATATTCAAAAATATACCAAAATCATTGATCATGGACTCATTAACAATTGATGTTCCTGCAAATCAATCAAATTTTATTATTTTTATTATCTTAGTAAGAGTTCTCATACAAAATTTTACTAATCATAAATTATAAAGAATTTTAAAATTAGAAATTTTTGATGATTTATTACATAAATTTATGAAAATTTAAAATTTAATACCAAAAAACTGTTTTCAATAGTATTTAATAAATTATAAGATTTATCCATTTTCTGGTGATTAAAACATTCCAGATTAAAATTTATCAAATTATAAACTGAAATAATTATACTTTTAAATATATTTTTAAAATATTATATTTTTCAAGAAAATTAAATAAATTAGCATTATTCTAAAAAGAAAAGTTGATTTTCAGATAACATTGGAACAAAATTATCATTTTATTGAACAAAAACAATTCACAGTTTAATTGTAATGAATCCTGTTTAGATCTGTATCCTTCAACATAATGTCATCAGATACAGCGACGAATGTAATCTTTGGCGGCTCTGTATTTTTAAATTATATAAGTTGTAATTTTCGAATAAATTTTTTAAAAAATTATTTTCCTTTAAATTTGGGGTAATTTTTGCTATTGAATAAGTTTTTGTAGAGTATTTAATATTTAGGAGGGCCCAGTTCGTTTATCGTTGTTGCACATGAGGCTGTATATAAATAACGAAGCATTTAGATTGCAAAATCCTAATAATCAAAGTCCAAAAATATCTCTACTTAGTTTATGCTTATATAGGGTTAAACAATGTAAAGAATGTAAAAATTATTAAAACAATATGCATTACATTTTAGTGAAACCCTCAATTTTAAAAGATTACAAATTAATTTAAATATTTAAAAACAACGAATAAATAATAAATTCTACAAAATTAATTAATAAATAATGGTAAATTTTAATAAATTTTACTTTTGTATCTTGATGTATCATCGGCTGGTTGATAATTTTGTGCTAAATACCTCATCATATCATGTCGTTCTTGAGGGTTTCTAGACGTAAGGTAATTGACTGTTAGATTGTTCAGTTCATCAAGAGGTAATTTATTACTAATTTCCATTTGTTTAAGTTTATTTGGAATATCATTCTAATTTAAATAAAATATTGAAAGTGAAATAATAATATTACCATATTTCTGTTATCAGAGTTTCCGGTCAATAATTGGTAATGTGAATCTTCTGTTACTCCCTTAAAAATGAAAACATTTTTAATTAGAATGTTTTTGAGGTAATTTTCGTCCATATACTTTATAACAACATAACTATTGTGCTACACTAGTAGAAATAACACCTTTACAACTGATCTTTTTAAAAGTCCAAACAATAGTTACCTGATTAGGTAATAAATTGTACAATTAAAATTAAAAATTTTTTTGCTTTTTTTAAAATTTTTATTGTATTTTGATGACTTTTTTATAGTTACTGTTATAATTATTTTAAAACCACTTTTAAAGAAGGGGAAATTTTTCATTTAAATCATGAAAGTAAATCTTTTGATTAATACATATGATTATTTGAAATAGATAAATAAAACACTCTTTTTATTAACTTTTACTTAGACATTAAAAAGCATTTTTTAAATATAACCTTAATTGCTACCTCCATTGTCATAGTGCAAAGCCATCCCAGAACGGGTGCTACTAGCATTATAAATAATACTTATCAAAAGTCAGCAACTGTTCATAGGATTTAACTAATATAAAAGATTATTTAATACTATAAATGTTGCAGTGTTATTTTGTCTCGTCTATTGTTTAGTATACCCTATTGTGTTGATTTTCTTTTATGCGGCAATTCATGTGATGCCTGCTTGAATGGTTTTAATATCATTTCGTATAATCTTTTTTATTAAGTAGAGATATCAGTATAATTTCATTGTTAAAATAGATGCTTTGATTGACCGTACATTCGTAGAGATGCCATTTTGTATAATTCGTTTATTACTCTCAGGCTTATTAGAATAGGAATCATAAACTCACGATTTAGGTCGATTCCAACACAATTTTTGAGTTTCGATAAGCATAATTAATTTTTGTAAGTAAATTAAAGTAAAAAAATAAAGTAAAGTATTAAAAGTAAAAATAAGTCCAAAATCCCTTGGGAAATACTGCTCACTTGGTACTACTAGTTAAGTATAAATATAAAATGCAAAATTTTCTTGATTTGAAAAATTTGAAAAACTAATTTAAACTGCATCTTATTTCTTACAAAAACAAATTATTTATATTTTGTTTTAATGAATTTCATTCAAACAAAATGTGCAGCTGTCAAGGGGCCTCGAAATAACTTTTACTTGTGCGTCTAATATGCAAAAAGATGATGATAACATTTTAAATGTGAAATATTATCAGACCATTCAAAACTCAAAAAAATAATAAAATAATTATTTTATCACTATTTGTTAATGAGAAATTTTTGTCAATTTAAAATTATTACTGGGCTGCTTGAATCTTAAATTTATTTTCGAACCAACCAAACTGTATCAAACTCAAAAATACATTACTTTTAATTTGTAGTTTCTCGATATCTAGATCAAGAAATAATCCAAATTAAAATCATTTAAATTCAAAATAATGACAATTCATAATAGTTAAAACAAATTTTCAACTTAATTCAAAAGTTATTATAATTCTTTTGAAAATCTTTTACCAACGCAAATTGCCTTCAAAGTGAAAATAAAGCTACGCATTATTATGTAATTTCAAGAATATTGAAAAGAGATTTCTTACATGAGTCAATTGCTTCAAATCACCAATAAATTGGGTTTTTTCAGCTTTAGAAAGTTCATCCACATTTTTATTATGTATTTGGGCATATTCTTTAATCATATTACGAAGTAAAACTGTATTGGGATCTTTAGCCTTTAAAGTTTTCATTGTTGTCTCCGTATAAGCTTCCTAAAGTCAGTTTGAAGATATAAAGAGTATGACCAAAATTTTACCTTTAGATCTTTGTCATAAAATTTCCTTGCGTCTTCTTTTAACAAATAAGTCGATGCCAGTTTTTTTATCTAGAAAAATATATTTAATAAAATACTTTCTCGAAGTAATTTTGGAAAATAGTATTCTGAATTAATTAAAAGTATATTCGTGTAATTAAGTGCTAAATGAAGAATTCACAAACATAAATTATTTTAATGGTGGAAACATTTTTAACAAAGTAAAACGTCTGAATTTTATATATTATTGAAATGACAGTCAATTTTTAAGAAATTTTTAAAACATTTTTCATTATTTTATGTATATATATAATCCAAGTTTCAAACAATTCTTATTGTGAATAATTGCATAAACGCGCATTAATAACAGGAAACGCTGACGGTTTTAACAAATAGGTAACTCGTTAATAGAAACACAAGGTACAATAAATTACAATAAATTTAATACAATAAATTAAAAAATAAAACAATAACATCTTTTGTTTTAATTATTTAAAAAATGTTTTATTAAGATTTATTTTAAGTTTCTACAAAAACTATCTATAATTAATATATTAAATTTTCGAAGGTGATGTTGATGATAAAATTAAATTAAAATTCAACTATTATCTTTTAAAAGTTAAAAAATTGACAATTGAGATTTAGTTTTTGATTATTGTGCCAATTATGTGTTTCATTTAAGTGCAAGAGGTTATCAAACTAGATTTAATATGAAGGATTTTAAAAAATACAAATATTTTTAAGATAACAATAAACGATATATACCACATTTCCAAATTGAGTCTGTTATAATGAGAAAATTTGTATGTCAGTGAAAATTATGGGTGCCCATTTTTCATTTTGATAAGTGTGGATTGGAGTGGATATATTTCTTATTCGTCTCGTGACTCTAATTGCATGCCTCTAAAAATTATGTTTGTATGCATTGAGTAATGTTTACATCTTTTCTGCTTATAACAGATTGAATTTGGAAATGACTCAATATCCACATTTGATTGTGGGTTATTGTCAATAAAAACAATGCAAAACCAAAAGTAAAATGAAATTTGAGTCGTCGGTACATAAGATTAATAAGTTCGATAGGCAAAAATTATTGTTTCATATCAAAACTTTAGTAATTTGTGGAAAACATGATTTTTCAGTATGAGGCAAAGATGATATGCTTAGTGTATTCAGAAATTTATTTGAAGTTTCAACATAAAGTCCTGAGTGCATCTCGTTAAGAAGACAAAAGAACATATTATTATTCGAAGAGATATTTAAAAGCAACTCATTGTATTAATAATAATATATTTCTTTCAGTCATAACTAATGAGTCTGCTGATAATTCAGAAGTTTATCAACTGTAATTAATAATAATTATTAATTGAAATCAGGGATGGAAAAATCTGTTTCCAAAACCAGTTAATCTTTATTTTCTTATATATTTCACCATCGTAACCGAAACCGAAAAAATATTCATAAACCGGTTACCTTTAACCGAAATTTAAAAAAAATTACGTAATTTTTCTAATTTAAAATGTGTTCTGCTCAATTTATTTCTTTTCCTTTCATATGAATTATTATTTCCTAAAATTTATTTCATATCCTTCATAATTATGGTTATCCCAATAAAAAACTCGAACATTTTCTCATTCAATATATATTTTGCTGCAAAGGCTTATCTTATCATTTTCTTGTTTAACACATATTTATTATTGTTTTTAATTCAAAACCTTTCTGTTAATCTAATATTTCTCGAAAATATGAGGTTCCAAAACAGACGTTTATTGAATGATTTAAACAACTAATTTATGGTGCCTTTACATTAATTTTTATATTTATTCATTTTATAATAAAGTGCATTATAGGCACCAAATAGTAAATAAATTCGTTTCCAAATGTTAAGCAATTATTTTTGTTTAGAATCAAAAATATTATGTTGTTTCAGCATTCTGAAGACAAACTAATTGTTTAATTCAAATTTGATGGAGATTTTATTAACATAACGACTATTTTTTAATTTTTATGTACATTTAAAACTTTGGTAAATAAAATTACTTTCTCATTAATGAATATTTTTAGCAGTGAATAACATAAATAATTTTTACAAATTAATTTTTATAATAAATTTCCATCAATTTAAAAATAAAAATATGATTATAATTATTTATAGACAAGACAAAATAAATTGTTGTGACTAAATGAATCTATAATATAAATCTAAAATATAAAGGTTTGATCTCTTTACAGGTCCTGTACCTGCCTCGACATGATTCCGCAATTTATGTCTTTCTAGCAACGAAGAGAAACTGCTTGTCGAGACACGTTTTTAATAGAATAAATAGAATATGGTTGCATTTAACTAATGTGATTATTGTGCGTCTTCCACTTCGAAAACTGGACTATTCTCAACATAAAGATATAATATTTCTTATAAATACACATTCGGAAAAAAAACCATAAATAAAAATCGACAAGTATGAAATAGAGATCGAATTTGTCCATGCTGGAGCAGGAGCGCGATCTCGCTCCTTGGCACTCAAAGGGTTAAATATAATACAATAATGTTGACATAATGTGAATAAAAGTTCTTAGACTTACACATAAATATAAATGAAACTTTTTTATTTACAAGTGAACTGGAAAAAATCAGCATCAAGCTTGTTTTGGCGATTGCACGCACAGATTTGGTAAGAGATGTGAGCTAGTGCATTGTCATGCAAGAGATAGAGGTCTTGATTCCCAGGCTTCCTTCACAACTTTCTCACATCATTAACCAGTGCACATTATTAGTGAGAGTTGATGATTCCGGGAGTAAAGTCGGTGTTTTGCATCAGAAAACACTGAGAATGAGACGCTTTTGGTGATATGTCTCTGAACGAAGCATTTTTGGAAGCACCAATTCACAATACTCAATAGCGTCTCGTCCTTCTTTGTAGTATTCTTCAAAATATTCGACTTAAAATCAAGAAAAAGAGCCAGACTTTCTTGTAATGCTTGCATTTGATTTTCTTGTAATTCTACTATTAAGAAACCGTTTTTTCTGATCTACATCGCATATTACAAATATGTTACAAAATCCATTTATAATTATTTGTAATCCAAAAAATTGAAATTTTGTAGAATTTATTAGTCCTGAATAACCTATGTTTTTACTAAGGAATAATTTACAAAAATAAGTTGAAAAATATCATGAATTTATTTTTGGAGTGGACAATTAGTGCCCTTGAGTAGAATAATCTTTCTAAAAAAATTTTAAAACAAAAGAAATACCGTATTAAAAATGGTCAGAGAAAAAATAAGCATTAACATGGAATGTTAAAAAAAATAGTCGTAATAAAAGGATATAAGATATTATAATGTCAAGTATATCAAAGGTCTGGTAACGATGCAACACTGGCCCACTTACATTGACTAAAATTTATGTTCTTTTTTTATTAATTGTATGACAATGATAAAAGTTTGTCATATTTGTAATGTTTGATGATTTATGGTTGCACAATAGCCCAAATGCAATATTACGATGCTCTATGACAAAGTGTTTTAATATATAAAGTTACTCATTTTGTGGTCCGTAACTAACACCAATTTAAAAGTAGAACTTGGGCCTCAAAAGGTTTGTCAAATAAAAATGCTTTATACATTCAATTAAATCTTTAAATATTAATTTTAAATTGTATGTTATGGAAAATGATAAAACTTTCACCCCCGAAAGGAAGGTTACCAAGAACCCATAAATAGAAATAATTATATAAATAAAATTTAAAATTAAAACAATATAACAACTGCTTGAAACTTCAAACCAACCTTGAATACAAAATAACCTATGATAAGAATGACCAAAATATTTGCAAATGAGATGAAAATACTGAAACAACCTCCTATGACGAAATCTAAATTCAATTTACAATGATCATCAAAGTAGAGCATTTGGTGCTTTGGGGACAGCCACGAATATCTGCAAATCGTTGCATTAGACTTTAAATCATATTCCTAAAATGAAATTAAACATTCAATTAGTGTTTCTAGATGATTAAACAAAATTAATGTTCTAAAATAATTCGCTTCGCGAGATTAAAAAAAATATGATCTGACATACATAGTAGAAATTTCTTAGCAAACGCAAATTAATAATGTTAGAAAAAATCACTTATATCCATAAAAACTCACATAAAAATAAATCAATTTATATGAAAAGAAAAAATTAAAAATAAAATAATGAAACAAATGTGTATTTGACAAGGTCACATTTTAGACAAAGACGACGTTAGGAAGGGCGCCAAAAGACGCAAAATAATTATGTGCAGGGTTCCAGAATCTTTGAAAAATGTCACTTGATAAAGGCTGTTCCGAAAATTTGAAAGTATCAATAAAACATTGATATCATTACTGATTCATAGTCAAATAATAAAAAATTCTTAATGTCATTACAAAATATCGATTTAAATTAGATTTTTCTAAGCGAATTAAACCTATGATATTCTATTAATTTTCCCTTGAGGTCGCGTAATATATGATGGAAAAAAGTTATATTGGCGTACAAAATTAAAAATATCATGAAAGGACAAAAAAAGAAAATAAGCAAGGAGGTAGATTACTAAAATATGTTTGTCACATCTGTTTAATAGTGTTTATTTTGTTAACCAAAATTTCCCGACATTAATAGCGATTTTATTATTGTAAAAATTTCAACAATAGCAAATCGTGACGGAGAAGAACTTTTTAATTAATTAATTGAATATGCTTTACCATATTGTGAGAGTTTATCGGAAGGCAGTTATGAATCTGATATTATAACACCAAAACAGCAAAAAAAGAAATGTAATAGAACATGGTTTTTATGGCGTCTCGCACAATAAAATTTTTATGATGACGTAGATATGCTAACAAATTTATCTAGCATATATATTTGTGGTTATTGTACACTGTTAGAAGACTTTGGAGACATAATATTTATTATCTAAAACAAGTGAGAAACTTTCAGGAGAAAATTATTATATTGTAATTATCTTGAGCAAGATACACACATGCATAGATAAATCACACCTTTGACATTCAGACATATATTACATTACTGTTATCCTTCAAACACCAAACGAAGTTCAGATAAATTCAGCTATAATGCAAATTGAAACATAAATCAGCTTATTGAAATTTATTTTTTGAGAAAATTTAATGGATTTCAGCCATTTCTGAAATAGCTGGAAAGTAAGTTATTTTTTAAAGTTATAAGCTTAAAGTTACAAAGTTTTAATAGTTGAATTATGATTTTACAAGGAAATTAAATCATTATTCAAACTTATAAATATAACTTCTGATCTACAAGCTCATGTATATTATTATTAATAATTATTATGAATTTATTTTATGATAACTTATTTTTCAGAAATTATTCAAAAAAAGTGAGTTAAATTATTTTTGAAGTTATAAAAATCATTAATTGCATTAAATAATTATATATTTTATACATCTTTTGAAAAAAATCTTCGAATATGCACGCAAAATATTTGGGTTTATGATTATTTTTTAAAACTTACTAATATAATTTACAATTTATGCTTTTTTTCGGATTTCAAGTTTTGTGTTTTTTCGACAGAAATGTCTTAAATATTAAATTAATTTTAGTTTTAAGGGTAAAATCTTATGAAGATACATCCTCATTTACTCAAAAATTCCTAGCAAAAACCTCAAAATTTAAATTCAAAAATTTTCCGCTATTTTTCTTTCTAAAAATATCTCAAAAATGTCTATAAATTAATTTATTATAGGGGTTTTTTCAACTTTGAATGGTTACATGTTCAAATTTTACAGGCATGTTTTATTATGGGTTGTGTTAATGTGTATTATTTTATTTCTCTCTATCTTTTTGATTTTCTATAGTGTAGGGTTTGTCTCAGTGACTATTTTACAAACAACCTCAAGGTGAGTTGGTGTGTTTATATGTTATAAATTTATTGAGTTTTGTTTTATATTAAAGGTGATTTGTCTCAACTTGTCTTGGTGTATTATGCAAAGCATCATTAAAACACAGCGTAACTCAGCAGCAGTAATGGCAATACTTACTCGTCTTATACAGGGCAAGAGTTAGCCAACAGTGGAAGATTATTCAAATATTCCGGGTGTAACTGTTGAATTTTTTTATTCACGTGTGCGCCATAGTTTTTGTTGGATTGTTGTGTGCGCACAAGACAAGAGTGGCTTTTTAGATTTTTAGAAATTGATATTTGGTCGAGTTTGGTGGAATTAATTTTTTTGAAGTAGATTTGAAATTTTATGATTGTGAGTTTTCGATTATCAATTTGTTTTAAGACGATTGGATTTGGTGATTTGTTTAAGTTTTATGACATTTTGAATTGCTAAAATATACATTGTTTTGTCTTGGAATTTTTTTAATTATTTTGGAATTCGTCTCCAATTTATTTTATTTCTTTTATAATTAAAAATATTATTCATGACTCAATCACAAGTTATCGGACACGTTAAATGGTTTAATTCGAAGAATGAATATGGGTTTATTAAAAATGACAATGAACGCTGTGATAAAGATATCTTTGTTCATTTTATATTTATTGCTGTTGTTCGGTTTTTGGATGTTCAACAGGCTGTGTGCTGCCTCATGCAATTTTCAGAATGGTTTTGGCGGGAAGATATTTGACTAATTATTAAATGAAAATCTTGACAGTCCGAGGTTACAGTTTTACAACTACTGCTGAAATAAAAATTGTTCGAGATATTAAAGAAAACTTGCGTTATATTGGTCTTAATTTAAATGAACAAGGAATGCAAACCGCAGACTCTTCATCGACACTTAAAGAGTTATGAACAAGAAATTACTATTGGAAATGAAAGATCAAAAGATGAAATTAAACAATGATATTTTTGATTTATTTGTTTTTCAAATAAATTTATACCTCCACCAAATGGAACAATTTTATAAAAATTTCAATTTTATTGAAATTTCACAAGGTGTGTTCCATTCCAGGTATGTGACTGCTTCACAGTATATTGTAAGAAAAAGATTATCAAAAGTTATTTAGAAGAATTATTTATTTACAAATAAAGTAAATTGAAGTTTATAAAGATTGTTTCACTTTTATATTGAATAACAAAATAATAGCAAATTACATAATATAGCTTCTGCGTAAAATTCCCGCTCAACTATTTGCTATGACTAATAACAAATTTTCAATAGGCATTATCATGGGGTAATCAACGAATATTTGTTTACCTTTAAAAATAAATGAGATTTGTTTAAATTAATTTTAGAAATGATTTTGTTGGTTAACTATTTTAATATTTAGATTGTTTTAATCTACGAAACCGGTATGTTGATAGAAGGGTGTGTTTTTTAAATGAAGAACTCGAAAGTTAATCTATGTAAATAATTTTTAAAATCATCTTATGTCTAAAGACTCTTTATTTGCAAAAGATCGCTCATTAATATAAATATTATACATTGAATTTTAAATTTCTGTTAAATATTTAAATGAAAAAAATTAACGTTTATGCGAATTATATAAATAATTATTTTAATAAATAATAACAATATCTACCCTAAATATAATTATTTATTAAAATTGTTATTTATTTAATTCACATAAACGTTTATTTTTGCCATATAAATATTTAACAGAAATAAGGACTTTCAATGTGATTTTTTTGTTCAGTTTTGTAATCATTGTTTTAAATCGAGATAAATATTTGAAATTTAGAATCTTTAACAAATTTCTTTATCGTTTTTTTCACATTAGTATTTCATTTTAGATTGCGTTACAGTTTAAAAAAATCATCCCAAAAAATGAATTACAAACACACCAGTGGTTATGAAAGAAAAACAATAAGAAAGAGTTAAAAAAAGAAAACAGTACAATTCTACAATTTTTTTAAAAAGATAACATAATAATTAGAAGGAAGACAAATAAAAAATGTAAAGGATGTATTTAATTTAAAAAATAATGTAGGGAACAAAGAAAAATTTCGAAAAAAATAAGACGTGGCTAGAAATTTAAGGAACTATCATGATGAATATATATGGGATACTAAAACTTGCACATTTTTAGATAAACGATGAAAATGAAAAATTTCGATATTGCATGTTTTTTAAAATATTTTGAAAAATATAATTTTTTACTCATCAAGAATTGTTTTTGTTATAATTAATGAATAAAAAGGTATTCATATTTTTGAATCAGTAATATATTTGGGTAGCGATTTTATTATTATTATCATCGACTAGATATAAGTCAAATTTATTTTACAAAAAGTTTTCTCATAACTTTTGAAACAAGAATCAAAAAAATGTCCTAATTTAAAGTCATATATGAACTAAATACATCTTTAACTATAGTAAAAACATAAATTATTGCTAGTTAATGTATATTATGTTATTGCTTTTTTACCTTGGAAAGTCACGTAACATTTCTATATAACTATGTGGCTATATTTACGTGTGTGTAGGAAAACGCAACTTGATATGCAGCGATGTACTAAATGAAATTTTAATTCTATTAACTCCAAATATTGCAGTGTTTCACAACCATTTTTTAGATAAAGATGCATTAAAAATATCCGCGAGTTTTCGTGACACATCAAAATATTTTAAACTTATTTTACTAAAAAAGATTTCATTTTTTTACATGTAATATATTGCAATTTACATATATTATAAATAAATTAACATAAGATAATCGATAAAAAAATTTTATAGTGGTTTTCACTATTTCACACTGGTTTTAGTTGAATAACAACTCTTATAATATAAGCCAACACGAAAATTCAATGTGGTAACAAAACGAATAACTAAACAATTAAAATTTAGCGAAATTTATGCAAAGCCATTTTATTGAATATTTAGCTTTATATGCGATTTTTTGGAGTTTTTCCTTAAAATGTAAACCAGATTAAATTTAAACTAAATTTACAAATATGGTAATATATAAAGTTTTTATCCCTGTGAACGTTTCCACATTTTGAAAGTTTGTATTTATTTTGTGTTAAATTTATTTTTTCTACTTTATGATTTATAAAAAAAGTTGTTATTCATTCTAACAAATTACATCATCACATAGGTAAGTATGTATGTACTATAATATAACTTTATTGATTTTTTCATTTTATTATAGTTTTTAATCAGTTGAAACAGGTGTAAAACAAAAAAAAATTTGTAAACATAACAAATACGGTCAACAAAGGGTATATTTGCACTACAATACATTGCTTCAATCTGATGGCTGTGTCTGCTTAAGGAAAAACATTGGAATATTTGCCAGCTTTCAAATTCATAATATCGTCGAATGAAACTTTTATTATAAAACCAGAATTATAAAAAAACTTGAGTTAAAAATGAGTAACTTTACGAACTTTGTTGGGCTTAGAGCCAAAATTAAAACAAACTGTAATACCAATTAAAAAAAATAAAAATAAGGAAAATGGTCACTGTACATACACATGCACCACAAGCAGAAACCAAAAATAAAATAAAAAACATCAAATAAACAAATTAAAATATAACAAAATTAATTAAAAAAATATATTAATAAAATCGATCAACGCACACAGAGACAGAAAGAAACATATATAAAATAAACTGCCTAAACCTTGCAAAATAAGGTTTAGAAAAAACATAGGCAGAAGTGGCGACCAACAAACAAAATATTAAGGGCTAAAAAGAATACCATAAAAAATAACAATAAAAAATAGAGCCCAATAACATAAAATCAATATATCAAAAAAATAAGGAAAAATATATAAAAAATTATAAAAATAACTTCAAATCAATAAAAAGAATAAAAAGCCTTTAAAATGGCGAAAAATCGCCTATTGGTCGCACATAGGCATAAAACTACTATATAAACAGTGACCAAATTCATTATTTTAGACTTTTGACTTTACAACTGACTTACTCTAATCACAATTTTGACAATATTTTCAAACTTTGCAATAAGTAAGGAATTATTCTTGTTATAATGTGTCCTATGTTTATTTTATTTATTTAATAAAGATGTACGTAACGATTAAATTTTGTTTATAGTTTATGTCTTCATATAAATTATTTATATCGAGGTCCCTACAAATATCTATATATTCATACGTATTTAAATAGCTGTCGGGAGGGCAGGCCGGTAGTCCGGGAGACGGATTAAGTTCCTTTAGTTGAGATCGTGGGTCGAGCACTCCTGAAAACTCGGTCGTCCGCGGCGAGGTCTGGTCGAAAGACGCAGGACTCTACCTGCAGGGCATCGTTTAACAACTCGTAACGGCTGATGGAAACGTCGGTCGAGACGAGCAGAAAATCTTAAATTATGGGAAGGGCACCGTCAGTTAGGAATGTTAGGGAAGATCGCTGGACGATCGTTAGAAGGATTTTTCTATAACACCTCGCAAATCACATGACGACTGGGTAGCAGGGATAAGTGTACGACGTTATGACGCTCACAGATTAGAACATGTAGAAACGAAATTCATTGGGAAGTGTCAGACACCCAAATAACCATTCTCGACGGCCTGAAAATTATAAGTAGACATACCTATTCCAAGTAAACAGACAAAACCTCCTAAATACCATAATGCATGAAAATCCCATAACATTAAGAAAAATCTTAAGTCGACGTTAACCTGACAAATTTAGCTGTACGTATAAGATACCTCGGATAAACAGAATTAACGACCAGAGTCCACCAAAATCCATACGTAATTCCAACCATGGACTTTAACATAATCAAAATACACAAATATTCTACTCGAGCGAATTGCCGATTTTACACTAGTGTTAATAAAGTACAACTACTTAAATTAATAATGAGAAATTCTATTTTGGGAATACTCGTCACATTAAAATTTTCGCTTCCGCGTAGGATTTTCAGAAAAAAATTCGTAAGTTAAATATTTATTAATGATGACTTAGGAAATTTAATTGGTCCTCTATAAGTTCTAGTTACGAAAGGAATTCACCCGCCGCGACAAACATTGTAGTGTATAGGCCTGATAGTTCGACAATCAAGTTCATAAATCAAGCCGATTGTTGGAACCCCTGACAAATAAATTAGGTCTCAAATGTAAAAATCTAGATGGAGCAAAGGACACAGGTGGGAGACCAAATATCGACAGTCATAATTTTTGCAATTCTCGCGCATTGCTATTATCACTAGTTAGGTTGTCAACTGCAATTATTTTAACTTATTATATTATTATTAAATCTTATTAACAACATCATAATTCCACACTACAATTCCTTGATAGCCCAAAGTCGGATAATGAATACATGAAATAAGAAGCAAGTTTTGTGGTAGTCTACTAACCGAAACTTCCTTCAACTTACTAAATAATGGAACTAAAATACAACTAACCAGACCAACGTAAAATCACCTCCGCCATATCTCGTCATAAGATTGCTTCATAATTAATTCCAGACGGTTGCTATCATCATACTCGAGAACTATTTAATTAAACACAAATTTTAAATTACAAATTCCGTAAATAAATTTACAAAGATATTTTAGGCCAACGTGAGGATGACTAGTTAAGCTGTTTGTATGATTCTATTATTACCTACCACTAAAGGTATTATTATTAAAACAGTTCTATTACAATTATTATTATTATTAGGGTTACTGTCATTTTTATTATTAAAATTATGATCATCATTATTATTGATCTTATTGTCATTAGTTTAGTATTACGATTCCTAACCTTGTAGGTGTCATTAATATTATTATTAAAATAATTATTCCCTTTATTATTGTCATAATTAATATTTTCATTTTGATATTATTTCAACTCACATTTGTCTAACTAGAACTTTGTATGATTTATTTCCCTCCCTTTTAGCTGTTTATTCATCAAACGTTTTATTAGTTCTCCGAAATTGTCGTAACTCCTAAAGCTTCATCCGTCCGAATCGATCACTTGGAAGGAGAAACGCAAACACTGTCTGCAAAACATACAACTTACCCGAAGAATCCCTGCACAATTCGTTTGATGTCTTCACTAGCCAACTTGCCCCGATTCCTCAAATCTCGCCATCCGTCATGGCCATAACACAACGATTAGATAAATTAGAGAGGGAGTTCGCAACCCTGCAAACTAAATACCGGAAGATCAAGGGCACGTGGAGTTCGCCCGAAACGACTCATAACCTATATCAAAATATTTCCCGCCTGTCTCGGGCCAGGGATGACTTTATAGTCGAAAACCCGAGCCAGCGGATTACCATATCCGAGCAGAGCGCTGCGCTCCGGCAGATTTTTATCAAAAATGAGATAGGACTCGCCTACCGAGTCGGAGATTGGCGCAAGAGTTGGATATCATTCCAGCACATCATCTCCCCTCCATCCAGCGACCCAACCGCACAACAGGCCTCCCCGAGCGGAAGTGCCGAAAATAGAACCGGAAACCAGAGGCGTCGCCGAGAAAGGCGACGGGCGGAAAACGCTCTATTACAAACGAATCTGCCAATAAGGGAACCGACGGAAATAGTCGACCTGCCTCCCGCTTACGAAGAGGTAGAACAGTACTCTTTCGAACCGGATGTGGTCTACGCACCGGCGTTGTCGTTCTTCCGACAACCGATCTCAACACACATAAATCTGAATGTGGAGGAAAACGAGCCGCCCAATCAGATCCGCATATCGACAATGCTGAATCTCACACCGATTAAGATAGGCATTTTGAGTGAACGTGCATCTCCAAGCACCCACTCCACTATCGGGCCGGCAATCTCGTCTCAAGAGGGGCCGAGCCAAGTAACTCCAGGTCCTTCCAACCGATATCTCAAACGTCGACGTCTACCGGTTGACATCGATGGAGAGGATTAGAGTACACGCCCCAAGTACCGGATATTGTGACACTAATCTCTACTCAGTACTTTATTCTTAGTGAATATGACTTCGGTTCTTATCCTATTGTAGTCTATGTATTTTTATGTTAAATGTATTTTCTTCTATATTACTTTATCACATTATCTCTGTATTATTTAACATAACATGTTGGTAAATTATATGGTTTAGTTATAATACTTATTTTCTTTCCTTGAATGTAATTAATATTAAATGGAGTAATTACTAGGATAGGTTTTAATTATATTAAGCAACTGACATCTATTTTTCAATTTAACGTAATATATAGCAAGGTTTTACGAGCTATAGTAGTAATAAGAGATAAATGGATAGGCAACTCATCAAACCGCAATAAGAATCAGAGTTATGACAATGGAAGGATTGGAGCTCTATTGCACATTTGTAAACCCCATAGTTAAGATTTGAGGTTTAAAAACTGTGCTGCGAGTTAGTCGATACTCTCACAATTCATATCAATTTCCCAAATGCAACGTACCAGGTTCTCCTTAAGGGTTATAGTCTCAGAATGAAATGCGTAAGACCTTCTAGCGGCTGCGGTGAACCTGAAAACGAAGGTCGTTCGAGGAGTAGTATTGGTAACAATGCTCACCTGCTCGAATGGCACTCGGCTGTTATACACAGTGCCAACATGGTTCCAACCATGGGTGTATGGCAGTAAGCAATAAATTGTGGGGTGTGCGGGGATAATTAACCCTAGGACAGGAAAGGGAGGTTATTAAAGAGAGTCACGAATTTTCACCAATGAAGTTTTCCCCGTTCACCAACAACTTCATAAACATTACTAGGCTTGTCAACAGGTCTCTTTTAAAGAGAACATGTTCTCTTTTTTAGCACATTTTATTTGTCCTCTATCTTTTTCTATAAATATTCAAATTGTTCTCTTTTTTCAATTTCGCTGATTTTTAATTAATTCAAGTTGAAATTTAAAAAGAAACTCGGTATAAAAATTCAAAAATTTGAAAAAAAGCAGGCTATGCTATTGCTGTCCTGTCAATATTTATTGAATTTAAAATTAAAGATGAAATAATTTGTGTGTATTAACGATTTTGATAAGAAATCATTATTATTATAATTTGTTGTGTTAAATAAATAAAATAAGCAAGTGAAAACTTTTCACTTATAATTATAAATTATAATTATAAATTAATTATAAATTATAATTATAAAAATATTTCATGTTTGGAATTTTATAAAGAAATAAAAGAAAATGAAATTTTTTTGAACAAAGTTAGTAATGTAGATAAATACATTGAAAAAAGTGATCAAAATGATGATGAAGATGATTAAATTAAATTTAATTTATATTTTTAAAGTACAAATTTGAATTATAAGTGCAATTTTATGTTCCTTAATATCTTTATGTATAAAATTTGATTTTAATAATTTTTTCTTTAAAATGTTCTCTTTTTTTGTGTTGACCACTTGACAACCCTAAACATTACCATGTACCTAAACTATTAAAATTTTTGTTATTGACTAATTTTATAACAACATTTTGCTTTGCTTTATTTTAAACTTTCATAATAATTTCAAAGGTTAAGAATCCAAGAAATTTTAAATATTTTCCAAAAGTTTCGCGACACACAAGTTGAGAAACACCGAAATGTATCAACAAGACATGTTTGAGTTTATATATAAGAATCTTTTATTACAGTTCTATACAAAATTCTTTGAAGCAAATCATATTTTATCATACTTAATAATTGCGATATTATATTTTTATATGATCATTCCCAATTATAAATGTAATTAAGGTTTATAGCTGATACCAAAGTTAAAGTCAGGTAAAGCGTATCGATAAATATGCACAGTTTAAAAATTTTGACAGCATTGATAATATTATGGTTGAAAACTTTTCCCACTCCATGTCAAGCAGAATAAGAAAAATTTAAAATAATTTATCTTTTTCTTCTTCATTATTGATTTGTTTTCATTTAACTTTGTGATAAATATAAAAGACTGATCTATAGTCGTAAACTAAATAAAGATAAATATTTAGATGCTAAGTTTTTTTCTCATTTATTAAAATTGGACAATTCATTCCTTGTGTTTTATTTTATACAAGCCTTTGTGAACAAGGATTAATTTAATATTTCGTGACAAATACAAACAAAATTTCATAAGGATTATATGTATTCAATTTGTAATTGTGAAAATGTTATTTTTTAAGTACAGTAAGTACTATAAAATTGAATATATTCGTATTGAGTACGGGTCGTCATCTCAATTGTAAGTGAAGAATACGAGGGGAAAGATTGAGTTACAAAAACAAAGACTAAGAAATTTATTAAACTCATTGAAGAGTATAACCATGCATGTAGTGTATTATTTTTTTGATCTGTATCAAAGAAACTATGCTTGTAATTTGTACTAAAATAATTGACATCTTTAAAGACTAAAATTTATTTTGAGCAAAACAAAATAATGAATTGACTTTAAAAAAATCATTGTTTGGCAATTATTTATTGGCATTAAATAAATGTGATAGTGACAATATTAAATAAAAAAGACAACATTACTTAGTAACATTTTTTGAGTTTCAGCAATGTTTTTGTAGCTTTTGTTGGTCTTCCTCTTTTTCTTTTTGTTCCAATTTCAATATTTTTGGCTTTTGTAGAGGGTTTGCAGTATTTTAGTTTGATCGCAAGTATAATAATGTGCTTCCATGCATATTCCTTAAGAAATCTCGGACAGGTGCTCCACCTTTACTCCACTGATCTTCACTGTTAGACATTCTCACACACCACATGCTAGTTAGAATTTTTTTGCACGATTCAAATTTGTTAAAACTACAATTTTCATAACGTTAAATTTCTTTGTGAGTAATCACAATTTTTCTGCAGCTGGTACATAATATTTGGTGTTTTCATCATCAGAGAAGGATATAATTTCATTCTTTAACCTGACTCAGTTGTAAGCCCAGTGTTGTAGCTGAATTGTTGACATCTGATGAAATAGTTTTGCATTGAATTTTTGTGGATTTCACTCCGTGTACCATTTTTTCACGACCTGTAATACCACATCTTTAAATCTGGATAGTGGCAATCTTTCTCTCAAGGTATATTCAATTGCACACCCTCGTAACAACCCTCTTTGATAATTAACAAAGTTTTCTTAGGTTTTCCATTTTCTAAGAATCAATTGTAGTTTTTTTTTCTAGTATCACTAAGATTTGTATTGGCTTAATTCTCATTCTCATATTGCTTCTTGCTTTCTTAAATCAGTAATGTTCCGTCCTCTGGCACTGTCATGGTGATGATCATCTTTTGTTTAATAGAGAGAAACAGTTTTATTTTCACTATGGTAAAGAAAATGAACAGCACCTGGACACGGTTTAGAATATTTCTTTACTTGATTACATCTGTGGTAAACTCATTTGCCTTCAGTTGTAAAAGTTGTAGTAGATATGCTCCATTACACTTTATTTTTGACAGGCTTCAAACTTGGTCTTGTATCACACTGGCAATAAAATTTTATCTAAAGAAATTAAGAACTGTTGACTAATTTTTTAGAATCTTGAAAATCCTATATATTGAAGATTAGTGATTTTCAACCTTTTTTTGCCTTGCACTACATTTGGAAAAATTTCAATTTTTGACATAAAAGTTGGATGTAATGTAATTTTTATTGATTTTTTATGTTTTCCCTCTTCACAAAAAGGAAATGTTGCACAATAATGATTTATGTTGTGAATATTTAAGCAACGTTAATCATTTTAATTAATTCATTATATTCAACAGAAAGAAAACGAAATATTTATAGTAAAACATTTGCTATAGAAATCAGAAATCGATAAAGAAAATTGATGAAAAAATATACGAATTTTGGAATTTTAATATATTTGTATAAACCTTAGCAATTTAAAATATTTTCTAAACTTCACATGCACATCAACGAAAGTCTCGAGGTGCGCATGTTGAGAATTATTGATATAGATATTAGCTTTTTATTTTACAAAACTAAAAAATATTTTTAAATATTATGAAAAATTATAAAAATATGTTTATTAAGTGAAAAATACATAAATATTAATATACCATTCTGCGTGTAAGAATAGAAATAACTGAAAGGAAAAATAAGAATCCCTAAATTATCAAAAATAATGAATAATAGTTACAATTTGTCTTACTCCATTAACAATAGGAGGAAGCAGAGATAATGAAATGGCATTTCCAATTTGTGCAGAATTATTATTACTCAGCAGAGCAGTACTCAAATTCGGAGCAGAAACTATGGCAAATAAGAGAATTGATAAAATGTATTTATTTTGGCCTCTAAAAGAAATGATAAATATTTTTTAATTTTAATTGATAAATTTAAATATTAGAATTTTCATTTTAATGTATAAATCTTTCAGGGATATTCGTTCACTAAAATAAAATTTAAGTTTGAAAAAAGTAAGTGGTTTTCTGTTTATGGCTTTATTATACATGCACTTATATATAATACAAAGTAATTAGTAATCATATCTTGCAAACAAATATTAACACATTGAACGCCAACAATGACTGACACGGCTCTATTGGAATAGACCAGTGTCAGTCAGGGGACTGACAAAGCGGTCAATATGTTAAATAAAATTATTAAAAACCAAAATCTAGATACATCAAGCTTCTAATCCTTTTTCTTTCTATAATGTACTGATAAAATGACAAATATTTTGGAATTTAAAAACTTTATGAAAAACATGTATAATCGACTAGTTATCATTTCTTAACATAATTATAGGAGGGTGAAAAATGTTTATATAACATATAAAAGAATTAGCTATGATGACGCTGTGTTGCAATCAAAGCTCGATTTCATACGCTTCTGTAAATTCATTTGTGCATTTGACTTCAAAACCTTTTTCATATTCAACATAGAGCTCCTTTGGGACGCCAAACTGTAGCATTTACTTATTCAGCAAATTCAACTACGGACTTTAAATTCTATGTTTATTGGTGTTAGTGAAATGTATTTGCTATAATAGTAAATAATCCCATATATACATTTTTTTAGTCAACTATTTGTTTCAACGACCCACATATATCAACGAATATGTTATCGAGAGATTTTGCGTTTTTGTTACTCCATTGACTTAATTCATTACAAAGAGTCATTAAAAACCTTTTTTTGATATTTTATTAATCATAAATTCGGTTTACATTTTGTTATTTAGAAAGATAATATTAAATTTTAAAGAAGCGTGACCATCGCGTTCAGTTTACACCTTTACATTATTGAAAATATTTTGAAACAACTAATTTTGTTTAGGTTGATTTGCGTAGAATTAGATGGAAATATTATGAATACTGTCAAGTTATTGTATGAAAACCACCAAGTTACATAATAATATAAATCTTATTGGTTCAGTTCATAGAATTCTCCAAGAAGTCATCTAGAATCATACCATAAATCCTTAGAACATACTCTACGAATTAACCAGAGTATTAATTTATTATGCACCATTTGTTTTAATTAAAACCATATTTTTTAACAAATTATTTATAAAATGAATTTTAAAACATTAAGTATATTTTCTATTAATGCCATTACGCAATATGATACATGATATACAGTAAGCAGCATATACATAAAATTAAAGATTTTGTAAATATTTACATTTCATAAATACAATGACAGAATATCACTTACATTTATTATACATTAAGCTACATTTAATTATTCATAATTCTAGACATAGATATAAAAAAATAAATGAAAATTATAAATTCCGAAAGTATTTTTGAAAAACAATTCATAATTTAGAATTGTTTCAATAAACGAGGAAATCACAAATATTACAAATCTGTTATAATAAATTTATTTTAATTTATAAGTTATTTGTGATTTTTGGAATCGAGTTTCGATACCTTCAAAAATATAATAAGTATAATTTCTCTTTCTATTTAATAAAATAAATAATCAAAGAAAAAAGGCAAAGTTTTAATATTTGAAAAATTCCAACTATATATATATATATATATTGTATAATATCTTGCTATATATTTCGACCGTTTATCAGTCTTCTTCAGGCTAGAACTAACATAAGTGTAATGTGATTTCTAGCCTGGAGAAGACTGATGAGCGTTTGAAAATATATAGTGAGGTATTATATTAGGTTGTCCGGAATGAAATGTCCACTAAATGGATTATAATTCAAAAGACGTACAAATATATTTAAACATCAAGAATATATTTAAAGATCAATTTATCCGTCATCAATTTTTTTAAACTAACGCCTAATAATTCTCTCATTAACTGTATCGCTTCCAAAAGCATTATTAATATTCCTCTAATCTCAACTGGATTGTTCTTCGAATTTGTACATTTTTATTTGAAATTTATAATGAAATTTATAGTAATTACAGGGTTATTCCGAATTATATATAAACTATTCCGAAATATATAAAAATTATTCCGAAATATATATAAATTATTTTAAAATATATATAAATTATTTCGAAATATGTATAATTTTTTTTCAAAAAATATATATAACACAAATTGTTTTTAATTGAATAATTTGAAAATTAGGTTTTAGAAAACTATTGTATCTATGCAATCGAACTTTTATTAATCTATATTTATGTGTGTGTCATAAATATCATTTTGTTTTTTATTCCATATGAGAAGTTGCAAAAGTCACGATAAAAACAGCGATCAAAATTAAACAAAAGTATGGGAATTAACAAGATTGAGAAAGAAAATAGTGGTTATATCCGTCGATATGATCAAATATTTCAAAAACATGGTTGCAGAAGGTACTTCCGTTGAACAAATGGCATTGATATTGGGTGTTTCCAAACAATGCATCTATAAACTGGTAAGAAAGAATCATTAGATTGAAAGAAATATTAATCTAGAAGAAATATGAGCGTAAAAAAACGAGGATCTTGGAATCATTGAGTCCAAGATCCTTGAGATTGTACAAGGCGATTGTAGTTTGACACAGAGAGGTATAATAATCAAGTTGCGAGAATTCGGTATTGAATGTAGCCAGTTAACTGTGTGACAAATTTTAAAACGAACAAACATAGCAAGAAACGGTTCAGAAGAAAATCAATCAAAGTTGTAAGTGCTGAAGTGGTAAATGCAAGGAAAACCTATGCAAGAGAAGTAAGAATGGTAAGTAATTCAAGGTTGTTGTTTTTGGATGAAAGTGAATTCAACCTACACACTACTAATAATTATGGCTATTCGTCGAAGAATATTGATGCAGTTAAACTTGTATCGGCTAATCGAGGAAGAAACAATTCTTTAATTTCAATAATATCTTATAGCGGCATAGTGAAGTTCAAATGTTTAGATGGGCCTTTTAATAGCATGTCTCTAGTTGAATTTCTTGCTGAGGCGGAAAGCGCAGGAGTGTTTTTTTCGAATTGTGTACTAGTATTGGATAATGTAAAATTTCATCATTCACCAAACGTGATACAATAGTTGAATACGAGAAATATTGAACATAAGTTCTTGCCACCTTACAGCCCGGATTTTAATCCGATAGAAGTGGTGTTTTCACTAATAAAAGCTAGGTATCACACTTTAAGACCCTCACCTATTAACAGCATTGAAGTGAAAACAAATTATACGAATGTTATTGGTGACATGAATACGGATTTGAATTTGAATTTTCAGGCCTTTTACGAAGATATGCGTGTATATCTTGATTTGGCATATCAAAGTGAACAATTTTAACTAAAGGTTGTTGTAATTATTTAATACAAAGGTTCATTTATATCATAGGTTTTCATAAAATTGTGTCATTTCACTACTATTGTAGCTGTTTGTAATATTTTAATATATTTTTATTTTTTGGAATAATTTATATATTTCGGAATAGTTTATATATAATTCGTAATAAACCTGTAAATAATTATAAATCTTACTTAATATTTGAATTTGAAATAAGCGCTTTCTAATGAACTTTAAAATAAAGAAATACGTTTCATATAAAAAAGTTATGATGATTTAAAATTATTATATATGATTCGGATATTTAATTCCGGACAACCTAATACAAAATATATAGTTGGAGTTTTTAAATTATTTAAAATAAACACTTGATAGAAATATTAAATTTTTTAAGTGATTTTGAAATTTCAATGCACTTAATATGATTAAATATTTTAATTTATAAAAAGTATTTTAGGCGTTTTTTGAATTTTAAAATTTTGGAGATCTCTTTGATTTTTAGAATTAATAATTAGTTGGAAATTTATCTTTTAAAGATTTTATTTATCATTTTTTATAAAAATCAGAAAATTAAAATTATAATTTTCATGTCTTTGATGCATCACGAAAAAAGAAAATCATAATAAAGATTACATATAAAGTATAAGAAATTGGATTAAATTGGATTTTAATTAATTTTAAAAGCGTGTTATATGTTTCATATTATTACTAATAGGCTAAATCCGTTCAAGACAGTCGAATAAGATTCATTAAATTATAAATATCAATTTTGATATTTATAACTATTTATTTTACTAACAACAATTTGTTATGTGACGTTTTACCGAAATTATTAGATTGAATAATATTAAATATCAAATGCACTTGACAATTTTATGCATCTCGCAAAATAATAATTTTACATTTGTCTCTGTGATATGCTTAATAGAAATCTGTATGTCTGCCTGTGTGACACGACACAAAAAACTTTGTTAAATTACCTAATTTTATATTTAAATATATTACTGGGTGTAGCTAGTCTTCAGGAGTTCAAGAGAGCTCTTTGTTAAGCTTTCACATCACACTTTAAGACCTACTCCTTCACAAGAGGAAATAAATAAAGCGATAGAGTTAATATAAATAATCTATTGAATAAGAAAAAAATATTTGATATACTTTAAAACCTGAAATAATTGATGATTACAGGTCTAAAATGATACAATATATGTAAATAACTGATATTTGGGGAAATAGATAATAGATAATTAAGGATATAATGATTTGAATACAATATTCTTACTAAAAATATCATACAAAATTGTCATTCGAAAACCATGAAAGTATCTAATATTTATGAACCGAAAAATCTGAGAGAAATGATCCAAATTTTGTTTCAATTGTATGTAGATTATAAGAAATGAAAGTTTTAATAAATCAAATTAAATAAAAAATATGTAGAATTCCTGAAACATACTTACCTAATGCAGTGTATAAATAATTTTGTAGCCTAATAAAATACATTCAACAAATTTTAAATTTGTAGCATTACACGCGGCAAAATCTCTAGGGGAAAATGCAATTAAAACTAATCTTAGAATGGTGGAATATTAGAGAATAATAATAATTAGTTTTAAAAATTTACTAATAGTTTATAACATTAAAATTATTGATTTAAATTTGTTTAATTATTCAAAAAAACGAAATGCAGAAAAAATAAATTATTATAATTAAGATACGCGATTCATGATTTTAAAACAATGTATGGCGCTTGTTTAGAATTGCCCCGCATTTTTTAAATAAATTTTATTATAGGGCATTTAATACTTTTAAAGATGGATTATCAACCTAACAAAAAATCAATGATTAATCTGAACTTATTGTCACTTTATGACATTGTTCGAACCAAGGAAGGTGCCATTAGATTTTTGCAAGATAGAGGTATATTAAATCGAGGCAAAGCATGCCTAAACAACCACGAAATGATTTTATCGATCATAGATGAAAGATGGAGATGTACGAAAAAAACCTGAAGAAACGAGGTTTCTTTGAAGTCTGGATCTTGGCTGGAAAACATTAACCTCTCTTATACCGAAGTTGTTTTATTTATATATTCTTGGAGTTTTGAATTAAATTCGATTAAATTTTGCCAAAGGGAGTTAAGTATTTCATCAAACGCAACCATCATTGACTGGAACAATTATCTCCGAGAGGTTTGTGCCAGTAGTCTGTTACGAAATCCCTTGATCATCGGTGGCCCTGGTTTACATGTAGAGATTGATGAATCTCTATTTACCAGGAGAAAAAACAACGTTGGACGTGTTTATCCACAACAGTGGGTGTTCGGCGGCATTTGTAGGGAAACTGGGGATTGCTTTCTTTATGTCGTTCCTGATCGCTCGGCAAACACCTTAATGCCCATGATACAGCAATCCATAAGACCAGGGTCAATTATAATATCTGATGAATGGCGGGCATATAGTCAAATTCCAAACCTGGGATTTGGTTACGTGCATAAAACAGTCAACAATTCAGTAAATTTCATTAATCCCATTACCGGTGCAAACACACAAACAAGCGCCCAATGTATTTAAAACTGCTGGCCGTAGACCTGGGTAGGCCTTAGATTTTTCCCGGAGCCACAAAATAATTTAGTATTTATAAAACTGAATACATTTTTATAATGCATATATTCCATAAGACTAATCCAATTATAGAAACTCAGCAAAACTCTAGATGCTATCAGATTTTTTGATAATTATTTTTTAAATTTACTTTATTGCAGTAGATTTTTAAAATTTTTGAGAAGCATCGTATTTTTACTTTACAGATTTTTGGGACCGCAGTATAGAAAAAAGCTTGAGAAGATAAAATCCGCAACATTCGGTCTGTTATGATCATTAATTGAATTAATGAATAAATCTATTACACTTCAACTTCGGAATGTTTATCTTTAATTAGAATTATTAATTAAAAACAATAGTTAAATTTTTAATTGAAAAGATAAACATGACAAAATATCACAAATAATTAGTTTCATGTAAAATGTAAAAATAATTTCTCAAAAAATTATATAATTTAATAAATAAATCACAACTCATCTATCATTTCCATGGAAACCAAATACAAATGCAATTATTTTTTAATCAAAAAATTAACAATGAAACAACTATAAATTTTACAAATTTAACTGTATAAAAATTTGAAAATAAATTCAAAAATATTCATAAATGTAAAATTTTATACGATGAAAATTAAAAACATTTAAGACAATAAATGTCATCTTTAGTAATGGCTTCCTGATAACGGAAATCTTTTCAATGAAGAAAATTTACATCTACAATGTTATCTTAAGTTTTATTACAAATATAGCTTATAGATTTGTTTTTTAAGAAATAAATTTTTAATCACTCAAGTTTATATATAAATATATTGATAAATTGCAGAATTTTCACACACAATAACAACAGCATTGACCTTTTTAATAATTTCGATAAAAGAAATAAGAAAACTTTGTTTAAATGTTTTACAAATGATAAAACAAACAATGAATGAAAAATATCAATTTCAATTTTTAAAGACAAATTTAATTTAACACGTACATATTTGTTGTTACATTTAATTATTAAATAGTTGGATAAATTATAATATCTAGTTTTTTTCTATCTTCCATGATGATGACAGTAAAATTGTCGAAATACATTCAATGTTTATTATATTATTTAAAATTTATAAATAATATTAATTATGAATCTCTTGTACAAGAACTTCTTCATTTTTATTATCAAACAGTTTCATCTCTTGGTTTTGAACTGATGATGCACTTATGACGCCATTATCTTCAAGAACTCTCATTGGCTCAGTCAGATATGCACATTGAGTAGAGATAGTAGGATCTTCAGTATAATTTGAAGCAAAAGATAGTTCTTCTGGATCTTTGAGGACATCTTGCCTTTTTTGTACGACAAATTTGTCAATACGTATGAACTGCTCTTCTTTTTCTGTACTCGTGGCCAGACAGCTTTTTTATGATATTCATATTTTTCTCAGTCATTTGGTATGTTTTTTAAAACTTATTATTAGGACAACCCAAAATTGACTTTATAAATAAAAAAATGAATGTATGAATTAAATAACTTAACTAATAAATCTAATTAATCTATTAAATTTATGCAAAAAAAGGCTTTAAAGAATATAATGAATATAAATTGTCATGGTTAAGACAATTTATATATATTCAAAACGCACTACAATAAAAATCATAAACAATCTTATTTATTGATATTTCAAAACATTTTTAGATAAAAAAAATCTATCTTTAGAGTAGCTTTTCTAACACAGAAATACTTAATGCTACAAAAGTTAAACTAGCCTGGTATTTTCTTAACCTTCAAGTGGGCACGCAGCCGTAAAATTTACGGCGAACTTATTTATTTTCTAATGAAATGGCTGTATACTAAAGCTTTTAATACTGGACCATTTTCCCAAAAACCGGTATTACGGTATTCAAAATTTTTAATACCGGAATTCCGGTGCCAACACCGGGATTAATTGGTTGTCGGAAAAAAACAACTAAAAATATGAACTAATAAATACATCTTTAATTCAATTTTTTTCAACAGTAAGAAATATTATAAGTAAAAAAACTTATGTAACTATATCTTAGTTATTCATTTAAATTTTCTGATTTAGAAAAGATCTTAAAGGCTCAATATGTCCAAGCTCTCGTTGTTGAAGTATGATCGGATTTTAGTTGCGAATTTGCCACATTCGGAGAAAACTTGTTCAGATTCCACACTGGCAGGCGGAATTAAATTCAAATCGTTGTAGCATCTGTCAAGATTCGGTCCCCACTTTCCCTTTATTTCGAAATTTATCATCTCAATTTTTACAATAGCAGTAATATCCTTCAATATTGGTGTTCTTGGTGTGAATTTTGCATTGATTTTGTTGTTGATAGCGCGATCAAGTTTCTTTTGTAGAGACTGTGACATTTTAATTTCTTCAGCTACTTCACTTTCCGCCTCTGATAAAGACGACGAAATATTCATAGACGATTTGACTAATCTAGCAAGCATGGTGATGAAAGTAGTTTTGCTAATAGGTCCAAAATTCAAAAGCGGGTCCAAATTTGGTTGTCTTTGTGGAAATAGTGCAACAAACAAGATACCTCAGTCCGCCGCTCGTTTATGTGAACGGAAAGAGATCACTGCTGCCAAAGTTGTTCATCATAAAAGATATTGTTGTGTCAGCTGAGAGAAGTGTTGCGTCACGACTACAAAATGATTCACATGCCAATATTATAGGTTCAAGTGTTTAAACCAAATTACAAATTACGTTTAATTCATTCTCGTCAAATGACACAGTTGATCCGACATCAAAATACAGTTATTTACTAGTAAATCCAAGACTGCTAGGTGCACAGCATGGGCTAAACAAAGTTGTTGCAAGCAAGGAAGTAATTTTCCCATTTTTTGCATAACACGTGCACCATCCGTCGTAATACACACAATATCTTCGTGTAAATTTATCCAAACTATTCAAGTCTTTCCTCAAGGAATTTAATGCAGTCCTCTGCTGGCAATGATACATGTACTCTGGCCAATCCCAAGTTTCAAAAGAGATTCTTGATGTGCGCATTAACATTCCGGTAACGACGATTTTTATTCGAAGTTCATTCGTCAAAAGTAAAACTGAAACGTTTTCCTTCAGCCTTCAATTTATGTAATTCAGTTTTATATTTTTGTCGAATACTGTAACCATATTTAATTACGATGCCTTGTATTGTCGCTGAAGATTTTGGCAAATCAAACACACAAGCCAAGAATGATTTTCGTGTACGATCACTCTAGATGAGCAGTAGTCGAGGAGAGGGAGAGCTTTAGTTGGTGAAAGCCCAACAGTACCCGACAGCCCACAACGGTATATGGGTCTCAAGATACCTGTCAGAAATGCCTGACGTCGTGGTAACACGTGTATCTAAAGATTTCTCTTCTCCTTCGATGACAAATAAAAAGTTAAAGAAATGAACAAAATATTTAGTAAGTCATGTAAATCTTTAAAGGGTTACAAATATGGTTCTAATCAAGTTCAAATTTAAATATTATTTATCCGATTTTCAATTTTTGTTCAATTATCTATAACGTTTTATTTTGAACAATTTGATGGTAATAATAAATTTTCTAGTGATTTTCTTTCTTGTGATTTTGTTTATGTTTGTTTATTAATAGTTTTGCAAATAAAATATTTTTTAAGCTCAAATACATTTTTTTAAACTCTATGTCATCATAAAATAGTGAATATTTGTTGCAAACTGTATGACGTAAAGTTTACAGCACGTGCTTGCTCGTGTTAAAATAAAATGCGTGCTCGCTCAAAGATTAAAAATATATAGTGACGGTAAATTAGTATTTTCTCCATTTATCTGCAAACCATACAATTTTCGATAATACTCTTTCTGATATAAGAAGCAACATTACATATACCATTTGAAAATTCAATTTAAAAAAAATCCTTATATGCTTCAAATATTGTGTATCTCGTGGATTCGCTTTATTTGATTAAAGGAAGTATTTTACTATATCGTGATTTTATTGAAACGAGATCTACAAAAAGGAGCTTTTTGTTGCATTTTTTGCAGTTTAAGACTAAAATGCCTTCATCAGGCCATCTGTCGACTATTTTTACACATGGAAGATTATCAGTGTTGTAGAATGTACCTTCGGTCAGCCACCCCCCCCACCTTGTCAACATTCGGAGGTAACCCTATAAATTCAAAATCTTTAGATCTTATTTATATTGGCGTTGCCTTTAGTCGTAAAAAATAATATCTTCAAACTACAAAAGTAATTTTCGTATAATTAAGAATTTTTGGTTTTCAAAATATTCTAAAAAAATTGAATTTATTAACTTTATTGACTTTTCATTTAAATTTTAAAGAAATTATATTTCCCAAATACATTTATTTCTATTGTGATACTAATCTAAATAAGAGCATCATTTGATGACACTGTTAGGGCCGTGAATTACCTGAAATACGGAGACAGCATAGGTAATGAAACAAAATATACTTACGTAAAATTTTCAAAAGAAGAAACAAGGAAATTTTTTATACTTAACAACCGAAATAAGAAATCACAAAGAATAATAAGTGACCTATTTCGGCCCCCTCGGGCGGCGCCCGACCTCGCCCCCCCCCCAAAGACTGGCACTGTTTATAATGACACTTCAAAATTGTTATTAGAGATTATTAACTAGTACTCTGCACATTAGAAAATGCAAGGATTCAATAATAAAGCTCAATTAATTATATAATAATCAAGTATATTTATATCTGTGATATTGAGATGAAATAATCATTGTGTAATTTGAGACATATTTCAGATATGCAATAACATCAACTCATTTACACTAATTAATTAATTAATTTCACTATTGCTTTACGTATAATGTAACTAATAACAATTTTACAGAATTAAATACATAAAAATAAATATAAAATATATTGCAGTAAATCCATTTTCAATTTTAAAAGAGTTGAGTGTCTAATAATTGATTGAACAAATAATTCATGTAAAAATGTGTATTCTTATTTTGGACCGTTTTATTTCAAAATCGTGTAAAAAAAGAGTTGAGTATTGAGTAAACATTTATCTAAGGAATATGAACATTTTTACTAAATTTATAAAGTATTTTCAAGAACATCAATCTCAGTTATTTCTTGTTTAATCGGAAAATTAATTTCAAACAATTCAATTATCAATACTACTCAATTATAACACACAATTTAATGGTGCTATTTATTAAATTTCACAAATTATTTAGTTTAATTAATTAGTTATATGATAACTGTAGAAATATCACAAACCTATCCATCATTAAATTTGTTGGATAAACTATTTTTTCTAAATAATTGATATAATGACAAATCATTCCAAAGAAGAAACCTAAATAATTAAAGAATAAAAAGTTATTATACATTATCAAATTATACCAATAAAAATAAGAATAGTTACTGAAATGGATAAATTTCGCAAGCCTTCTTTAATAAGACCTTTTTGATGGAGAATAATTCCAAAAAGAATCGCTAAAATCGGATTCTAAATAAAATGTTACCATAAATATACTTATTTCCTGACTGATTAAATGAAATTCTATAAAATGCTTGTACATATAATTTTGAGCAAGGGTTCGCAACGTGTGATATAATTCACCTCAAAGGAAAATTATAACCACATATTAGCAGATTGAAAATTTTGAAATACAGAAAACAACAACAATTAGAGAACTTCTTTTATAATCAGATAGCAAAATTAGTAAAAAGCACTTTTTATTTTAAATTTTGAAAAAAATAATCTATATAGATTTTTGCTTAAATTTGTAAATACAGAAAACATAACAATTACAATAATATTTTCATATTTTAGTAATTTATTGTTAATTTTTTTTCAAAAGTTTTAATATTAAATGAAAAATATGTAAAAAATCACAAATAACTCTACCTCATTTTTTGCAGTGACTTTTGCCACTTTCAAAATTAATGGCTCAAATAATTAATATAAAATAATAATCTTTTAATAACTAAATAATTAATACATTAAATAATACATTACTATATGATAAATTCATTCAACCTATATAAAAATGGGTTAAAAACATTTCTTTTTCGGAAATATCGAGATATAAAGTTGAAATGTGTCTCAAAGACACAATCGAAAATGATAATGGTTAAATTCATATTTAATCCAAATGTGCCCCTTGGGTCGTTACATATCATTCTTACTGGACAAAAAAAGGCGATGTGCTGTTTGTTCGAAGCATTCATATTTTTTAAAAAATTACAGGAAAAAGAAATAATAATTTGCATTTTGACTATTAACAAAATATATAAATAAAATGCATTTTCATTGTATTTTACATTTTGTTAAAAAATTCGTAATTGTTTGTTAGATAAATAGCTAAATTTCGTATTATTTTTGAAGGAGTTTGGTTTAAACAAAAAATGCTTAACCGAAACTATTGACACTTTTCTACGACTATCATAATTCTACAGATTATAAACTCTTTTCGGCTCAAACAAGAAATCAGGATTTGTTTTGGTATTAAGTTTTTGTATTTTATAATAAAGTAAATTTTTAAAAAATGGTTGTCGCTTTTTTTGAAATAATTTTGTAACGTGGCTTAGAAATTCATTTCGGTTTAAATTAAAAATTTAGTTTCTTTTAATAATATTTTATTTTTACCTGAGTTTTTCATTTTTTTGTATTTTATTTTTAAAAATTAATATAAGTTTTATTCCTACGAAATCCATTATTTTTTGTGTTCCCATTTGGCTTGTTTTGTTGTTTTTAGCATTTCATGTATTTTTATGGTGAAAATAAATTAAAACCAAGAACTTATGTTTCGCTTTTTTATAATTTATTAAATATTTTAATCATAATAATTTTAAACCATAATAATTAAAAAGTTAACATTTAAATGTATGTTTTTGTTTTTGAAATTTGATTCGGCAACATTTGATATTGATAGAATCGGAATTCCAAGAATTTCTTCAAAACTCTAATATTATTGAGCAATAAAATGACTGAATGAATGAGGATTTCCATAATATATTATATAATAAATGTTTCAAACAATCTTGCTAATATTCCAATTTACATTTCCCACATAGTTCGTGTTTAATGTCTTAAAATAGAATATTAAATTTTGATTATTTTTACATTCCGAAAAGGTTTAGATTTTAATTATACCGATTATTTAAGCTTTAAATTGAGAACCTCTGATTTAAAGATAATAATTTTATTATTTGATCATTTAATGAAAAATAAAAGTTAAATATTTAAAATTTTTGTTTTAATGACAGGCGTCTAAGTTGGAATCTAGATGGATAAGCGACAAAATATCGTTATATGAATAGAAAAAACTGACAGTCAATGATGGCATTTATGTTGAAACTTTAAATGAATATCTCAAAGATGTAATAAAGCAGGATCTTAAACAAATTTGTTGAAGACTAAGAAAATGATTTTAAAAGAAATTAAGCTGAATTCAAAAATAAAATTACCAAATGAGAACCAAGGGATTATTAAGCCATTTCACTTCGTGCCATACAGCTTAAACAACATTAAAACTGTTATTTTGCTAATAAAATAATATATTGAAAATAACATTAATTAATAGCTCTTTCTATAATAAATGATTCAAAATTGCAGGCTTCAATATTGAAAGATCTTGACATTTTACAACTGCCGATATTTGAGAAATCTTTTAATTTACCAAAAAGACTTTTTATAGAAAAGTGCAGCAAGATTTGAAAGCACTTCAATAATTCAGAAAGGCAAAAATGATTTTTCTTCAATAGCACAGAATCTTTGACAATTGTTAGCAACTCAATTATCAAACGCTATTGTGACTCAATCATGTCATCAAATTATATATCGTCTGATGACTATCACAGCATTATTTTCTCAACCTGACATGTGGAAAAATGCAAAATGTTCTTGCCTTGTTTTCTTAAAGAATTATATGTTCAAATATATAATCATACTTAATAATCATACTTAAATTTATCATCATTCCTAATGATGCAATAACTGTTCCAATCGGACAAAAACGCAGAAAAGGTCGTCCGGCACGTTCAAAAAAGGCACTACAGATACAATCAGCTTCTGATACTTCAATTAGCATTTAAACACAATCCCCTGCACAAGTTAAACCAACTAAAAGACCTCGAGGTAGACCACCAAAGCCAAAACAAATACAATAAAATTTCTTTAATTAAATTTTATTTCCAAAATAAATATATTTTAGAGCACATTTAATATTACCCCATTCAAATAAACCTTTAATATTGTACTAAATAAAATTTTGATATGATAATTTGTCTCTCATTTTTATTTATAATGCAGCACATTTTATTTTATTTAAGAGCACATCATTTTTAATTTTATGTCTCAATATATTTTATAGCTCACTTTTATTTATATAAGAGCACATGAAATATTAAAGAATGAAAAATATTTATTAGAGCACACTTAATAGCCACCCATTTTTAAAATTGTAATTTTAAATTTTCTTTTAAAATGACAAAAACCAAATTTGCAATCATATTTCAATTTATTTTTAGAATTCTTAGACTACTAGTGTGATTCTGCCTAGAAATATATCAATCTAAAATGAAAACTAAGACATTCTCTTGAAATAGGCGTATCAAAATGCAGAAAATTTTTGGAAAAAAAAATCAATAATTAATTTAAAACACAAAACCGCAAATTACAAACATTTACGAAGAAAGAGCTTATAACATATCAAATAATATACATCTGTGAAAGAAGATCATTAACCTAATATCATCGTTGAATGGTTTAATAAAGGTTAAAATAATTTTTCTTATACTATTTTTCATATAATGATTATAATAAAATATTCACAATGATTATACAAATAGAACAAATAAATACCATAAGTGGAGAAAGAAGCATGCTTGCTACAATTCCTGCATAGTTGTTCGTAGACAATGATAAGGTTGCTATACCAGCAGCAGTCACCAGGAAGCATAAATAATCAAACGTCAGCTCTCCTCTGTTTTTAACATTTTGATAAATCTAAATAATATATTATCATCATTTAAATTAACTGTATAACAATGATATTTATTGATACAAAAAATTGGTACATGAGAAAAATTCTGAACAATGATAATAATGAAAAGGGCATATGATAAAAAATAATTGTTTAAATGGGTAAATGAATCACGAAAGTCTTTTAGGTGTTATAAAATGGTATTTTGTTCATTTGTAAGAAATTTATTGAGTAACTTACAAAATTTTATATTAATTAAAAATTAATTTAATTCGTAGTTTACCTATCAAAATATGACGATCGTCTTGTCAACACATAAAAATTACTTAAAATTTAACTTAAATTTAGCAGAAACCAAAATTATTTTTAAAAAGTGATTTTGGATTTTTTTAATTTTAGGAATTTTTTATCCGAAAAAAATTAAATTAAAGTTGCTTAAATTAAGCAACGATTTTTTACTTAGTTTCCTACTATCCGAGTAACTTATAATTAAATCAAAAAAATATTTAAATTCCATAACTATTCAAATGCAATTATTTAGTATTGAAGAAAATATCCACTATTAGTTCTCCAAACCATGACGGAGAACTGACTTTGTTTATTCTTACGTTTTCAAACATAAGAATAAATAAAACCAACGACAAACAGAGATTCATCACTAACTAATTGTTATGAGTTAAATCATAATTAATTGACATATGTTTTCGTTACATTCTCCTGCTAGTGTTGTTGTAATGAGGTCTCTCATTGTTCGTATCACTTTTTCTACCAATCCATTTGATTGATACGGAGAACTGAATTCTTGTCTGGGTTTTTGAAAGGACCGATAATGTAGTCGTAATAATAGACAGATTCAGTAAATTAGTCAGCCTCACAGCTGCTTCGAAACAAGAGGATGAAACAATTTTTAGAATAATCATGAACATTTGGATTTATAGATATGGAAAACCAATAAGCATTTTAACCGATAAAAGCAAATGTTTTGAGAGTTTATTCTTCAAAGAATATTTATCTAAATTAGGTATAAAACAAGAATTCAGTTCCCAATTTCAACATCAATGAAATGGATTGGTAGAAAGAGTGATACGAACGAATAGATACCTTATTATAACAACACTAGCAGGAAAATGTAATGATGCCGAAGATCGAACTTACGATAAACGCAACGTAGCAAAGTTCAACTGAGCTGTCCTCGTTCGAAATAATTTTCGGTAGAAAAATCAATTTACATTCTACTTTGCAGCAAGCACCAGAATCCCGAGAAGAAATAAACTTGAGTGTGAAATACAATGCGGAAAAAACATCGGTTAGCATGAAGAATATGGATAGAAACAAGAGAGGTAGTAGATGTTTTGAAGCATGAGAGGAAGTTTTGGTAAGAAAAGAACCACAAAATAGGAAAAAAGATGGGATGCAATATGAAGTCCCATACAAAATCATAAAGTTTATTTCACCACACCAAGTGAAACTCCAGACTAGAACGACAGTCAAACAGAGAAGAATTGAATAGCTGAAGAAGTAGCAATAGTCCTAAATAATGAGAGAGTTATGTAATTTTAATATTTAAAAGTTCTCTTAAAATATTTTAAGATATTTAAATATTTTAAAAGACTAATTTTTGAAATTATTCTAATTTGTTTAAAATAGAAAGATTTATCAATTTTGAAGTTTTGGAATAAATAAATATTTATGTCAATTAATTATGATTTAACTGTTAAAATTCGCAGTTGGTTAGTCACACCTGAGAGTTAAATTGAGGAAAATATGGTTAAAAATTCTTTAAAATGTTGTGAACCAAAAATTTATTTTTTAAAAGTTATTAAAAATTTACTTAATTAAAATAATGAAAGTATTCATGTGCTAATAATCAGAATGATCAAGTAGTCAGTGGAATTTACAAGGAAAATAAATAATAAATATTTACATGTACATTAATTTTGCATAAAATCTAAATATTTCACAAATTGAGAATTGATAGTTGTAGAAAAAGTTTTACGTTTTATTTTTTATACTTAAATTTCGATTTTACATTAAATTTTTGTAAATTAACTTTTATTATTTGAATAAGTGTATAAATAAATTAATACGTTTTAATCATAACCACAGTTTGTTAAAATTTTTCAAAAGCCAAAATGCAATATTTTTGTCATTTATGAAATAGACATTATATTCCCTAATGCTTAAGGCTTAAACAATCAAACACATCATATTTTTAGTGCATATCTAAACCTTAAAAGATGAGTTCTATTCATTTTTATAATTTTTAATATACGATAAAAATAGGATCTGCCAACTCTATTATTTTTATCAAAAGACTTGGAGTTTAGCTATCATCTGCAGGGATAGAATTTCCAAAAGTTTCATAGAAAAATAATACATGAACAGCTTCCATGAGGTATACCAGAGCTAAATCTAGTTCAATCCTGACTGATTGTCACAGACAAATGACATCTTGTTTCATATCGTTCAGTAACAGTTAATACGGTCGTGTTTCATTAAAATTTGACAGTTCCACAAAAACAAAATTATTTTTTAATAATATAAAAATAACATTATTTGTGTCTAATATCAAAATTGACAACTTATTAGACAAATTATGTCATTAGACGCACGACGTCTTGAGATGCAATTTGCTAGTGCAATCTAAAAAATGTATTGTCCACACAAATTGTATTACCATTTTGACGCCTCAAGACGTATTTTGCATACGGGTAAAAACTGCAATGACCTATAATGCAGAAAATAATGTGAACGTGTTAGTTCTATGTTGCGATTATTACGAAATAGATATTTCGTCTTTCTACCATCAAATTTAATTTTCTTCGTGTCAGTATCAGCGAAATGTATACAGTTCAAATCTTTAAATACTTTATCGTTAATAAACAACCCAATTATATTAATTTGTTTTTAAATATATATAATTATTTTTTTATTTAAAGTACATAAGTTGCCTTAATGCTTTACCTGTACCACCGTCATTCTTGCTTTGACAGAATTTATAAATTTTTGAAAGGCATTCTGACTATCTTCAGATTTATCGTATGTAGCATTTCTAAAATGGAATCGTTAGCATGGATATTCAATAAGCACCATCAGTTTCTTAGACTCACGCATTTGTCATAGAATCACAAAAGTAGGCTGTAGATTCTAATACACTAAAAGTCAAATAAATGATAATATTTTCAAATGAAAATTTACTGAATTGATGATTGGTCATGTGATCCGAATCCTTTGAATCGTAAATCTTCCATAATTTGATCCATTCTTTCATGACCATAAACATTGAAGTTTACCTTGACAAAAGTTTTATATAAATAACTGCAATTAAATTTCTAACAGTAAAAAACATAAGATCTTCACTGTAAGCCCATGTAGCATGATGAATTTTCTGATTTTGGAGAATTTCTGATATTTGCTGAAAATATTTAATGTATTTTAAAAGACTTATTTTTCAAATGACTTTTATAACTAAAGTATAATGAATATTGCTATGAAACCATGAAATTCCAGAATAATAGAAAGGTTTCCGTATTGTATTTCTAACTACTCAACTTTTATTTATAACATTCAAGAAAAAGAAAAAGACTTCATTTAAGGGCTTAGCAAGATTACAAATAACCTATTTATAAATGCACAATTATCTCAAAAGATGGAAATCAGGATAAACTAAGCAGAATTTTATTTCCACAAAATAAAATTACATGTTAATTCAGTGCTTCTCCTCTGTTACCCTAGGGCCCAAGTTGGGGTAATTTGACTTTTCATTGATGAAATTTCGAAATTAATGGATTTTTAAAATTTGATAAATCATAATTTTTCTCAAGTATATACGTCGTATTTTAAGTATGTTATGATAGAATCAATTTCTTAACACTGAATATATAGCTCTAACCAAGATCTGTGTATTGTACTTAAATCTTCTCAATGCAATTATTACCTTATAATTTTGATTTTTTAATAATATATTAATAATTAACATAGCAAAATAGAAATTTTTAAGTAGGGGCTTGTAAATTAATTTGTTAATTAATTCAAAAACTGGGGCAATTAGACTTTTAAACTCTATTGTAGGGGACATAGAGCCTAATATGGTGAGAAGCACTGTACTAATTCATATTCTGTAGACAAAAAATTATTCATTAGAAATTCATTATTTGGGCGAACAATCTTTAGAATATTCTTGAGGATACCTAAATAACGAAATTAAATAATTATAAAAGGTTTATAATGGTTGTAGTCAAATGGATCCAACAAATTGAGGAAATCTTGTTCAAGAATTTTGAGAAACACTAGTGAGAAAGGGAAATTGAAAAACAGAAAGAAAAAAATCAATGATAAGGTCATTACTAAATACTGTTGAAACTCGGGTATTGCAATGACAGGATTTAAAAACATGTATAATATCTAGGAGACGTCAATGCTCAAATGGCATTACAGCTATTGTTATTCACCACCATACCCATGAATGTGAGTTGATCGACGCCCGCTGTTGGTAATGTAGGATGTTAGCGGAAACACATATAGAGGTGATAGCACAGAGATGACACTCCACGATGCCGTTGTCTTTCTAACTAGCTGCAAATAGTTGATCTTTTGCAAAACAAATAAAGATATCAATAAGATTTTCACAAGTAAAACATCATATGAAAAATGATTATATAATATAATGTCTCTGAGCTCAAATATTTTCACAATATTCATATATTCAACCTACATGAAGTACAACATTACAATTAGTCATATATGCATATAATTCCTAATAAAAAAAATCATGCTATAAAATAATAAAAATCCCAGAAAGGAAAGATAGTTGAAATAAATGTTTTCATTTATAAATATCCTTTGGAACTTTAAATAGTCTCTGTGGTGGTAGAAAATATTTTCCTCAAAACCAATTTTTTACGCATCAAATAATATAAATTTTACTATATTTTCCTTCTTTTTTCTATTTTAATCCAGTTACCTACACCTTTCATCTTATTTATGCATTTTGAAAAAAAATGCAAATATTTATAAAATATTTTGAGGTTTTTATATATTATTTTTTGTTTCTATTCTTTTTATTTAACTATTGATTTTCTCGACAATTCATTGAGTAGTAAGATTGACTACAGTAGAGGTTTCGGCAATAAATTTTTATCTATCATTGTTTCTTCAAAAAAAAAGAATTTTAAGAGCGTTTATTCATTGTTTGAATGTTTGTGTGTTTGAAGGTATTCTGTATCAATAATTAGAAAACCAATAAACTCCTTGTAAATGTTACGCAACATAATATAAAAATATTGTGCCCATATGTCTATTTTTAACCACCTTATTTTTTTGAACTAGATATTATAAAATCATATTTCAATAGAAGACAGAGTAACATTGTAGTGACACTATTTTATTATTTTTGTATACGTTTAAATAAATGAAAATGAATGAAAACTAAAAAACTTAAGTATTTTTCATGCGATAGTTAAATAAAATATCTATTTTATTATTAAAAGATAACGTCAATAAAAACTCTTCGTACGATATATTTCGACAGCATAACTGTCATCTTCAGGTACACAAAACCAACTAAAAATATTATGAATTAACTTATAATTTAAAAAAATTATTTTTTTATATTAATTTAATTTTCTAATAAATAAACACCTAAAAAATATTCAAATACTTTTAACTAATTTTAAAATGTTATTTATATAAATATTATAATTTATCTATATTATCTATATTATAATTTTAAAAGTAATTTAATTTATAAATTAAATTATTTTAATAATATTAAAATTTTTTTTCACATATCACGCGTTCCCAATAGTTATTAAAACTTTTCAACAAAATTCTAAAATCATGTGAAGCACTGCTGATAAGTTCATTGGATCCAAAAATTAATGTGCAAAGTGCTGTAACTACGAATGTTTTGAATGTTTTTAAATAGTTTAATATGTTAAATCATGTTTATGTATTGTTTTTTTAAAAAAAGTTTAATATTATTAAAATAATTTAATTTATAAATTACATTATTTTTAAAATTATAATATAGATAAAAAAATTATAATATTTATATACAAATAACATTTTAAAATTAGTTAAAAGTATTTGAATATTTCATAAGTGTTTATTTATTAGAAAATTAAATTAATATAAAAAAGTAATTTGTTTAAATTATAAGTTAATTTACAATATTTTTAGTTGGTTTTGTGTACCTGAAGATGACAGTTATGCTGTCGAAATATATCGTACGAAGAGTTTTTTATTGGCGTTATCTTTTAATTAAATCGTTGCCAGATTTATTTAATTATTTATTTTATTATTATCATTATTTAATTACTGTTAACTTTCAATTCATTAAAACGTTTTATTGGCGTCGGAAGCAGAAATAAAGAATTTTCAAAGTCTTTCAAATTTTATTTATAACAAGAAATATGAATGTTTTTTGGATAATAATTCTATTTTTGTTCAAAATAGTCCTGCTCTTTTTTAAGACCACAAGTTGGTTATTAAGAACTTAAGTAGTTATAATATAAATTTAAGTATTTTCTATTCGAAAATTTCAAAAAATACGATATTTTAATATAGATAATTTTACAGAATCTGAAAAATATTTATGTTGCCATTTATCTAAATTATCAATAAAATGAAATAGAGTTAATTGATAAGAATATATTGTTTCTATTTATAAAAATGTTGACCAATGTTATTGTTGCGATAAATAATAATTACATTTTTGCGGTAAATGTTCGGTGTATTGATTTTTAACTGTTATTATTCCCCTTATTTATAAACAAGATATTTTCAATTAACAAATGAATCCTTTTGTTTAAAATTTTTTGATAGTTTTCACATAATTCTGAATTGTTTGGAGGGAAATATACAAAGTAATAAATGAGATATTTCAAAATCTTCACATTCTTACATTTATTATTAATATTATTGTTATTATTATATTACTAAAATATTTGGAATATATTCTTGTAAACAAAATAATTTTAAAATATAGATAATTTGTTATTAAATCTTTTTAACTAACATTTGATCTGATTTCATTTACAATTTCACTTATCTTCCTTCTTTTAGAATAAGATCAATGTGTTCTTTTCAGCATGACGCGAATAGATTTAACGCGGTAAATAGAAAATAACATTGATATGTGGTCTGAAAGACTGAAGATAAACGAGATTTATTGTGATGCTTTCGCCATTGGTCTATTATCTTAATTCTGCATATAGTATTTCTTCATTTTAAATTCTAATCCATATTCCAATATAATTTTTCCAATAATTTTGATGCATTTCAAAACTTTCTTAGATTCTCCGAGCTTTAAAAAATCTCGTATATAACATGAGGTATAAATTCTATAAAACCAGGAGAATATCTCGTGCTATCACTTGAGTAGTTTGTGCAGGAGAACTTGAATCCACTTTATGGATAAATTTTTCAAAATTTTTGTGCTTATGCAAACATTAGGAAAACATTGAATTGCCTACATATGATAAATTCATATTTTTGTCACAACTTATTTCATTGCTAACATTGTTTTCATTTAAAAAACAAATTTGAGGTTTGATATGAGCATTTCAAAAGGACTAGAAGTGAATAGAAGCTTGAATATTTTTCGAAATAAAATATTCTTACAACTCTTCATAATGGTCCATCACATAACGACGGGTGTTATAAAATTGTTTTAATCTTTAAGTTAAAGTAAAAAAATTAAAAAATAAAATAAAATAAAAAACGTAAAAGAAATAGAAATATCAAAGAATCTATCATATCGAATTTAATTCGAAGCTTGTACGGAGAAAATCATCGGGAACAAAAAGGAATTAAAAATCAGTGGAATAGTATTTAGGTATTAAAGTTGTTGGTGTAAGGTGCTTGGGGTTTTTTCGTTTTTAAGAGCAAACCTTTTTATACATCTTTCATAGACTTTAAAAACTCAGGAACTGTTAATTAATTTGCTCTGAATTTTATATTAAAATGTGTAGAAAAAAGAGATTTGAAGAAAGAAAAACAGTTATAAAACAAAGAGCAATATAAAAAAATAGAAAACTAAAATTTAATATTTCATATTTGGAAATGTTTAATATAAAGAAATTTTAAAAGGAAGAAAATTTTAAATTTACAAAATTTTAATTTATATTTAATTTTATCAAAAAACAAAAAGTAAATTTAATGCAAAATCAGAACCTATTTTGGTACTTTCTCATTGGAGATAACAATTCTGCAAGAAACTGAAGAGAATTATTTAATAATCGAAACTTTTTCAACAATATAATTATAACTTCGCAGCAAGGGCTTATTTTGTTATTCACTTATCTAATATATTAATTTATGCTGCTACCAAGGAATTACCGTTTTATACTTAAACTATAAATATGCTTATATATTTGCCACATTTACTCTTATACAAACTTGACTAGATGACAGTACATGTTTTTATTTTTAACCTTGTTAAAATAATAAAACTTACATCCTAATTTTATTAAATTGTCTATTTTTAAACATTTCAATTACCTTTTTAAAAATATTTTAAATTAAAGATATTTTAAATAAAACTTAATTATAAACGTGACCCCAAGACAAATGATAAACAACATTTAATTAGGATAGACTAATTTTTATATTCAATCACTATTATGTATAACAAGGTTAAACTCCCGACTATTAATGATAGTAATATATAAGAATTTATAAAGTTCATAGGACTTCTATAAGCATCACCGAAATGCATGAATAATTGTTCTATTTGAAACGTTTGTATAAAAAAATATCTTTTTTTGAAAATATTTTTAGGTTTGAACGGTTTTATAAGATATTCTAGATCTTTCACTTTATTGAAGTTGTGTCAAATAACGCACTTTGCGAACAAGATCAGCAAACGTGAGCGATCATTTAAAATACATTTCTACAACGTTTTAAGAATTTTTTATTCCTAAATAACTTAATAATGATAAAACAGTTGTAAAATTGGAAGAGAGGATTTTTTTCACTTTAAATTCAGAAAAACGTACTAAATAAAGATAAACAGATAATATATTCCGAGAAGTTTAGAAAACCAATTTTCACAGAAATTTAAACGTTTGCTGATAGATCAAGACAAAAAGAATAACCAAGTGGTGACAGTGATGATTAGTTGCGATAAATCCGGGATTCAAATAAAAGGCATAAGAATGCGACACAACTAAATTAAAAAAAAATCATAAATAAACATTTATTAGTAATTATAATATGAATATAAAATGATAGACAACACTGAATTTATAAGTTTTATTTTGATGTTCTTTGATCCTTCTTATTTTAAGAAATGTATCAAAATTCTCTTCAGTTTTATTGCGAACATAGAAAAAATTTTCTCGTAAAAAAGATGATTGCTACTTGTTTTTACAATCAATATTTCTGTCCACTAGAATCGCAAAGAATACTGCTTATTTTAATTCATTCTCCACGGTTGAGGATTTTGTTTTCCATTATAATTAGAATTTCATTTTGCAAGTAACACGACCAATTTTATGATGACTAGCTGACAAAGTTCTTTTTGGCTGATGCATTCTAATATCAAGTTTCAAGAATAAACCAAATTGTAAAGTTTTATTATTATTCGACAGTTGTTTCATAGAAAAAGTCTACGACTCAGTGTTCTCTGGCGCCATGGTCCATGAGCAAGAGAACCTGTCAATATATGCTTATTGATGAGTTTCTTGGAGTCATTGTGTTCTGTGAAAACTGCGGCGTTAATGTCTTTTTATTTGATTGTATACTACAAACAAATTATGAACCTGTCCTCATCCAAGGGATCTATTATTGCTCAAAGATATTGAATCTAGTGAATGGGAACCTATTTTTGATGATAATTTTTGGTTATTTAATTAAGGGACACTAATATTTACATCCATTTCTCAGTTTTTCGCTGGTTTTCTTAGACAAAGAGCACAATATTGTGAAAATTTGACATTATATACATATTTGACTGATTTTTAATTAAATGAAATTACTATAAAACTATTAAAATGAAGATATTTATGTAAAATTGTCAATAATTTTATTACAGAAATTCATAGTTTGCAATAGTAAAATTTATTAACTAGCAGAAAAGGTGATTAATAATGTATACAGTCTATTTCTTTAAAAAAAACTAACTATTAGTCAGCATTTGAATACATGATTAATTTAATATTACTTTAATTAATTAAGTTATTCTAAGAAAATTCGAATTTATCTTGGATTTTACTTGATTTTTAAAATAGCTTACTCTTTTCTTTGACGTTTCCTGTAGATAATCATATTTCATATTTTCATTGCTGGAAGTTTTGTCTTTCCAATTGTAATTATAGAATGAAAAGGGTCCATTTTTTGATAGAAGTTCTCTTTCATTTTCAGTTAACAACGCCGTCACTCTAATTTGAAAGGACATTTGCTGGATTATTGGCTTTAAGTTTGACAAATACTGCTAGTGCAAAAATAATAATCACTGTTTTGCATGCCTCCAATTAGATTAAAGATTAGTTTATTGATTTATATTTGCAATTGAAGAGTTTGCAGTATTTAAGAAAATTAGTAGTAAATTTATTCGAATTTAATTTTAAAATTTATTAATGACTTTGTTATTGAAAGCTCCTTAGTTGTAAAATTACCGGTATCAAAAGGAATAATTTCTAAGGTTAAAATTAAATTAAAAATACTATTTGAAATTTTCATGTTAATTTTATTCGAAATTAACAAAACAATTATCTTTTTAATTTATTTTTCAAGTTTTTCTCAGTTAAAATAATTGTAAAAGTTTTGACAATAAACGAGGAATGATTAATTTTTGATAAATGATTTCAATCGAATAGTTCCTATTTGACTCTTCCTGTTCTCTTGTATCAATGAAATGAATAACAGAACATATATAAAAAATAAAAATGATGACAGTTTTGACATACAAGAATAATAATGCACATTTTTTTGTAAAAATTCGAATTTTTTTTGTTTAAATGCAATAGTAATGAAACAACACCAATTCAATTTTAAATCACAATTGTAATACTAGCTAATACACCAGGGACATTTAATAGGACCTATGATATTATTAGGTGTTATTATTTTTTCTTGAGGTTAGGCACTGTAAGCTTGACACTCTTTTGCCGGTAATGATTAGAGATGACCTGTTAGATACTAGTAACTATGACCCTGCCCATCCCTTGTTCTCGAGAAAATTAGATTCAGTAATCGGCAAGTTTAAAGACGAAAGTAATGGAGGAATGGGTTTTCTTAAGACCCAAATGTTATAGTCTATTAGGTGATAAAAACACAATGAGGGCTAATGGGGTAAAGTTATTAAATACTGAAATTGAGCACTAGTCATATTTAGACTGCTACAATAACAGCGTAGTATACACGGTGCCGCAGACTTTGATAGGGACGCGCAACCACCAACTGTTTACAATAATAAATAACAAAATCGCTTTGAGCAACAACGACGATAAGTGACAGTGGGTCCCCGCAAATACCAGTCTTGCCTTTGGACACTATTTAGGAATAGCCGATATAGATAGTGGTCAAATATTCGAGGAGATTTTTCCTGATGAGCCGCTATTTGGAGGTGAAACCCCTTATTTTGAAGATGAATATCATAATGATGATGAGCAAGTTGGGCAATTATTAGGAGGTGAAAGTCCTAATTATGAGAAAATTCGGGATGAACAATATGATATAGATATAGATGACGTGTTGTTATCTGATTGACATTTATTTAATAAATTTGTACAAAATCTTATGATTTGCATATATTTTTTATTGTAGAATTGGATACATGTCTTTACTGTATTCAAGTTTAAACACTTTTTATTCTGGGTAAATAGTATTTTAATAAAATAAAGGTTTTAATTAAAAATACCTATATAATTGTTTGATAATTATTTGAAATCCGTTATTATTATTATCATTTTATATTAACACCGATCGGAATTTGCCGAGTGTGAAGAAACGCGAGATGCTAATTATTACAAGATTTATTTTGAAAAACTATTTTATTGTCTTTATAAACAAAAATGTTTAAGAGACTTAATAAAAGATATTTTTATAAAGATTATTTGCATTTTGATTTTAAAATTTTTTGTAAAGATGTAAATTATAAACAATAATAATAATAATAATAAAAATAATAATAACAATAAATTTAATAATAACAATAATATTATTAATAGTAATAATAATAAAAATTAATATTAATAATAAAAATCAAACACACATATTTCAATCAAAAACTGATATATATATATATATATATATATATATATATATAATAAATTACATGCATTTTCTAATATTTCATAAATTTTTGAAAAATTACACATACTTTCATTAAACTTTTTCCATAAATGTAGCCACATATCGATGATTTAACACACACATTTTGAGCCATATATATTTTTGATATTTAATTACACATATTTTCTTAAAAATGGTGGGTTTCTGGGTTTTGATATTTCGAAACTATATGGTTGTTACCCAGACAACCCCATACAAATATTCCTTCGCTTACCACTCGGCACCCGTTGCTAAGCAACGTTGGAACTGTGTTCGAGTGGGTGGATCGTCCGCAAAAAGTGAGCGCTATTGCTAATGCTGTTATTGACCGAACGATCCATGGGTCCAACGAGCTGCCGATAGAAGGCCTGTGCTCGCTTTTCGGTTTTTAGGTCCCATTATTCTCCTATCTCTTTCAAATGTTAACCCATATTCTCCTATCATTTATCTTTATGTCCGTTCGCCTAGTCCTTCTTATCGTCGTTCGTATTATCGACTTTTACCATGGCCTGTACACTTTTTGTTATGTTAAATATCCTCACAGTATCTCTTTTACCATTATATGTATTATTCTAATCCATTATTACTGCGATTACTATTATTATCCTTATTATTACCATTCCTATTATATTTATTATTATTACTATCATTATCATTATTACTATTATTATTATTATTATTATTATTATTATTATTATTATTATTATTATTATTATTATTACTATTATTATTATTAGTATTATTATTATTATTATTATTATGATTATTATTATTATTATTATTATTATTATTATTATTATTATTATTATTATTATCATTATTATTATTTTTATTACTATTAGTATTGATATAATCGCCATTATCATTACTATTATCATTATTATTATTAAATTGTTAGTAGGGATTCGTCCTTATTCCTCAGCTTTGTGAAAATACTTTAATTATATAAAAATTTAGCCGTACTCCATCCTCATTCTACAGTTTTCGATAAAGTATTTTCATTAATTCGAAAAAAATTGACCAGCCTTCCTCCCTTATTTTACAGTTTTATCCAGTTATCCTATCAATTATTGCCGTATTCTACTTTTACTTTGCTATTTTTGATAATTATTTTAATTGATTCGGAAAATTTTAGCAGCGTACCGCCTTTATTTTCCAGTTTTATACTAACATTATACCAACAATTGAAGGACATTCCACTTTTACTTTACTATTTTCTATAAGTATTTTAATTAATTCGGAAAATTTGAGCAGCGTTCCGCCCTTATTTTCCAGTTTTACGATAAATGTTTTAATTATTTCCTAAAATTTGCGCAGCGTTCTGCCCATATTTTCCGTCTCAATTCAATATAATTTATTTAATTCTTATATATTGTTTAAGACATTATTTTCCATAATTTTGGGTCGTTCGGATTAATCTTTTTCCGATGGCTATTCATTTTAACTGTTGCAACGATTTCGCTATTTTCCCCGCTACCCTTTCCCTCTCTTTGTCCTTATGATCTATTTATGTTCATATTATAGTTAATGAGTGCCCACTGGACTACTCGTTGTTAGTGATTTTGAGCCGATTGTTGTTTAAAATTTTATGTCGATTTTATCGAAATTAAGTGCAAGAAAGTGGAGCCAAAAGACCCACTCTCAAGCTACTCTCTTTCGCTATTTAAGTTCAATGATTTGACGTTCGAGCCCGTCGTTGCGCACGACGGAACCCTCACGGGCACAAGCTATAGGCGGAGAAAGCGCACTTACACAGCTTGGTAGTTATGTGTAATTTTGCTTTCTTGTTGTATGTTTTGGCTGTGGGCCGAAAAAGAAATAATAGAAGTTACCGTGCTAATCGGGCAAAAGTCTCGAATGCATAAAACCGTTTATTCATATAATTGTTGGAAGTTCATAATTGGCATTGTCAGTTCACAGCATCATAATTCATTATTCATAAATAACATTTTCAATTTGCAGCGTCAAATTTCTTTTTTAATCAATACGTTCATAGTGAAGTCAACCATACAATTCAAATTAACCGTCACGCATACTAACCAAAATGAAATTACTCAAGTTAAATCTCAAAGTGAGATTGAAAATCAATACTGAAAAAATAAGATTAAAATCTGTCAAAACATATCAGTATATATACCTATAATTTGACCTTAACCTTGCGTGTTATTTTTATTGCGATTAAACAAATTTGACCTTGAAATTATTTGTGTTATCTAAATTAAATTTTTATTAATTTCTTAATTTAAATTGGTAATTTATTTTTAACATTTTTAATTAAATTTATTCAACCAAAAATATTTCATTTTCATTCATTTAATTCATTAATTTTTACTTTTATATAAATGGTCATTTTATGGTCAAATTTTCTTGTTATGTTATTTATTATGTAAATTTCGTGCGGTTCTTGATGCATTTTGTATTTATTTTATTTTACTTTTATGTCTTTTGATTTTATATTTATTTATGTTTTCTCATATTTTAAAGTGTTTTGTTGATGTTGTATATTGTATTTTAAGTAATCTTGGTGCTGGGTTTTCGTGCTGTATTACTGATGCATTTAAACAATTCTCAAGGTCGTTTGTGTTCTGGCCCAACAAAAATATCGAATTTTTCATTAACTTTATACACACATATTTACACTTTTCCTATCCTTTCCCTACCATGGACCACAATCGCAAACCTTTGAAAACTCCATTGAAGATCCTTTAAAATGATACCTCACAGACTCACACACACATATTTCAACCAAGAGACACACATGTATCACGAATAACACATATTTTCATAAAACATTTTCTATAAATATTTTTTCGTATCGTTGATTTAAAACACACCCACATATTATAGCTACAAACACTAATTTCATATTTATTTACACATATTGTCTTAATATATCGATATTACCTTTTAATTTGTCCCTTACACACTTACACTTTTTCTACTCCTTGCATATCATGGATCATATTAGTAAACCTTCGAAAACCCTATTGAAAACCCTTTAAAATGATATTTCAGATGCTCGAAAATTTTTTTTAAAATTATATACTCACACATATTGAAATAATTTTATAACCTCTGCATCCCATACATTGTAAGGAATTTATTTTATTTTAATAATAATAAAAATAATATTATTGATGAAAATAATAATAATATTGAATAAAACAATAATAATATCAATAATAATAATAATAATAATAATAATAATAATAATAATAATAATAATAATAATAATAATAATAATAATAATAATAATAATAATAATAATAATAATAATAATAATATTAATAATATTAATAATAATAATAATAATAATAATAATATTAATAATATTAATAATAATAATAATAATAATAATAATAATAATAATAATAATAATAATAATAATAATATTAATAATATTAATAATAATAATAATAATAATAATAATAATAATAATAATAATAATAATAATAATAATAATAATAATAGAAATTGCCAAAGGGTCGGAAGAATGGAAAATTGCCTCCTCTTAAGGATGAAGAGTTTGTGCAAAAAATGTTAAATGGTTTTATTGAGAAGAAGCTTATTGATGAAGAGGTAGGTAAGTCTATTCGTCCAATAGGATCGCAGCCAGCTAAACTATATGGGCTACCAAAAATCCATAAAGATGGTGTACCTATGAGACCAGTTTTGTCGATGGTTGGTACTGCCCAGTATAAAATAGCAAAGTTTTTAGATGGATTATTAAAACCGTTAATGCGATCAGAGTTTGAATGTAAGGATAGCTTTGAGTTTGTTTCTTGTATTGCAAAGCTACAAAAACGAAGGTTGAATGATGTTATGGTTTCGTTTGATGTTTGTAGTTTGTTTACGAATGTGCCACTGGTTGAGACTATTGACTTATGCTGTGCGTTGTGGAATGAAAATGATTCGGAACATCACATTTTGGATAGAAGGGCATTTCGAAAACTTCTTGAATTTGCTACTTCAAATGTCAATTTTCTTTTCAATGATGAATGGTATCAACAAATAGATGGAGTCGCTATGGGTTCCCTTTTAGTACCAACGATGGCATCAATATTTTTGGCTAGTTTGGAAAAGAAAATTGCTTCTTTCCAATTTGAAAAACCTTTTGTTTATAAAAGGTATGTGGATGATATTTTTCTTATATTTGAAAACCAGAAACATGTAGAACGGTTTTTGCATTTTATGAACAGTTTACATAAAAACATTGTATTCACATGTGAAACGGAGAGAAAGTCATCAATTGCGTTTTTGGATTTGTTAATTCAACGCAAAGATAAACAGTATGAGACAGAGATTTATAGAAAACCAACTGATAATGGTCTTTATACTTCTACAGAAAGCTTTTGTGAATTTAAGTATAAGAGAAATATGGTGAAAGGGTTGATTTATCGTTCATGGGCTTTATCTTCTACTTTTGCTAATTCGGTAAAAAGTGTTGATAAATTGGTTGAGTTGTTGATAAAGAAAGGATATTCTAAATCATTTTTATTGTTGATGATAAAAGAAACTGTTGATAAATTGATTAAAAATCCTAAGGATCCATGTTGTGGAAAGTCTGAATGTAATTTGTCGGATGGGTGTGAATTGAATGTTGATCTGGGTGATGGTAAAAATGGATATAAAAAAATTGAGCCTAAATATGTGTTAGTATTGCCGTACTCTGAAGGCTTTACAAATTATAAGAGGAAGTTGGGTAAACTGATAGGAAATTTAGAGTATAAGATCGTCCCTAATTCGTGTAAGGTACGCAATATGTTTATTAATAAATCAAAAACTCCGGTTGGATTGTGTTCTGATCTCGTTTATCAATTTACATGTAATGGGTGTAATGCCACATACATTGGAGAGACTTCCCGTCATCTCTGTACTCGAGTTCTAGAGCATTGTCGATTGAAGGGTTTGACCAATATTAGTGAACACAATAGAGGCTGTAAAAGTGATATAGGAATGTCTGATTTTAGAATTTTGTTGAGAAGTTTTAATAGTTATTGGGAACGAGTGATATGTGAAGCATTGTTGATAAGGTCATTGGATCCAAAGATTAATGTGCAGAGTGCTGTGACTACGAATGTTTTGAATGTTTTTAAATAGTTTACGTATGTTAAATCATGTTTGTTTTTTTAATATTATTAAAATAATTGAAAATTTTAAATTACATTAATTTTTAAAAATTAGAATATAAGTAAAAAAAATTTAAAATTTAAAATTAATTTAAAATATATTTTTAAATATTTATTTATTAAAAAATTAAATTAATAAAAAATAATTTGTTTAAATTAAATGTTAATACATAATATTTTTAGTTGGTTTTGAGTACCTGAAGATGAAAGCTGTGCTATCGAAATATATCGTACGAAAGGTTTTTTATTGGCGTTATCTTTTAATAATAATAATAATAATAATAATAATAATAATAATAATAATAATAATAATAATAATAATAATAATAATAATAATAATAATAATAATAATAATAATAATAATAATAATAATAATAATAATAATAATAATAATAATAATAATAATAATAATAATAATAATAATAATAATAATAATAATAATAATAATAATAATAATAATAATAATAATAATAATAATAATAATAATAAATCTATATAATGAAAATATAATTATGACTTAAAAACTAGTTATAGAGAAGGTTGGGATTGTTTATTATTAACTAAAGAAGAAATACCGGGCTCAATCTATGCCAGTTTAAAGCGAAGATCTGATTTAATGTCCAGCAAAATCTATACTTGGTTTTCATAGCATTCATTGCAGAAAATCATGTTTCACATAAATATCGGGTCGCAAACGGTATTAAAACTTTTGCTACTTGGCAAACAACTTCTGAATATTCTTTACAAATAGATAGCCAAAACCTGAATAAGTTGGAAATGTGAAAGCTTAATTTCAATCCAACGTCACTGGTAAGGTCTATAAAATACTCTTTTGCCATCACATCGTCTGGAACCTTATTGTGAATGCGAAAGAATTTTGAATCCAATTTTGAGATGTGAAAAATAAATTTGAAAATATTCAAAAGTTGATGTTAGATGTTTTTTGATTTCACACATCGCGTTGTCTTTTATTGATAAATTATTTTCTTCGACAAAGTTACAGAAGGAAGGAAACATGTTAACATTTTGCTTTTCAATTTGCTGTTGCATGAGTTGTTATTTTCTAATGAACTTTGTCATACAAGTCAAATACAGAGTATTTAACTTGTTCCAAACTTAAATTTAGATCATTCAATCTTGAAAAATATTCTGAAAGGTATGCTAGTCTACACAACCATTGCTCATCAATAAATTTATCTCCGCTAAAATATTTTGCATTTGTCAAAAACATATAAACTTCATCGCGCAACTCAAACAATCGACTAAGGATTTTACCACGTGACGACCACCTTACTTCGGTGTGAAGTAAAAGTGAAGAATGGGCACTTCCCATCTCATCACACAAAATCGAAAATAAACGCGAATTAAGAGCTCGAAATTTGATAAAATTAACCATTTTACAGCCTTATCTAAAACCTCTTTTAAATTCGCTGGCATATTTTTGTGGCCAAAGCTTTACAATGAATGATGCAGTGAATAGATTTGCATTGTGGTGCCATTTCTTTAATTTTAGCTACCACCCCTGATAATTTTCTAGTCATCACACGAGAACCGTTGGTACAAACTCCAACACATTTGAGCTAACTTATGTGATTTTTAATGAAATAATCATTAATTATTAAAATATTTCGTGCGAATTTGTTTTTGCAGTTAATGGTTTGCAGAATAATACTTCTTGTATTTCATTGTTGAAATCAAACCGAACATATACGAGTAGTTACTCCAAATTGGAAATATCGGTACTTTCATCCAATTTGAGAGAATAAAATTGGCTTGTTTTTAATCTTTGGATTAAAATATCTTCAACCTGTGATGCCATCTCATCTATTTGCCGCTTGAAAGTATTATTAGACAATGATATTTTGTCAAATTCTTAAGCTGCTTTCTCTTCAAGGACAGATGTAACTATATCCTTTTTTGCAGGCATCAGCAATCTTTCACCAATTGTATGTGGTTTCCCGCACTTAGCTATATGCAAACTAGCTAAATATGATGCTCTCACACAATTAGTGTTTGTACTACAACAAGTTTTGACAATTGATTTTTGAGAGCGAAACTCTGAATATTTTCGTTTGAAAAAAATCGAGAGGTTTGTCTTTTACATTCGAATGTTTGCTATATAAATGTCTTTTCAAAAGATGATGAATGATTATATGAATAAATTAGGTTTGATAAAACATCTATTTATGTTTTATTATCCTAATGTACGAAATACTTTTTCAATTTATCTCTCAATGTTCGGTTTAATCGTTCGACATGTGCTGCTTTATACTGAGAATGCACTGTGTAATGAATAACATGATTTTTTTTAGAATTTGTTTTACTTTACTACTGTTGGGCTCAGAGCCAAAATTAAAACAAATTTACAAAACCAATTTAAACAAAAAGGTGAAAATTGTATGAGTTAGAACAAAATGATTAATGTAGTTTGGAAATTGTCAATATGGCTGCCGTAACATAAGCACTCACCGCAAGAAGAGACCAAAAATAAAATAAAACATATTAATTAAAACAAATTAAAAATATAACAAAAATTAAATAAAACAAATAATTAATTGAAATTCGGAAAAATGCCTACAGATGCAAAAAGAAACATACAAAAAATAAAATAAACTGCCAAAACCTTGCAAAATAAGGTTTAGAAAAAACACAGGCAGAAGAGGCGACCAGAAAACAAAATATTGGGGTTTAAAAAAAATATATTTTAAGAAAATAATAATAAAAATAAAATCCAACAATAAAATATTAATATATCAAAAAATAAAGAAAAATATATAAAAAATTACAAAAATATTTCGAAATAAATAAAATAATTAAAAAGCCCTAAAAATGGCGAAAAATCGCCCATTGGTCGCACACAGGCACAAAAATACTATATATACGGCAGTCATTTTCATAATTTTCAGACATTTTTTCAGTCAGGTGACTACTAGAAAATTTTTAGACAATTTTAGACTAGCAGTGAATCATTCTTAGACCGAATTTTGTATGCCAATTTATGCCAATTTTTCAAATCTGGTTGCATGACTGTGGATTGTAAGTACTGTTATTTTTTGTATAAATATATATTTCGAAGTCTTGTTACTTTGATTTTATTCTGGATGGTCGTGGAATCTTTTGGTGCCACTGACAAATCCCCCTAAAATCTTATTTATAATACGTATTTCAATAGATGGTTCATGGGACGGACCGTGTGCCGGCTAGTGGGTGAAAACCCTTAGTTGAGCTCGTGGGTCGTGCCTCGTGAACCCCTCGGCAATCCGCAGTCGGGTCTGGCGATTATGCACAGGACCGCTACGCAGGGCGCCGTTGTATACTCGGGGCGGCTACCGAAAAGTGGCCGGAGCGAGTCGGAATAAAATTCGGGAAGTGCGACTTTAGTTAAGCGGGAATAAAGTTTTGTAGGGAAAATTTAAAACTTTGTCGGAAAATAAATCAGAAAATCAAATAGGAAAGGATAGGATAGGCTAGGAATGTAAATTTGAAAGTAGTTTCCTAAAAGTTGAATGATCTAATCTGACAGAAGAGAGTAGCGTTTATTGAAGTGATCGCAGAGGGTTATAATTTCTTAAATTCATGGGAAACGTACCGGGAGTTAAAGAATTATTAATCAAATTTTAATATAGGGAAAGATAAATGTAAATTAGGAAAAATGTAGTCGATTCCGTGATTAAACAAATGAAATAGGAAATTTACCGAAAATAAGGGATGAACGCTGCCCAAATTTTTGACGGATACATTTACAAATAATGGGTAAAGATGATAAATAAGTATAGAAATTGTAAGAATAGACGAGTAAGGACCAGGATATAGGAAAAGAAAGACGTAAGACCTTCCATCGGCAGTCCAGAACCCGAAAGTGAAAATATCATGAGGAGTAGTTCTAGAAATGGAGCTCACCTACTCATGAATTTTCAGCCTCTGTGTACATTACCAACATGGCAATCACCATGGGTACATAGATGGGACAGAATAATAATCTTGCTGGCGTTTAGGGGTTAGATGCACAAAAAACCCTAGAAAAAATAAATAAGAAACCAACCCCATTCGCCAACACTACTGTAGAATTCTTTACCCGAATAAGTTTGCAAATTATCTGGATGTCCATCGTCAAATAAAGTCTTGATTGCTTGAATTATTTCATTAGCAGATTTAGATTTAACAGGAATCATTTCCATCAAATCCGATTACCATAGATCGTCAATACCGAATGTTTTGTGTGATTTAGTTGGAAATCGTTTTAACAGTACTTAGTTCAAACTATATGACCCGAAAACCAATTTTGTGTCTCTTTCTTTGAGTTTTTGACTGATTTCTTTAGCCTTTCGATGCTTCTGAAAAATGCTGGATATTTTGGATTTGTCCAAATTTTCTCCATTACAACTATTTAAATTGAAATCAAGTTTAAAATCTGGTAATAAAAGAGTATAACTCATTGTTTATGAACTTCGACTTCCTAATAAACCTGCTCCGCCTAATAAAGATAATACAAGAGGTATCAAATAGATCAGTAAACACCATAAGGGTATCACTTAACAAGTCAATTACAATCTTATTAGATTCCTTATTTGTTTCTCACATTCACGTTGCTTCCAAAATAATCAATTTTGCTCTTCGACCAACTGGCAAATTATTTTGTTGCTTATCCCTTTTATAACTCTGGGTCGCCATTAATTCAGATTAAGTTTAGAAAACAATTTTTTACTAGTCACACAATTGATTGCCCATTTCGCTAATCCCGGGAAACCCATTACGCTGACGTTCAGCTTGGAGGGTTCGTCGGCAAATAATTTAATTAATTAGTTTGTTTTTGGGCTCCTGATTCTTCAATATACCGCTGATCAATCTAATAGTATTTTATTCGTCTTCTAAATCAAATTTGCCACCGGTTACCACTCCCCCTCCCCACGAAAAATAATGATTTTTACTTTTTTCAAAATTTTATATATTTTAAATTTTTTTATTCATGTTTTTGTATAACCCTAACATATCGTCCCCCTTTAATTAGAATTCACCCTCGAATTCAGGTTTGATATATAATTTTTATTGGACTATTAACAGACACATTAACGAGCGATTCAATTTCATATATAGATGATTTAAATATTTCTGACAATAATAAAGATTACCTACAAATATTCCATGAATGTAGTAGAAAAAAAATTTTTTTTAGGTAGCTCAAGAAAAGTAGTTTGAGTCCAAGTTGAAATTAATACTAATAAGTGTCGGACCTTCGAGGTGTAAGTCCCACGCAGTGCAATGCAATCAAATATACTGAATATACAAATTTAAATAATAAATTTATTCTACCATTATAATAATAAATAACTGATTTAAAGAAATCGAAAGTTTCTACTGTATGGAGTTAATAAATTGAGTGAAAAATAGCGATAAACATTGAAAAAACTTAACACATACACATAAACACATTCATATATTTATATATATATATAAACTGAAAATCCACATTATCATTCAATTACTAGATATGTCAACAAATAAATTGATTTAATCTTTTTTTTTGTTTTCTGTAAAACATTAATATTTAAATTTTTAAAATTAAAAATTATTTGGTTGGAATTATCCCTTTTTTGGATAATTTTAAATTACCATTTATTTGGGTTTTTTTTAATTAGTTTAAAAACTATACCTTTTAATCATATTTTCAAAATTTTCTCTTTAAGGGGCAATCACTTTATTTGTTTAAAAAGTTTTTGCATTAGAGTCATTGACCCAATAATTTCATAAATTGAAAATAATGAAATAATTCTTTATTATTCGGATCGCCTAAAGGTGGTATGAAAAAAATCATAAAAGAATTATCAATGTGGTGATAAATAAAACAAAAAAATAATTAGAATGATTTCTCGACACTAATATGACTAGAAATTTTGTATATTTTTGTTGGGTTATTATTATTGAAAGTCGGTTCCCTCTGACTCCTCATGTCCTTTTTGAATCAAATAAGCAAACCCAACACAGAATAATTTTATTTGCACTTTATCACAGTTACACTCAATCCGTTATATTTCAATGTTTGTAATCACAATTTCACTAATGTATTTGCACCTTTTAACCACCTTATGACTCTGATTATGTTAGGGTAGGTTGTCCAAGGGAGAACCACCCTTTCTGATAAATAACTTTGACATTACTTGGATTTAGATTCCTCTACTAACCTAGTTACTGCTCGTTCACGTCGATCCACTCTAGTTAATAATGTCTGTCCTTTCGTGTCTGGTTAATAATGACTGTCTTTTCGGATTTTTTTCCCTTTTTCTTTTATACTCCTGCTCAGACTGTTTTCCGACGATTGTCAACAACATTTTCTACATTATTAAATTATTAATAATAATTACTTTCCACAGACCGACATTTGTCAACACGTTTGGTCCATTACTAAATTACTAATTACGAAATAATTACCTTTCCGTAACTCAGTGGCGCCCATTTAATGTTGTTTTGGTATTGGTATTATCAAAAATGAATTAAGAAAATCAATATTCAAATGGAATGAAAATCGAAAACTTAATGAAAAAATGATGAATCAAGTTAAATATATATTACAGTTTATTCCAATAAAACAAATGATCAGTTCAATCGTATAATGAAAGAAGTTCAACATCCGATAAAACCAATGCAACCGGTTATGCAAAACTGGCAACAAATCATCAATATTCACATTTCCATTATTTAATTTTACCCTTTTTCTTAAATAAATGTATTATGGATATTACTTAATTTGATAATTAGCTATAGACAATAAATATTAATTTAGAGAGATTTGAAATGATTAAAGTGATTTTATTAATAATATTAATAGCTAGTTATTTTAAAGTGACTAATGCAAACAAGTCTGTGGAAGGTCGAAATAAAACAAGATGTATGTGTCCAGATATTTCTATGTTGAATGATATATTACATATGATAGATTAGCCGATACATATGAAAATTCCCATAAAAATATTAGCTGAAAGAATTGAAAATTTAGGTTACAGATTTAAAGTGAAACATGAGACTTTTTAAAGCGTTCGAAAGAAAATATATTACGATATTCTATATTTAAATACGAATATTGGTATTATCAAAATGAATTAAATAAATCAATATTCAAATTGAATGAAAATGGAAAGCTTTATGAAGAAATGATAAATGAATTACAATATAATATAAAAGCTTATTCCAATAAAACAAACAATCAGTTCAATCTTATAATGAAAGAAGTCCGCTAAAAAAATTCTCAATATTTCCATTTTAAACTATTTTTCTTAAACAAAGACATTGCAATATAGCCAAAATATAAAGTTGGTTATCACGTTAGAATTAGTAAAATATCTGCTTCACCTTTCATCAAATATTTCGATAGTAATTGGAGTGATGAGGTATTTCGAATTACTAAAACTAATATTAAACAGAGTCCTGTAATGTATGTTATTAAGGATAGTGACAACGATGTAATACAGGAGAAATTCTATGAACAGGAATTGCAAGTTATTTCCAAACCTACAGAGTTCAGAATTCAGAAAATATTGAAATCTAAAATTGTGGGTAAGGATAAACAATACTATCTCAAATTGCACGAATACCAAAAACCTCATGGATATCAACAAAAGACTTAGTAAAGTGAGTTTCTATACCATTTTTCCGAGCAATAGTTGCCCACTAATCCATCCGGAAAATCAAGCAAGTAAATTTATGGTTGATCTTCAAAATCCTATTTACTTACATGGAAATTTGGAAGTTACTTTGCAAGACTTTACATTTGTGTACAATACATTCCCATTTTATAGTCAATATAAAAATAAATTACAAGAAAGGTGTTCCCAAAACATGTAGTGGTATTTTCTCAATCAATAATATTGAACGATATTGTCATATTTCGAATCAAATTTTAGATGAAAATAGTGGCATGTTTTTCAAAGTTGGATTGAATGTTAGTTGTGATTTGAGTCCATTTACAATAAAATTTGAAAATATTGGTGACGCCAAGCGAATGGGTAGTTAAAAGCTTAACATTGTTGTTCCTGGTACTGAATACCTATAACGTTTCAAAACTTTTATTGATGTAGGCCCTGTGAATGAACACATCAAAATAACTGTATCATATATTAATGAGGTTGAAAATACATTTACGTTTACTAATGATTTATATATTGAAACACTTGAAGAGTTACATAAATATATTTCATTCAATTGTTTACATATATTTAAAACTATTGAAATTGATAAAGATGGATTATGCAAATTCAGTCTGAATAATAACATTTGTGAAGTTAAATTTGATAAAAATTTGGCAAATACATTGGGATTAGATAAGCAAACATATCGGACAAGTGCTTTTGGTGTATGCAAACCGAAAATAATAAAACTTTATAGACAAATGTCCATATATACTAACATCATCGATCCTATAATTGTTGGTGATTCTTTGGTTCCTCTATTGAAATCTGTTTGGGTTGATAAACATGACCAGGATGAAGTTGTCAATATAAATATCGATAATTCCATGTACTTACCGGTATCAACATTATGTATAAACAATATAGAAATAAATATTCGGAATGATAGCGGTAAATTTATTTAATTTAGTAAAGATACAAAAACTCATTTGACATTACATTTTCGTAAATTAGATGGCCAATAACGATATTATTAGTATGTATAGGTGTAGCCAAATTGGTGGTGAACTACCATGTTTTATTGGTAAACAATACGGATAAGGATGGTTGAGAACTCTTGGTAGATTTGCACTTCATATTCTTAAACACAGTGATAGTTTTGATATAAAAACTGCTAAAGATGTGATAATGAATGAGCAGAAAACATTACCATCTCTGAAATCAAATGCATTATTCGAGTTAGGGAATGTTCTACCTAGTGTTGCAGGTATGTTTCAACAACAGACACCGACACCAGCACCGATACCAGCTCAAAAACGTATAAGACATCATAAGACATCTTAATTGTGTTTATTCGATAGACCATCTCCCAGGCAAAAATTGAAATGGGTGCCTTTGAAGAAGTATTCCAGATAAATTCTATTATGAATAGTAGAACGAATATTGAATTTTATATAAACGGTTCCCAAACTGAATATCTAGATTTGAACGATAGATTGTTAACTGTTCAGATCAAAGTTGTAGATAAAGATAGAAAATCTTTGGGTGAACCATGCGATGCATTACCAAACAATTTCTTGTTTCATACACTTTTTAAAGATGCAGTTCTCAGATTTAATAATATCAAGATTGAGGGTGGTAACAGTACATATATTCACAAAGCTCTAATAGATTCTATTATAAATTACAATAGCGATACTAAAAATACATGTTTAACTCCTATGGGTTATGGTAGTGATGACGATAGGAAAATGTAGAGTAAGGATTCGAAGTTGTTTACCATGTGCTCAAAATTGCAACTCAAATTTATGGATCAACCGAAATATTTACACCAAGGTGTTAATGTACTCATTAGATTGAAAAAATCAGAGTCTGCATTATCACTAACAAGTGCTACCACAGCACCAATTCTTCAATTAGTTGATGCAAAACAATTGGTGAGAAGAGTTCGTGTTGATCCTTCTGTTTTAGCCGGTCATCAAATGGTTCTTAATTTTAAGCATCCAATATATCCATTAAAGCAAAGGAAATTGTTCAAATATTTGAAGATAGAAGAATGCCTAACTTTATATTGGTAACATTTTAAAGTGAATTTCAATATAATGGATAATACTTAACATTGAGCTCAATTTTCAAATATTTTGGTGTAACCTCATTAACTTTATCGAAAATTAGTGATAATAGAGAAACATATACTCAAGATTTCGATAACGATAAATATTGTGCTACATAAGTAGGTAGATGTGTCCCATCTGGCCCACTTTTTGGTACAATCCCCTCCTAACAAAAAACAAAACAAACTAAAATATAATGTAAACACAAAAAATTACAAAATAATGAATAAGAACAAGAACGTATATAGGTATACATTTATTAATTCAATGAACAGTTGGCTGAGCTGTTGGATGATCTGTTTGATAGGCTGTTGGATGTGCTGTTGGATGTGCTGTTGGATGTGCTGTTGCATGTGCTGTTGGATGTGCTGTTGGATAATCATGTTGAAAATTATTATTTTTATTCATTGTCAATCTCAATCATATAATGACCGTATGCCAGGCTTACATTATTTTCTACCCAAACCCTTTTATCCTTTTTGTTTGTTAGTGCAACCTTTGATGTTTTAAAACTATAAAGTTGGTGATTGTTTGTACCAATACGAAATTGAGGTACAGAAAAGGTGGAGTTTTTCTCGTAACAGTTCTTATAAGATATATGAGTTAACGTTGTGTCCTTCAATGTGACTCCCTTAGGTTTTAGGAATTTTAATTTTCCTAGTAAACTATAGCATTTGGGTCTAAGGAATACCCATTCATCATAACCTTCTCCCTTGCTTTCATCCTTAAATTTTCCAATGACTGAATCAAGTTTTTTAGAATAAAGTGGATGAGTAGATGGATAATTAGATGTATCCAAAAGATTATCCTTAACCATTTCAGACAAAAGAATATCTAGTTTACAATTTTTAATCTCCAAGAAGAAATAGTCTATATCTCCAGCGACTATATTAATCTCACAATTAAATTGTCGTTGGTATTTTTCCAAGTCCTTATACTGTAGCTCGTATATTCGAAGTTTGGACAAATCAAGTACCGATTGTCCAATATAACTCGATCAATCTAAGCATACCGAGCCTGGATTTAACAAAGCAGCAATTAGATCATCAGCAATTTTGATACTTCTTTGAAAAGTTGGTTTAGAAGCATATGTAATCATCTTCTTCTCTGTATTACATAATCTTAAATTCATTCTTTTTTTAAGGTTTTCGACAGTTTTACCATGCAAACTATTATTTAGGAGCTTATAATAATTTTTATTTAGCGTGTTTGTACTTTTTGCTCTTAACTCTGTATTGGTATCAATGTAGTTTTTAAAAATAGGAGACTGTTTGAATCTTACAGCTCGATTCACATGAGTAGCCTTAACACCAAGAGACAAGTATAATTTTAGTAAACGCCAATGAATCACATAATTCTTTTTTGGGTAATGAGTCAATAACAATTTTTCAACCTTAGATCCCTCATGTTTCATTTTCTCAGCAGCAATAGGAAAGTCGTCTAACTTATCGTGAAGATCAGAAGGAATTTCAAGATCAACTTCAAGAGTATACCCATACGACAAAGATTCAAGATTTAAAGAAAAACAATCTAACAATATTGAATCAAAACCATCATGTATCCAACTAAATTTGCCACAAGGTAAAGGTTGACTTAAAGCCCAATCGTATAAATTATTAATATCAATATAAAGCAACTCAGTGGTTTTGTCAGTTTTTACAAAGTGTTTATTAACAAAAGTAAGACCTCCACGAATACCACCCTCATAGAAATTATAAATTTCCATGTCTTGCAATAGTTCAATGGGTTTACCTAAAGTTATTAACGCAGAACTCCAAGACATTCCAAGAATACCAAAATAATTTAAAGGCTCTAAACTATTATGAGCTATAGATTTTGCCCGAAATTGTTGCAAAAAGTCAGCTAAAAGAAAGCAATCGAGTTTCAAGTATATCATCATATAGTCAAGTAAATTTACACATTTAGCTTCAGTCAAAATTAATTGAGCTTTCTCATATTCAATTTCACTCACTCCTTCCCAGTTCATAAGTAGTTTCAAGGACCTTTAAACTAGTGGCAAAGTTGTACGGAAAAATACCTTTTCATTAACAATGGTACCAGTAAAAACAGATTTTGTTAATGGTAAACTAGTCAAAGTTTTCACAGCCCTAGCTAATGAGTCATTAACAAACTGGTAAGAGTCGATAAAACGCATTCTAAGCTTACCAACATATACCATAAGGGATAAGAACTTTTCACTACTAATTGGAATACATGATAAGTTCCAATTTGGAAATTGATTTATTCAATACTTAAGGATATGATGTAAGTCACAACCACGTAAATTATGAAACACTACAGGTAATAATTCTTTGATGCTCCTATTAACATTACAACTTTTACATGCTGGACCAATATATTTTCCTGTAAAATGGTCATGGTGTCTAACCTTATCTACTATGTTCTTATTACACAAATAACAATATTCACAATTATCAAATGAATATTCTTCGTCAAAAGTAAGTGGTAACATTAGCGTTTTCCCATTTTCTTTATAATATGGTAGCACAATGTTTGTTCCTATATCTGAAACCTTTTTCAAAAATTCATAAACGCAGTTTTGACCAATGAAATGATGGTAACTTGTCATACCAGTGAAGTTGTTGATTAATAAGAGTCCAGCAGAAATTGGCAAATGTTTTTGAAAATAAATGTCATCTTTTGGTAAAATAGATTCAAAATCTGCATAGATAACGAAAGGAGGTGTTATCGTTTTTGACCAGTTTTTGAATTCCAAATATTTATCTTTATCTTTTGGCAATGTATATAGTGTAGTACTCAACTGATTTTTCTTACAATAACTCTTGGTGTTTTTCAAAGGATTTTGGCTTACGAAATCCATTTAAACAATTTTCACACCATTTGCAACGAATTCGAACATTACAATCATTGTTTTTATGACAATTCACCAAGAATTGTAAATTAGTTACTGCTGTATAATGATATTTTTCACCCTCCTTTATCAATAATAAATAAATTGGATCCACTCCAGTTACTTTTGTTCGGTGAATTATATTTAAATATGGATGCTTCATTACAAGTTCTTCTCTATCCTCAAAATTTTCGTTATTATAAATCATTACATTAATTGCTAAACCAGGATTTTTCTTCTCAAAAGTTGGAATATCACACAGTTTTATTGGTATATCGTTAGGATCGTATACCAAGTCATTCATATACGGTAAATATTTTCTTGGTCTATCTCTATCTTTCTTGATTTTATCAAATTTCAATACAGCCAAAACACTATATATGAAACATAAATTATCTGTATTTTGTACGTTAACTATTGCCATTTTACCTAATAGAGCTTTAAATGTTGGAATATAACTATGTCCAGATAACCTAGATATATTCGAAACCTTGGTTACCTTGAAATTTACTTCTATTATTCGGTTTTTTTTCCAACTACTTCCTAATTCTGTTCGTTCAACAATCTTTTCATTTATTTTCTTTATACCCTCATCAAGAAAAGTTGTAGTCACTGAAGCAGCGCGATTTGATATACTAACTACTTTGAGTTCCCAATTAAGTTCCCTTTTGAGTTCACAATTCTGAGACAGTTTATTTATACAACTCAACTGAAAATGGTGAAGCTTCGTGTGTCGATTTGCTTGATGAAATCATACTCAAACAATTGTGCACTTTTTCCGACTATTTACTTCCAATTGCGATTACTCGAGAAAAGTTAATATTGACTCTCTAAAGTTTGTAACGGTTCGTCGTCTTGGAATCAAAGACCCTACATTACAACAAAGTTTTGATTGGATTAATGGTGCTGAAACTAAATTGAATCATGGTGGAAAGAAAACGAGATTTCAACGTGCACGTACTTCAATAGTTTACTTTAAAAGAGAACACTCAATTTCCGTATCTTTTCATATTGTTAAAGAGCAAGATGTTTTATATCTGATAACAAAGAGTCATGGAACTTTCATACTTAAGACTAAGTTTCGAAAAGCAATTTCTAAGATATTTCACTCTGCATTGTAAGACTCATATATGCAAAAGTGGCAACTGAGCAATAAAAGCGACATGATTGCAGCGGCTATAAAATTATCTCCTCAAATAAATAAAGCAATTTTTAAAAGTAAACTTGGCGAATTTGCATGGAACTTTATACATCGAGCGCGAACTAATACACTTAACATAAATGCAAAGCCTAATAGAAAAGGGGATTCTAGACTTTGTAGACGTTGTGAGAAAGAGGATGAAACTATGTCTCATGCCTTACAGTCATGTAAGATTCACCAAATACTGACATTAAAGAGACACAATGACTGCCTAAAGATAATAACGAATAATCTAAAAAATCCTAATTTTATTGTCGTGGTTGACCATTCTTGTTCTGTTGTCCTGAATTCTAAACAACGCGTCGATCTTATAATAACTGATACTGAAAGAAAAAGAATATTTATGATTGATATTAGGTGTCCAATGGATTCTGTTTCACATTTTGACTTGACTGATAAGGCAAATATTGAGAAATATAGCTTTCTTCAGAGTGAATTACAGGTAGCCAAACCTGATTATCAGGTAGAGCTTTACACTTGTATTATTGGGGCATTAGGGTTGAGTCCTCCATCAACTTATGATCTGATTTTTAAACTTGTCATTGAACCACTTCAAACAGAAGGTCTGCTTAAAGAATGTGCAATGAGCAATATCCTGCACTCAGCTAAAATATGGTATTACCATGTGCACGGCATTCTACCAGACTTCTGCAATTAATTTAAAATTATGGATATTTAAACTAACTTAAACTTTTTCATTGAGATCAGAATTATTTTTTTTGTTTGAAATGATTCAGTAATTTATCTTTAAATTCAATATTATTAACCTGACCTTTGCTTTTGTAAAAGTCGTAATTGAATTTAGAAAACTTAGAAAATCAAATCAGAGCTTAGTTCGTAGTATTTATTACTGCATAATTTATATTTGCAATGCCGGATGACGACGCCGATGAATCATCATATCAGATCAAGCAAAAGAAAATTCAGAAGACGCCAATTGCAGAAGAGACTGATTGATCAAATACTTGATAACTTACATTTGAATTCATCCTTCTCTACTACGATTGCAGTATGAATTGTATGCTTCATGTTGATCATATTCTTTTCACTGTGAAACAAACTTGTTATATTTAATAAAATTTGTATAGTACTAGTGAGTGATTTTGATGTATGTGTGTGAACGGTTTAAGAACGGAAGGTTCTAGAAGGTAGGTGTGTAGAAGGTTCTAGAAGATAAGTGTGTGGAAGATTCTAGAAGGTAGGTGTGTGGAAGTTAGTAGGTGTGCAGAATGTGGTAGGTGTGCGGAAGGTTCTAGAAGGTAGGTGTGTAGAAAGTTCTAGAAGGTAGGTGTGTGGAAGTTGGTAGGTGTGTTGGTCCACAACTACGTGACATAATAACAGTTAGGTAATAGGTGTGTCTCCAATGACTGACCAGTGGACATGTAAAAAGGGTTGCGTAAGAAGTGTATTTCCAATGACTGACCGGTGGTCATGTAATAATAATTACGTAATAAGTGCATGGGTGACCAATGGTTTACGTAATAACTGACCAGTGACGTAACCATGAGACCATTGCCCTAAGGTCAACCTCCAGGTAGCAACAGCGTGGGCAGAGGTCAAATGTTATGTAATACTTACGTAAGCCAAAGGGGGTTGTATCTGACTGGCTCACATCCTACTACTGTTTAAATTTTTATAATTTGTAAATAACGATTTATTTTTAAAATTAAAATTAACTCTTGGTATTATTTTATTTTAGAACAAATTTATTAAAATTTAACAGACGTTTAACACTAGAAACTTTATTTTAAAGTAGATTTTTAAGTCTTGACAATTAAATAATAACTTTTGAAAATGAAATTAAATCAATGACTTCTAAATTTAAGATTTTTGTTTTATCAGAGTTTTAAGTATTAAAAATTAGGTAATAGATATAGAGTCAGCAAATATAAATCTGATTTACTTAAGTCGTAAATTATTATTATTATTATTTATTGAAGCCATTAAGTGAACAAATACATGAATTATAGGGCAAAATTAAGAAATTTGATTGACATTGTGAAAGAATGTATCAGATTAAAATTAAACAGATATTTTCATGTAATAATAATTCTACACAATGAACCAGTGTTTAACTTAAATAATTCTGTTAAGATTCTTAATAAAATTACCTAAAATTTACAATTAAAATAATTATTGTATATGATTGGAAATTAGAATTCTCGTAGTTGTACATAAGTGATTTATTTATTTCAATCAGATGAATTCATCTTATTTTATTGTCAATGAAGAACTTTCTCAAATTAAAATATTTTTATAAGCAATTACGTAAGTAATATATTTACATTAGTACTTGTACTTTCGAATTTTATTCTGTGAATAATAAGATTATTTTTACATAAGGTTCAAAATTATTCAAAATTATTTTCATTATAAATTGAAATATTAAATATAGTTATTTGACATGATTAAATTATTAATTCTTTTTATAATAATATAGTAATTAAACTTCAAAATGATAATTGTTTATTTTAATTTTAGCTTCTTTGTAACACAATATTTAATTATTATTATTTTTTCAAAGAAAATTTCAATTTATTTTATCAATTTATTTTTAGTGGTGACACAAATTATTAATATAATACTTAATTAAATATAAATTATAAATTTTTTACACAAAATTAATAGACAATAATTATATTTTTCATTTTGTTATACTCAAACTAATTTATTAAAAAAAAATAAATAATAATAATAACTTTTATGATGTGACTATCATATTTTATTGATTTAACTTGATATGAATCTTTTCCAAGTAACTATAGCAACCTATGTTATTAAATTTGATTTTAAAAATTTGGTTTTCAAACCTATTGATTATATTTTATTAATTTTATTTTTGTGGGGAATCAACTAATAATTGATTGCATAAACACATATTTTTTTTTGAAAAATTAATTGATGTGATATAAAGCAATAAGTATTTTTCATTCTGTACTTTTCTCAATCTTGATATTAATGATTTTCATGTAACTATAGCAACCTAAGTTATTAAATTTGATTTTAAAACATCATATTTATAATTTATTCAATTTAAATTTATTAAAACTTTCAATTTGGATGTAATTTTTAGTATAAACATTCGATTTTAATTAGTACAAACGAATTATTTTGAGGTATAAACAATCATTTATTAATTAAATTATTATTAAAATATTATCATAAGTAAGTTTACTTTTTATGTATATTTAATTTACTATTTGTTTTTAGTGAATTATTGCTATACATATAAGTTTTGCGTAGCTATCTGTCACGAAGATGTTCACTACTGTAAACTTGTTACATCATCATATTTCAAGATAAATGATGATGGTTTCCCTGGTTATATGTGTCCAGAATGTCTTACAATAACATCTAGTAGATGGTCAATGTTTTTACAACAACACGGGCATCACCACAGACAATTCGGAAAATCGAAAAGTAGTATAGTTGCTAAAAGTACGTGTATGTATAATATAACTAACTATTAACCTTTTTTAGTATTGTCAAAGAGGACAACCTTTCAAGACACTTTGCATATTGATAAATATGATATAAGTAATCTTTTGATAATTTTTAATGATTTTTAAATTATTAACTGTTAGATACTTTTAATATTCAAGATTCAAGATCGAGTAATGAAAGAAATGAATATAAAAATGGTAATTCTTTATTTTTATTTAAATTATTAATTATTTTTAATTTAGATGATTTAAATGTTCACATTGAAAACATGGATGATAGAATATTTTATGAAACAAATTATGACGAACTTGAAAATATCTCTACTGTAAATGTTAAATGTGAGTTTTTAGTTATTACAATCAGAATTATTTAACTTTTCTCATGTTTCAGGTAATGTTTATCCGAAGTATTGTCAAGCTACAACCCATGATAACAACTGCCACAATAAAATGAATCGATATTATCAAGTGAATAATTATTATATATGTCCTGTATGCCAGACCCAAACCTCTGACCCGTACCTTAAATTTTATAATGACCATAAAAATCACTTGATTCAATTTTATAAGGATAAAAAATCATTGTTTAAACACAGTTTGAAACGAAAAAGCACCATAAAATCTGAAATACTTGAAAAAATATTTATTAAAGATGATTTACAAATTGGACTAGGGTTAAGTGACATTATTGTTGAACCAGAAATTGAATATGATTTACTACGCTCACATCGAATTATAAAAGTGAACATCGGAAGATATAATGTTAAGGAAATAGTTCTTCCATCTTCTCTTTAGGAAAAATTAAAAATTACATTAAATGAAATGAAACATTCAAAAGTTCAATTTGGAGTCCAAGTAGAATTTGAAAAAGATTGGGAACTCAAAGTAGTTAGTATATCAAATCGCGCTGCTTCAGTGACTACAACTTTTCTTGATGAGGGTATAAAGAAAATAAATGAAAAGATTGTTGAACGAACAGAATTAGGAAGTAGTTGGAAAAAAAACCGAATAATAGAAGTAAATTTCAAGGTAACCAAAGTTTCGAATATATCTAGGTTATCTGGACATAGTTATATTCCAACATTTAAAGCTCTATTAGGTAAAATGGCAATAGTTAACGTACAAAATACAGATAATTTATGTTTCATATATAGTGTTTTGGCTGTATTGAAATTTGATAAAATCAAGAAAGATAGAGATAGACCAAGAAAATATTTACCGTATATGAATGACTTGGTATACGATCCTAACGATATGCCAATAAAACTGTGTGATATTCCAACTTTTGAGAAGAAAAATCCTGGTTTAGCAATTAATGTAATGATTTATAATAACGAAAATTTTGAGGATAGAGAAGAACTTGTAATGAAGCATCCATATTTAAATATAATTCACCGAACAAAAGTAACTGGAGTGGATCCAATTTATTTATTATTGATAAAGGAGGGTGAAAAATATCATTATACAGCAGTAACTAATTTACAATTCTTGGTGAATTGTCATAAAAACAATGATTGTAATGTTCGAATTCGTTGCAAATGGTGTGAAAATTGTTTAAATGGATTTCGTAAGCCAAAATCCTTTGAAAAACACCAAGAGTTATTGTAAGAAAAATCAGTTGAGTACTACACTATATACATTGCCAAAAGATAAAGATAAATATTTGGAATTCAAAAACTGGTCAAAAACGATAACACCTCCTTTCGTTATCTATGCAGATTTTGAATCTATTTTACCAAAAGATGACATTTATTTTCAAAAACATTTGCCAATTTCTGCTGGACTCTTATTAATCAACAACTTCACTGGTATGACAAGTTACCATCATTTCATTGGTCAAAACTGCGTTTATGAATTTTTGAAAAAGGTTTCAGATATAGGAACAAACATTGTGCTACCATATTATAAAGAAAATGGGAAAACGCTAATGTTACCACTTACTTTTGACGAAGAATATTCATTTGATAATTGTGAATATTGTTATTTGTGTAATAAGAACATAGTAGATAAGGTTAGACACCATGACCATTTTACAGGAAAATATATTGGTCCAGCATGTAAAAGTTGTAATGTTAATAGGAGCATCAAAGAATTATTACCTGTAGTGTTTCATAATTTACGTGGTTGTGACTTACATCATATCCTTAAGTATTGAATAAATCAATTTCCAAATTGGAACTTATCATGTATTCCAATTAGTAGTGAAAAGTTCTTATCCCTTATGGTATATGTTGGTAAGCTTAGAATGCGTTTTATCGACTCTTACCAGTTTGTTAATGACTCATTAGCTAGGGCTGTGAAAACTTTGACTAGTTTACCATTAACAAAATCTGTTTTTACTGGTACCATTGTTAATGAAAAGGTATTTTTCCGTACAACTTTGCCACTAGTTTAAAGGTCCTTGAAACTACTTATGAACTGGGAAGGAGTGAGTGAAATTGAATATGAGAAAGCTCAATTAATTTTGACTGAAGCTAAATGTGTAAATTTACTTGACTATATGATGATATACTTGAAACTCGATTGCTTTCTTTTAGCTGACTTTTTGCAACAATTTCGGGCAAAATCTATAGCTCATAATAGTTTAGAGCCTTTAAATTATTTTGGTATTCTTGGAATGTCTTGGAGTTCTGCGTTAATAACTTTAGGTAAACCCATTGAACTATTGCAAGACATGGAAATTTATAATTTCTATGAGGGTGGTATTCGTGGAGGTCTTACTTTTGTTAATAAACACTTTGTAAAAACTGACAAAACCACTGAGTTGCTTTATATTGATATTAATAATTTATACGATTGGGCTTTAAGTCAACCTTTACCTTGTGGCAAATTTAGTTGGATACATGATGGTTTTGATTCAATATTGTTAGATTGTTTTTCTTTAAATCTTGAATCTTTGTCGTATGGGTATACTCTTGAAGTTGATCTTGAAATTCCTTCTGATCTTCACGATAAGTTAGACGACTTTCCTATTGCTGCTGAGAAAATGAAACATGAGGGATCTAAGGTTGAAAAATTGTTATTGACTCATTACCCAAAAAAGAATTATGTGATTCATTGGCGTTTACTAAAATTATACTTGTCTCTTGGTGTTAAGGCTACTCATGTGAATCGAGCTGTAAGATTCAAACAGTCTCCTATTTTTAAAAACTACATTGATACCAATACAGAGTTAAGAGCAAAAAGTACAAACACGCTAAATAAAAATTATTATAAGCTCCTAAATAATAGTTTGCATGGTAAAACTGTCGAAAACCTTAAAAAAAGAATGAATTTAAGATTATGTAATACAGAGAAGAAGATGATTACATATGCTTCTAAACCAACTTTTCAAAGAAGTATCAAAATTGCTGATGATCTAATTGCTGCTTTGTTAAATCCAGGCTCGGTATGCTTAGATTGATCGAGTTATATTGGACAATCGGTACTTGATTTGTCCAAACTTCGAATATACGAGCTACAGTATAAGGACTTGGAAAAATACCAACGACAATTTAATTGTGAGATTAATATAGTCGCTGGAGATATAGACTATTTCTTCTTGGAGATTAAAAATTGTAAACTAGATATTCTTTTGTCTGAAATGGTTAAGGATAATCTTTTGGATACATCTAATTATCCATCTACTCATCCACTTTATTCTAAAAAACTTGATTCAGTCATTGGAAAATTTAAGGATGAAAGCAAGGGAGAAGGTTATGATGAATGGGTATTCCTTAGACCCAAATGCTATAGTTTACTAGGAAAATTAAAATTCCTAAAACCTAAGGGAGTCACATTGAAGGACACAACGTTAACTCATATATCTTATAAGAACTGTTACGAGAAAAACTCCACCTTTTCTGTACCTCAATTTCGTATTGGTACAAACAATCACCAACTTTATAGTTTTAAAACATCAAAGGTTGCACTAACAAACAAAAAGGATAAAAGGGTTTGGGTAGAAAATAATGTAAGCCTGGCATACGGTCATTATATGATTGAGATTGACAATGAATAAAAATAATAATTTTCAACATGATTATCCAACAGCACATCCAACAGCACATGCAACAGCACATCCAACAGCACATCCAACAGCACATCCAACAGCCTATCAAACAGATCATCCAACAGCTCAGCCAACTGTTCATTGAATTAATAAATGTATACCTATATACGTTCTTGTTCTTATTCATTATTTTGTAATTTTTTGTGTTTACATTATATTTTAGTTTGTTTTGTTTTTTGTTAGGAGGGGATTGTACCAAAAAGTGGGCCAGATGGGACACATCTACCAACTTACATATATGCAGAGTATAATGAGAAATATAGGTTATTTGGATAAAAACTTTATTTGTGTTATAACTCTTGAGAATTTTAAAAGCAAATATCCATTCTTAACATTTGTTTTGGCACCCGATTTTGATTTAAATCAGAGTAAATTACCTCAAAATGGAAATTTACGATTAGAAATAAATTTTGTTAAACCTACAACTGAACCGGTACATGTTGTAATATATTGAGTATTTGAAAATGAGGTTCAAATAACTGCAAACATAAGAGTGTTGGTTTGAACAAAGTTCAAACATTACTAGTTTGAATGGTATAACTGTATGGATAATTTAGGATAATTTGTCATAGTGTAAGTTTTTTCATGTATTATTAATATTATTGATGTAGTTCTGTTCAAGTCTATCGAATATGAAAACAAATACTGGGACATGAGTTTTTAGAGGTTTTTCCTCTTGATAAAAATTCATATTTACTTAATAATCAAGCCATAATCGTCAATACTCAATCATCTCATCTCGGTGGAGAACATTGGTTAGCAATATATATGAAACCTAGCAAGATATTTGTATTTGATCCTATGGGTTTCTATTATCCGGTTTTAATGGTTCCGATACTGCAAACAATGGGTAAACCTATTGTGTATAATAAAACTACGTTTCAAAAACCATGGACCTTTACATGTGGTCAACACTGTTTAGCTTGGTTATTATCCAAGCGATTTGATGTTTAGCTTAAATAAATGTATTAATGTTGTGTTTTACTATTTTTATTATTATTTTTATGTTTTGTATTTGTAATTAATATTTAATTAATGTTAACAAAGCCAGTGCATGATAAGTGCATGATTTACAAAGACACTGCATGATCATCACGTGATATTCAAAGACAGTGCATGAGAATTGCGTGATTAGTAACATGGAACACATGCATACACACTCAAGACTGTATGTGATTTATAAACACATTTATACACAGTATATGCTGCATTTATTTTACAAAGAATACATGCCTACACAGTATATGCTGAATGCGTCAAAATCTCTCACCTATATGTGTGTATTGCTAACATATGATTAGCTAAATCCTGAAAATTTTATTCGCTTTATAAACATCGACAATTTCCAAAGTTGTCACAATTAATTCTAAAATTCACTGGCGCGATATTCGAAAATAGCAAATCTAATATTTTAGAATCTCTGTTGATGAAGGAGAATGGTAAATTATTTTTTAATTTATTTTCTTTTATTATTATTTTATTTTTAGATTGGTTTACAATAACCGAAATTCAAAATCAAATCGATTGGGTTAATGAATTTATTCCTGGTAATTTTAAATTTTATTATTTATTTTTAATTTTATTTTAAAGAATGTTTCAAATGACGAAATTGTTAATAAAGAAATTATTTTAATCGAGGATAGTGATGATTCTGATATTCGTAAATTTATTTATTAAATTAATAAATCATAAAATACTTTTTCAGAAATTATTAATGAAAATGATTACATTGCTACAGTTTCTAATGTTATAGTTATCAATGATGGTAAATTTATTTAAATTTTAAAAATTATTATGAATGCTTTAGATGGAGAAAATGACTAAGCAGCAGTTTCTGATGATGCTTTTTCTGATGATGCCACCGTTTTTGGTGCTACCCACATTGAGGTGGATGATACCGATGAGGATTCAGATAAATGTTAGTTTTTGATTATTTTTATAATTTTAATACTTTTATAATAAGTTATTTATAATAGATATTATTATTAAAAAAATTTTAAGAATTAATATTAAAGCCTTTTATCATAATAAGTAATTTTATATATTATTATATACATTTATTATTATTTAACACCATTTACAATGGATTAAATAAAAACAAATATTAATAATTAATTTCTATATTTATTGAAAAATAACACATATTTGTTGAAAAACGTTATGATTATATTCGATGAAAAACTTATAATATTATTTGCTGAAAAATTTATGACTATATTAGATGAAAAAGTTATGATATTATATGCTGAAAAAACTTATAATGTTTATTGAAAAATTTATAATATTGATTATATGAAAAACATATAAATTTTTATGAAAAATAACACATATTTGTTGAAAAAATTTATAATATTGATCATAAGAAAAACATATAATATTTGATGAATATAAACATTTATTTTTTATCGATATTTAAAAGAATTAAATTTTAATAAATGATAAATATAAGAGATTTACATATATATTATTTTATCAGGCCGATTATATCCGAAGTATTGTATCTCTTCAACATATCATTCAGTAAAATGTCATGGTGAAATGGAGAGTTACTACGGTCATAAATTTTGTCATCGATTTTTCATATGCCCCAAATGCGAGACTGCAGAAGATATAAATTATTTTATAAGGGGCACTCTAGCCACTTAAATCAATTTATTTTAAATAAAAAAGCACTTTTTAGGAAAATAAATAAACGAAATAATAATAATAATAACTCGAGAAATAATACAACACATAAAACTAATAAACGACCTGCTACAAATATCCAGTGTATTTCCTCGAAAGTTAAAAGGGTTGAAATCATCATTAGCGATGATGATGAGAGTTTAATTAATAATAATCAGATAGGGGGTTGAACACGAAAATATAATTCGAATCTCCCTAACAAATAAAATAAGTAATAAATTAAAATCAGAAATAAAGAAAATGAGGTCAGTTAAGATACAATTCACCATTCTTATTCAATTCGAAAAAGATGGTGAAATTAAAGATAACTTTTTTAGTAATAAAGCAGAACTTTATAATAAAAATATTAATAATAATAATATAAATAATAATAATAAAAAGTTGTAATAATAAAAATAATTATAGTAAAATAATAATATTAACTTGTAATAATAATAATAATAAAAATAAAAAATATTAATAATTATAACACTACTTATAACATTAAGTAGTAAATCATATTATAAAAATTTTGAAAATTTATTTTTACCTTGAAAAAATTTGAATGACCTTGAGAAAATTTTTAATGAGTCATGGTCTTTGTTTAAATGATCCTAAATTAGTCATTATGTTTGTCTCAGAAAACTTTGTACTCTTAGACTTAGAAAAAGGTTTATCCCGCGGTGGGGGGTGGGGGAATGTGGTCCAGCGGTGACATAACCATCTATTATACATACTTATACAAAATAAAAAGGATTAAATCAATTTTATAGCCCAATTGGAAAGTTTTTAAATCATTTAATGTTAAAATATTGTTCTGCATAATTATAATCTTTCGCCGTTTTTTGGCAGGGTTTCTTTTCGTTGGGATTGGTTCTCTCGCTTTATCGGGTTGTTGAATTGATTTGTATTCGGTTTACTTGAGGATTAAATTTGTTTGAGATTTGGATTAGATTAGGAAGTCGATTAGATGTGGATTCTGTGGTAGAATTCTGATATATTGGTTGAGGTTTAAATTCTAGTAGGTAGTTATGGGGTTTCTGCAGCCACGGATTAAATTACGTAATGATGTAATTAACCTCAATTACGTAATTACGTAATTAAGATAATTGATTTTGTGAGTTTTTTTTGAATTTATTTTAGAATTTTTTAGCGCATTTTTAAATTTAATTTTTAAGCAAATTTATTTTTGAATTATTTTCTTTATCCTCAAATTTTTCGATCACACTATAGTCAGAGGGTATTTTTACTCGATAAAAAGCCTTAGATAAAATTGGCTTGAATCGCCTATCAATAAAAAATCATAGAAATATTTATTTGATTAAAAAACCTAAAATTATATTCTCGATTAAAAAGCCTAAGTAATTTTTCTTGATAAAAAAAGAATAAAAAATAAATATTGGCTCAAATCGCCTACGATGGTCACATTATAGTCAAGGATATTTATAACTCGCAATAAAAAACAATGTAATATTTGGTATCAGTATTTTCTATATGTAAATATAGGCATAAAATAAAAATGGATTGAATTACCTACGATGGTCACACTATACTGATCGGGTTTTTTTGAATCTCGATAAAAAAAGCCTAAAAATATTTCCTCGAATGAAAAGCCTAAAAATATTTTCTCAATTAAAATGCCTACGATTCCCCCACTATATTGATAGGCACCTGATGGGTAAAAGATATAAGATTTTTACTGTCACTTGCAAGGGATTCCCACCAGATGCGCGCACAAGAGATATAACCATTGAATACCCGTTAAAATGACGTTGGAAATGTATCCCAATAGGCGGTTTCTAGTAAAAAGTGAGCCATATTACCATGACTGCTAATACCATAGAAAACCTTTGGGTTCAAGAGCTACCATAGTAGGTATTCGTGCTTATTTTATTTGTGTTCCTCTATCATGAAATTTAGGTTAAAACAATATCGAAGAAGTTAGACAAGATCCTGCAACGATTTAATTTTATAATTTTTCGAAAAGGTTTGAACAAAATGTGTTGACTATAAAATAATTTTTTCATGCAGATTCCCTGTTGTTATTGCTATTAATTTGATGTTTTCATTTCTGCAGTAATATTGAAATTAACTTTTTATACATTTATATATGTGTTTCGTTAGTTAAATTTAATTTCAACACTTCTACCTGAGATTTATCTTTTTCTGCTTTTTGGACATTGTTTTCATTGAATTAATATAAGATTATAAATTATTCTGGATAAAATTGCATTATCATGATCTTTTTCCATTAACATATTTGATTTAATACTTCTTCTTTCTAGTTATATTATTTGCCTTTTTCTCTTAACTAGTAATATATTCTTCTTTTCCCTTGTGTAAGATTTACTCCTTCCTCGTGACCAGTCGCGCTCTACTGAGGGTCTGGCGTTGAGGTTCTTGGAGAAGAGAACTGACCCGGTGAACTGCCATTCGCTACGGGTACCTCCCAACCGAAGTACTAGCTCGAGACTAGATGGTCAAATTTTTAATTTACTTTCTTGTGTGCATGCGGTTATCATAAATTAATCAAATTGATAAAAATATTAAAAAAAATAAAAAAATATATATCATAGGAATGATTAGTAAATTAATTGAATTGAATAAGTATGATGGATTTCGATCATGGGATTCTGCTATCTCCAATCATGCCTAATGGATACCATGGAAGAAAACGTTCATGATATTCAATTGACAAAAAAAATTGATTTGAATAACGGTTATTATATATTCTTAATAAGTAAATTTCATTGTGAATTAAATAAAAAATATCGAATTGGATAATAAAATTTAATGAAAACCACAAAGGTTACAACTCCTAAATAAAAGATTCACATGTCGACTGAAATTAATAAACAGAAATTGCATTCAGCATTAGTTTAAATATTAAAAATTTACTGACGAGTAATAATGACATATAAATAAAATAAAATCGTCCTTACTCCTGATTTCTTTTTGTTTTGTTGTGAAAAATTTTAAAATCAAAGTTTGTATTTTTGTCGATTTGACATCCACTTATATTTGATCGATTTATACGTATTTTTTGATGCGGTAAAACAAAACACCCACACGTCTTAACCATATTTCATCACTTTTCCCCTAGTTGTCAGATTTTCATGATTCTTTTTTATTAAAGTTTCTAATTACATTTTAAGCTTAATTCTCAGAGTTATTTTCCAAAATATACTTGTTTTTGATGAATTTAGAGCTGATTTGATAACATTTGATGATTTTGTTGTTTAGCAATTCTTTTTTTAATGTTCTTAATCATTTTTATATCTTTTTTTGTATCTTATTATACTTTTTTATTACTTTTTGTTTTCTGTAACGATAAATGAACAATATTTTGTAAATTTTCGTCCATTTGAATTTTCCGCTACTAGATTTTATCGGAGGTCGTGTCAGATAAACAAAATACTCAAAACATTAGTTTTTGCCCAACAATAGTTAGAGATATTTTATATTCACGATAAGTGTAAATTAAAGTGCTTAAAGTAAATTACAGTGCATTTAAGTAAATAAAGGTTCCTAAAGTAAATTAAAGTACATTAAAATAAACTAAAGTACATTAAAGTAAATCAAAGTACGTTAGAATAAAATTAAGTAAATTAAGGTGCCTAGAATAAAGAATGGTAAGTTAGTTAAGAATTTTTTTAAATTAAACAGAGGGTCAAAAGTTAAGATACATAAGGGAAAGTTTTAAAACTGAAAATTTTAAAAGCAGTTATAGTTTGCAAATTACATAAAGTATAAAAGTAAACAGAGGGTCACCAGTTAAGTTATATAAGGTAAGAAATTTGAAAGTAAGTTAAATAAAATTTTTAGTATAGTTTTATCGATCAATTTTTAAAATATTTTTTAAAGATAAAATTTTTAGTATAATTTTATCGATCTATTTTTATACATGTTTTTAAATGATAAAATTTTAATGTAATCTTACAATGAAATTTTATATATCACTTTACAATGAAATTTTTTAGTATAATTTTTTACTATGACTGTTTTATACATGTTGATAACAATCAAATTTTCAAAAAAATTTTTCAAAAAAAACTTTCAAAGAATTTTATTATATGGAATTTTTGAGTTTCAGTGTTACATAGTAATACCTAAGGTAGATAGTAGTCATTCGCAAGACCAAACCGTCCCTTCGCCTCTGAAGCAACACACCTTTAATAATAAAATAATAATAATAATAAATTCATCAACAATCAAAGAAAAAATTAACTTACTTGGTATCAACTTCTGAATACTGATAACCCTTACACACTGAACCATCCATTTATTAATAACTGAGCAACAATCACTAGGTACTGTATACAAATGACTGAGTAGTGTACAACTCATTATATACATACTAGACTAGAGACATATGAGGACTATGCCCCGTAAATATTTGGATTAAAAAAAACAGAGAACCCCCTAAAAAATTTTTCAGCGAAGGCGGGGGGTTTAATTTTTATTTATTTTAAAAATTATTTGTTTTAATGAATGAAAAATATTTTTTTAATTATTTGTTTTAATTAATGAATTTTTATTTAATATAATTTTTTGTTTAAATGTTCAAATTTAAAATTTTTTAATTTACGATAAAAAATTCTAAGTATTTCGATTAAAAAGCTTAAAAATAAAAATTTGCTTAAATCGCATATGATTGGTCGTACTAAGGAGTATTTTCGAATAAAATTGGCTCAAACCCGATTTAAGAACCTAAAAATATCGAATAAAAAGTCTAAATATTTTTTCATACTAAAAAACCCATAGAAATAAAATTGGCTCAAATCGCCTGTCGACTAAAAAGACTAAATTATATTTGATCGATTAAAAATCATGAATTTATTTTTTATTTTTATTTTATTTACTTTAATTATTTGTTTAAGTCAATAATATTATTTATTTATATTTTAACTATATTATTATTAAATTTAATTGTTTGTTTTAATCTAGTCAATTATTTTATTTATTTTTAAATTATATAATTATTAAATTAAATTGTTTGCTTTAATGAAGTGAATTAAATAATTATTTATTATTTTCATTTAATTATTTATTTAATATTATTACTACTTTCGATTAATTAATTATTTATTTTATATTATTATTATTAACATTTTTTTTATTTATCTATTTTTATTTTTAAAATTTAATTGTAAGTCTAAGAATAATTGTTCAATGTAATAAAGATAAATCATCGATAAATTTTGAATTGTAAAAATTACAAACTTTCAATTCATACAAATATTTTTATTAATAATAATAATAATAATGATAATAATAATAATAAAACTATTAATAATGATAATAGTAATAATAATAATAATAATAAAAATAATAATAATAATACTATTAATAATAATAATAATAATAATAATAATAATAATAATAATAATAATACTATTAATAATAATAATAATAATAATAATAATAATAATAATAATAATAATAATAATAATAATAATAATAATAATAATAATAATAATAATAATAATAATAATAATAATAATAATAATAATATTAAATTCATCAACAATCAAAGAAAAAGTTAACTTACTTGGTATCAACTTCTGAATACTGATAACTCATACACACTGAACAATCCATTGATTAATAACTGAACAACAATAACTAGGTACTGTATACAAATGACTGAGTACTGTAAAACTCACTATATACATACTAGGCATTGAATAATTGAGTATCTTATTCATTAAAATTCCCTATTTAATTAATATTTACCCTTTGAACATCGATATTCAACCAACTTAACCCACTTAAAAATAAAATAAAATTTTCTCTCAATCATTTCCCTTTAAAATACTTGGTTATTCACTATACACACACTCACAATATCTAATCAATAACTAATTACTGAAGAAATCAATATCAAAAATTGTTTACTAACCAAAAAATCTTTAAATAAAAGCACATAAAAATTTTAACAATCAAAAGAAGTACAATTTCAATTACAAATTTTATTAACTTCTTCACTCTTTTATCGATCCTTGATGTACCCAATTTGTTTGGTTGCTTTCAAGAAAATATTAATCAAATTCATAGAAGCCCAATCAATTGTTGTATTTTCTCTGTATAAAAGTTTATTTCTTTGTTTACAGTCTTGTATGTGATTTATTGTAATTATTTTGTAAAACTTAATAGTTTTATTTAAATGCCTTGAAATCTTTCTATTATTTTTGTAATATGTTTAATTACTTCCTACAACAATGAACATTTATTAAAAGTTATTTTTAAAGATGAATGTCAACCTTTTCATTTAATTTTCACATGCCCCTAAATAAATTAATTGCTAATAGCTCAAAAGAAAAATTATTTAAATTTATTTTTACACATTTTCTATTCTTTTCACTCCAACTCTTGTTGTTTACTGAATGATAAATTAATTAGTAAGTATAAGTGTTTGTAATTGATAGTGAAAAGAAACTTGATTAGAAAAATATTCTTAAATTAATTTCACAAAACATATATTACTTTCACAGTACTTGAAATAAATTTTCATATATTTATTGAAAATTATTTGATTTTTAAGTTTCTAAACATCATAGAATAAAGTTAATAGATAAAATAATTATCATCTACCACATTACTAGAAATTAAATGATTATCGACCAACCACTAAATAAGTTGAATTTCTAACAAAGATTAAAAACATACATGGAACAGGTACTTGTGTACTGATATATACCGATAAAATCTACTAAAAAGGCAAATATGTATGTTTAATTGTTGTTAAATATTTGTTTTGGTAAAAATAATGCTTATCATTAAATTATGATTTACATGTGAATAGAGTTTGATTAAAGTTGTGAGAAATATTTTAAGATGTTAAATAAAACTGATTAATTTGTAAATAATGTTAGTGCTTTGAAAAATTTTTAAAATAAGACCTTCAGCAAATTGGCAAGAAAATAGTAGTCATTGAGTAATACTTATTAAAATGACCAAAATTTTATAATTCTTGACAAGTTTTGATATATCTTTAAAAAATTTATTAGTACTTTGAATAAAACATTTAAAAAAAAGTTTCAACATAGTAGCAAATTGTAAAGAAAATAGTTATTATTAATATAAAAATTAATTAACTTAACTAAGTTATAAAATAATTGAAAAAATTTGTTAGATCATTTTTTAAAATTTTATAAGATTGTTAGGTAATTGTTCTAGGTACTTGTTGAATGAAAATTAATATATGTTATCGACTGATCATAGTATTTAATTGTACGATTTCTCTTCATTCATGGAAATAATCATAAATATTTGAATTATTCAGAAAATTGTCAATAACAACATAAGTAATCGGTAACATTTTTTTAAAAATAATAGTCAATTTTAGTTTTTAATTAAATTAAATTACAAATATAATAATAAAATCAAATAAATACTTGAATACAAATAATTGCATGAATCAAACATTTTCTTAGAACATTCATATTTTTTATTCAGATTCCAATAATTTCATTAAAATTAACCAAAATCTTATTGATATATTTTGATAACCCTTAAACCAATGAAAATGTATCGATTTCACTAAGTATCCATCCTTTAACATCGATATTCAAGTACCTGTTCCATGTATGTTTTTAATCTTTGTTAGAAATTCAACTTATTTAGTGGTTGGTCGATAATCATTTAATTTCTAGTAATGTGGTAGATGATAATTATTTTATCTATTAACTTTATTCTATGATGTTTAGAAACTTAAAAATCAAATAATTTTCAATAAATATATGAAAATTTATTTCAAGTACTGTGAAAGTAATATATGTTTTGTGAAATTAATTTAAGAATATTTTTCTAATCAAGTTTCTTTTCACTATCAATTACAAACACTTATACTTACTAATTAATTTATCATTCAGTAAACAACAAGAGTTGGAGTGAAAAGAATAGAAAATGTGTAAAAATAAATTTAAATAATTTTTCTTTTGAGCTATTAGCAATTAATTTATTTAGGGGCATGTGAAAATTAAATGAAAAGGTTGACATTCATCTTTAAAAATAACTTTTAATAAATGTTCATTGTTGTAGGAAGTAATTAAACATATTACAAAAATAATAGAAAGATTTCAAGGCATTTAAATAAAACTATTAAGTTTTACAAAATAATTACAATAAATCACATACAAGACTGTAAACAAAGAAATAAACTTTTATACAGAGAAAATACAACAATTGATTGGGCTTCTATGAATTTGATTAATATTTTCTTGAAAGCAACCAAACAATTTGGATACATCAAGGATCGATAAAAGAGTGAAGAAGTTAATAAAATTTGTAATTGAAATTGTACTTCTTTTGATTGTTAAAATTTTTATGTGCTTTTATTTAAAGATTTTTTGGTTAGTAAACAATTTTTGATATTGATTTCTTCAGTAATTAGTTATTGATAAGATATTGTGAGTGTGTGTATAGTGAATAACCAAGTATTTTAAAGGGAAATGATTGAGAGAAAATTTTATTTTATTTTTAAGTGGGTTAAGTTGGTTGAATATCGATGTTCAAAGGGTAAATATTAATTAAATAGGGAATTTTAATGAATAAGATACTCAATTATTCAATGCCTAGTATGTATATAGTGAGTTTTACAGTACTCAGTCATTTGTATACAGTACCTAGTTATTGTTGTTCAGTTATTAATCAATGGATTGTTCAGTGTGTATGAGTTATCAGTATTCAGAAGTTGATACCAAGTAAGTTAACTTTTTCTTTGATTGTTGATGAAATTAATATTATTATTATTATTATTATTATTATTATTATTATTATTATTATTATTATTATTATTATTATTATTATTAATAGTATTATTATTATTATTTTTATTATTATTATTATTATTATTATTATTATTATCATTATTATTATTATTTATAAAAATATTTGTATGAATTGAAAGTTTGTTATTTTCACAATTTAAAATTTATCGATGATTTATCTTTATTACATTGAACAATTATTCTTAGACTTACAATTAAATTTTCAAAATAAAAATAAAAAAAATGTTAATAAAAATAAATTAATAACATTAATAATAATATAATTAAAGTAAATAAAATAAAAAATAAATTCATGATTTTTAATCGATCAAATATAATTTAGTCTTTTTAGTCGACAGGCGATTTGAGCAAATTTTATTCTTATGGGTTTTTAAGTATGAAAAAATACTTAGGCTTTTTATTCAATATTTTTAGGTTCTTAAATCGGGTTTGAGCCAATTTTATTCGAAAATACTCCTCAGTACGACCAATCATATGCGATTTAAGCAAATTTTTATTTTTTAGGCTTTTTAATCGAAATACTTAGAATTTTTTATCATGAATTTTAAATTTGAACATTTAAACAAAAAATTATATTAAATAAAAATTCATTCATTAAAACAAATAACTTTAAAAAAATTTAAACCCCCCCTCTCACTTCCAAAAAAAAATTTTCAAGCCAAATATCCACGGGACATAGTCCTCATATGTCTCTACTTACTAGTTATAGAATAATTCAGTATCTTATTCATTAAAATTCCCTATTTAAATAATATTTACCCTTTGGACACCAATATTCAACCAACTTAACCCAATTAAGAATAAAATAACATTTTCTGTCACTCATTTCCCTTTTAAATACTTGGTTATTCACTATACACACACTCACAATATGTTATCAATATCTAGTTACTGAAAAAATAAATATCAATACTTGTTTACTGACCAAAAAATATTTAAATAAAACACATAAAAATTTGAACAAATAAAAGAAATACGATTTCAAAATTTATTAACAAAACATCTTCTTCACTCTTTTTATCGATCATTGCTGTCTCCAAATTGGCAAATTATTTGGTTGCTTAGTTACCTGGTTGCTATTAAGTGACTATTAATCAAATTCATTGAAGCCCAATACATTGTTATATTTTCTCTGAAAAAAAATTTATTGCTTTGTTAACAGTCTTGTATGTGATTTATTGAAATTTTGAAATTATTTTGTAAAACTTAATAGTTTAGTTAAAAAACTTTGAAATTTTTCTACTATTTTTGTAACATTTATAATTTCATCCAACAATAGACAATTATTAAAAGTTATTTTCAATGGAAATCCTTTCCAAGATGAATGCCAACCTTTTTATTAAATTTACACATGCCACTAAGTCTAAAATAATTTTATTAACTCCTAACACATCAAAAAATAAATATATATTTTTTATTCTTTTCACTCAAACTCGTATAGTTTACTGAATGATAAATTAATTAGTGTGTATAAGTGGTTGTTAATCTAATTGCTTATGAAAAGAAACTTGATTAGAAAAAATATTCTTAGATTAATTTCACAAAACATATATTACTTTCATTGTACTTGGAATAAATTTTCATATATTTATTGAAAATGATTCGACTCTTAAAATTATTAACTCAAAGATGCCAAAGTTTTGAATAAAACTGATAGAAAAAAAAATATACATACAATTAATATCTACCTCATTACTACAATCAAATAATTATCAACTACTGCAAGATATGTTAAATTTCTGATACCATGCTTCAACACATACATAGGTTTTTGTGTATATATACGACAAATGTATGTTATTGATGACTCTATTAGTTTTTAAAAATAATTATTTTCATTAAATTGTGATTAAATAGTTGTCTGGTGAATACAATTTTAATAAAGTAGTGGGAAAGATGTAAATTTTAAATAAATTTGTTAGTTCTTTAAATAAAATTTTTTAAAGAAAGCTTCAAAATAGTAGCAAATTGTAAAGAAAATAGTACTTATCAATTAAAAATTAATTAAATTAACTAAATTGTAAAATAATTGAAAAAATTTATTAGATCATTTTTTTAAATTTTATAAGATTGTTAGGTAATTGCTAAGAAATAGGGACTTATTGAATGAAAATTAATCTATGTTATCAACTGCTCATAGTATTTAATTGTACAATTTCTCTTCATTTCTGGAAATAATAGTAAATATTTAAATTATTCAGAAAATCGTCAATAAAAACATACATAATAGGTAACAAAAAATTTTTAAATACTAGTCAATTTTAGTTTTTGATTAAATTAAATTACAAATATATTAATAAAATCAAATAAATACTTATTTGAATACAAATAATTACATGAATCAAACATTTTCTTAGAACCGAACTCGTATCGTATATTTTCTCAACTTTATTCTGATTCCAATATTATCACTAAATTTAACCAATATCTTATTGATATATTTTGATAATCCTTAAATCAATATAATAAAAAAAATTTAAACCGACTTGATTCCCTTAAAAAATATCATAATTTACTATAAACCAATTATTTCTCATTAAGTGATAATTTTTACAACATCCTTTCAAAAAATTCAGTTTCAATATTCATCCTAATAAATTCCTTTAAAATGGTGGGTTACAGGGTTTCGTTATTTTGCTTATCCTCCTGGTGACCCTAGTAACGCCATACAAAATAATGCTAACCGCCACTTGGCACCCGTTGCTAGGCAACGTTGGTAATGTGTTCAAGTGGTGGATTGCCCTCAAAAATTGAGTACCATGTGCTAGTACTATAGTTGCTCGGACAACCCTCGGGTTCACGAGCTGTCGATAGAAGACCTATGCTCGCTTTGCTCTGTCCCTCATGATCATTCAAGATTAGGTTCTTATCTGCCTGTGGAGAGATGAAACGAAGGTTGGGTAACATGATGTAAATATTTGGCATATACATATATCAACGGAACAAATTAATTAAGCATACGACTACTCTATTTAATTAACAACACGTGCAAATTTTATGAGTTAGTGATTCTGAAGCTGGATTGCTCGACTTCGGGCACGTTCCTTACGTCCCGGCCGACGATTATTTGCTGGAAGGGTAGATTGTTCCACTGGTTGGATGTTCTTCTGCGACATCTGGGTTGGGGCGAAGACGAGCGGATATGTTACCGCTTCCCCCTCCCGGCAGACTGCTAGGGCGACTTCAAGTCCCCGAATTTGCGTGTGCAGGCTCTGATTGAGCTGCCGCTCCTCTGTCCAGCCTTTCTGTGCTGCGGTCAGGCGGTGGTACAATGCTTTCACCTTTCCCGGTTCCTTCCAGGTTGCTTTAATCTGTTGCATTTCGCGGGTTAATTGAATAATCTGGGCGAGTAATTCCGCGTTTGCCTGTCTCGCGTGGTCCAATTCAGTCTGTACGGTTCTTAGGGAAGACATCGCTATAATTAAATTGATCATTTTAATTTGTTATTGATCAAGTTAAATAATTATTTATTTCATTAAACAAAACCATCAATAATTCTAGCTATACGAAGGAAAAAAATGACACACAGATTTCTAATATTTTAAATCAGTCGCTACATCAAGTTATCACTGTTCGTTCATTCGTCGGGGCAATATCTCTTCAGGCTTCGTTTGAGAGCCTCCACGGTATATGGTCGTCGGGTATCACGGACTGGGCGAGGTGGATAGGCGACTGCAATCCGCCCGGTGAGGATGTCTTCCACCACGTTTGCGAGATACATCCTCGCCTTAACCACCTGTGAATCTACCTGCTCCTGCACCCTTTCCCACTGGGTGAGGAGATCCTGCGCATTCAGGTAGGTCTCTGCAGCTGGGTATTGCTGTCCCGAGAGACCGCAGGGATCCTTCTCTAAGCCTAATATCCTCCGGGTAGTTGGATACGGCCACTATTGTTGTATCTGATCGAAGGTTCTCTTGGTTGGTTGAACTCTTGCCTGTCCCTGTTGGCCTGCACTTCGACTGATGCTTCGTTCGGGTGACATGTCTAAAACGTTTTTATTATTATCTCCACTTAATTCACCATGTTAAGTCGTTAACAAAATAAATAGGGTCCATATTATTGTGGAGGGTGTCATCCAATTTAATCTTAGTGAGTTCTGGTAATCTTTATGTGGTCGGGATTCTTTCGCAACGGGTGGCTTATGTTAGTGAGATTAATAATGCACGGGTGGTAAGTCCATTAATCAACTTAATATTCATTCGATTAGGCATATTAGATTTTAGGAGTTATAGGGTTGAGATTAGGGGTAGCGGCCACATTAATGAAGATATCATCGTACGCGAGTTGAGATTTCAGGTATTATGCAACGTTATTGTATCTTATTATTGATTATTTTATTTATTGTTCTATTTTCGGACTTTCTATAATACAAATCGTTAATTGACCGAATAAATCCTATCACCATATCTTATGATAAAAGTCTATGGATTCTTTAAATTTAATATCGAAGTTAAGTTCGTTGATTAATTTCTCAAGTGGGTGATCTGAACAGTTAAGGGCGAGAGCGGATGTCGAACGGACGAATTTACGAAGCGTTGACGGTTGTTTGCCGATTGCATGTGATTTCCGGCGGATATTGACGTTACGGATTATGTGGTCGAAAGGAAGTGAGTTAGTTTATTTACATCCGGTGATTTATAACACTTCATTTTCAGGATTATCGATTGGCAAATTCATCTAAAATTATTCGGGTAAGTTATTATGTAGATTAAGCTGAACATATCTTATCGCCATTTTTAAGGAAAACGGTGTATTACGTTTGAAACCTTCAAGAGGATGAACTTTATGCTATTGAAATATTTTCGCTTTGTGGATTTTTATGTATTCGAAGAACCAAAACGATATGAAGCTTTCTCGTGAGTTCACAGTTTGTGTAATATTAAAATAAAAATTTCTCTCTCCTTTCAAAACATTGATTCTTATAATGATATTAATTTAATTTACCCAATAATTCAGGTTTTGTTCTTCGTCTCTGAATTTGTTTCATTTTAAGAAAACTTTATCACAAGCCTATAAATCATTCCAGTTTGGATTTAGGGACGGTTGTAATAACTTAGTTCGGTTGCATTACTCGGTTTCCTCATATTTTTATTTCAATTAATTTAGTCAACCTTTGCTTCTATTCTACGAAACTACTTTAATATTAACATCGTTATTTCAACTAATTTATTCAACCTTTACTTTAATTCTATGAACTACTTTAATATTAACATCATACTAGTAAATCACTGAATCTAGTTCTACTTTGTTCTTATTCAAGGTTTATTTGATCTCCACTAAGTAAACTATTTTACTTTTATGCAAACCGTTTAGTTATAATCGCTGAATGGCTCGGTTTAATCGACATCGTCTCTTAGTTCAATTAACGTGTTATTATTGATTAAGGAATTTATATTATTTAAGCAATAGACTAATATACGGAAATTTTATTTAACCTACGTTAACTTTAATCATTTAATTGAGTTTATTTTCCTATAAAGTATGTATGATTATGCAAAATTCTTTTAAGTTTAATCATAATGAAACAAATTCAGCTTAAACACGAGTTATTTATCTTTAGTCGACAATTATTAATCTGATTTTGGAGAATTATTTATCCACTAAATTTTACAATTAAATTATAGATTTCAGTTAGCTATATCAACGATTTTAATGTAATTTATTCCCGTACCCTTTCCCTTTAATAGGCCTTAGGCGCATTTTATGTTTATATTATATTTACTGAGTGCCCACTGGACTACTCGGTGTGATAATTTTGAGCCGTATGTAATATAATTTTAGGTCGATTTTACAGAATTGAGAAACGAGGAAGCAGCCAGAGACTTCTTCCTTACTTCTCGCTTCAGCTATAGGGATAAATATTGACGTTACGACCGCTGCGTTGCGCACGCTGAGTCTTCACGGGTACATATCATTGGCGATTTTCCACGCACTTGCATGCATCTGAACTATATAGATTTTGCTTTCTTGCGTTATGTGTTGGCTGTGGGCCGGAAAAATTTCGACAGTTTAATTTATAAAACAAAATATATATGTAAAACAATTTAGGTATATCAATAATATTTATTAATTATAAACAAAACATAATTACCCTTCATACCATTCCATCATATCATAACATTAAATAAAACATAAATGCCTCTCTCCCCACGTCGTCGCCAAGCAGAGCTCTACAGAGATGCTATGGACGCGACGTGGAAAGAGGGTTCCAACCAAAATATTTCTCACCTAGAAAAATGAGTTTCTGAAAAATTCAAAACAAAATTGAACACTCTCGAAAAATTTTGAAAAATGGTTTTAAAGTTTTCACAAATGATTCACAAACAATTTCAAATTGTTTCTAAAGGTGGGTTTTTTATGGTTAAGTTAAATGTGAAAATGGATCAGTATTTATACCTATTTTTCTTGCATGTGAAATTTGATGCAGTAAAACAAAATTCGACCTTGTTATTTTCTAGTAAATTCTATTATTTATTTTTATTATTTCTTGATTTATTTTTATAATTTTTTTTATTTAGAATTTTTATTGAATTATTACTAATTCAAATTTTTCGATTTAAATTTCATTTTAATGAACTTTTATTAATTTTTCCAATTTTGTCGAATTTGTTGTGTTTTCTTGTTGTGTTTGTGTAGGTATCGTGCGAATCTTGGTGCGTTTTGTTATTATTTTAATTTATTTTTATGTTTATTAATTTATATTTAATTCTCTTATTTTCTCATATTTTATAGGATTTAATTGATGTTTCCAGGTTTATTTAAAATTTGCATGTTATGTTTGCCTGTGTGTTACTGATCCATTAAAACATTTCTCAAGGCCGTTTACGTTCTGGCCCAACAAAAAATATCATAAATTCTTCTCTTAACCACTCATTTTTCTTCAAATGATATTATTCACTAAATTAAACCAACTATATTCATAATTTTCATAAAAAACTGTCAAAGTAGATAATATTTACCCTTTGAACACCGATATTCAACCTAATAAATTCTCCTAAAAAATATCATAAATTCCCCTCTTGACCAATCATTTCTCTTCAAATAGCAATATTCCCAGCTATATTCATTAGTTTTCATAACAAATCAACAATATTCCCAATGTATATAACCCTTACTTTTTAAATAACAATTTTCAACCAACTCAACCCCCTTAAAAATATCAATAAAATTACTCTTAATCGATTATTTCTCTTAAAAATATCATAAATTCCCCTCTTAACCAATCATTTCTCCCATAAATAAAATTTGCTCACAACCAATCATTTATCTTAAAATGTCAATATTCCAAACTATATTCAAAATTTTTTTCATAAAAATCAATATTTCCATAAAGTTTACCTTTAAATAACAATTTTCAACAGACTCAACCCCCTTAAAAATTTCAATAAACTTGCTCATTTGATTATTTCCTCTAATAATATCATAAATTCCTCACTTAACCAATCATTTCCCTTTAAAATAAAATTTACTCTCAACCAATTATTTCTCATTAAATAACATTACTTCTACCATCTTTTCACCCACTTAGATCGATATCAATCCAAAAAAATTCCTTTAAAAATATCATAGTTTACTTCATCTAATCATTTCTCTTCAAATGACAATATTTTCCATTTTAATTCATTATTTTTTCATTAAAATCCACATTTAGATAATATTTAGATAATATTTAATATCAATATTCAACCGACTAAATCCCCTTAAAAATATCAACAGATTTGTTCTTAATCGATCATTTCCCTTCAAATAACGTTTCCCTCACGATACCAACTATATTCATTATTTTCATAAAATCATACCAAGTAAAATTCCTGTGGAAGTCTATATTTAACCGAATAAATCCTTTAAAATACCCTTAAAAATTCAACATTTTGATCATATTAAACATATGTAAACTGCATTAAATCAATTAAATCATAAAAATCTGAATTTTACAAATAAAAATAAATTTTCTTTAAATTATTACAAAATTGTTATCGATGCCCAACATTTTCTTTCTAGAATCATCACAATTTTATTCTGGCAACAAATCCAAGCAAATAAAAATTTCGTCAAAATGACTAAAATCGAATAAAATCTATGTTTCCCACAAAAATCAATAAATTTCACTAAATTATTGTAAAATCACAAAATATATATCATATTTCTAAAATAATTAAAATGAATCAGTAAATCAAGTATAAATTCAATAAAAATTACCAGTCAACCCATAAAGTTAATTCAATGACTTCATATGTATACTGATAACCACACCGAGCATCTTTATAAAAATCTCTAAATTATACTACTTTTGTGATTGATATCCATGAAATAAAAAAATAGAAAATGAAAGTAAATAATTTACCCTTTATCTCAAAGATATTTTATTCTTTCTAAGTTTCACTAAAATATTTTTAAAAATCAACTGATTCAATCCACTTTTTTAAATAGATCATAAAATTATAATAAAAATAGCATTTACTATTCAAAATCTAACAGTCAAATTGGATTCTAATTGGTAAATAATTTTCCTAAATAGATGTTTCATAAACATTTGTTCCTAAAATAAAATTTTATTTAAAATAATCCTAAATTCAAGTCAAATCTATTAAATTATCAAGAAATTAAGTGCTTCTAAAATTATAGATTTACCCTCATTTCTTCAATAATTTCATTAAAAACATAATAAACCCCCAAATTCATTAAAATTCAACAGAAAATCATATAATTCACAAAATATAAATGATTCAATATTTAAAAGTAAATGTTAAATATCATCCAAAACTTGATATTTTCATTACTAAAAATTATCATAAAATTTCTCTAAAAGCTCTATTTGATATAAATAGCCTAAAATTATTTTATTTTTGCTCATTACGACCCAATCTATTGAAGGTTGTAATTAAATTTATTAAAAGATAATTAAATTTTCATTGAAAATGACAAGTCAATAACAAGTAAACAAATTGAATTTTAATTATTAGAGAATATATTCTATAAAGAAAATTTTCAGTGAAGAAGTAATATTGGTGGGAAAGTATATTAAATACGGAAAAGTCGTTGAAATTACTGAAAAAGTGGGATAGCTAAAGATATCTACTAAATAGATGAAATATCAATTGATACATTAAAAATTTACAATGGTAATATACTTGAATGGCAAAAATATTCATTGAAGAGGAAAACATTCATTAAAGAAAGAAATTATTCATTTATGAGAAAATATTTATTGAATAGGTAAACATTCATTGAAGAATGGAAAATATGAATTGAATATAACGAATATTCATTGAACCAAGATTTGATTTTAACAAATAAGGAGTAGAGTTACTTAATGAAGAGGTAAAATATCAATTAAAGATACATTGGAATTATTCAAATTATACTTAAGAAATATTCACTGAGAATGAATTGTACTTTAAAAGTGGGTGGAATTACTTATATATTCAATTTAAAGTTATTAAGAATTGAGTAGATTTAATCGGTTAATTATATTTAAAAGTATATATATTTGAATGGATGTAGATACTTATGTGCGGAAGAATAGTTATTAAAAACAACAAATGCGCGAATATATAAAAATATACAAATATGCTGAATATACAACAAATCTGACGAATTTAATACTATAAATACGGACGGATCTAATATAATAAATAGTAGTAGAAAGTCTATCAAATAAGAGAAACGTAGTAAAAATTACAACAAATATAAGGAATCTAGTACACAATACATTGAATAGATGAATAAAGTGGTATAATTATTATTATATGAAACATTTATTTTTTTTAATGTTAAATAAATTTAGAAAATTGATGTATGTTTTATATTAATTATTGTTTTTTATTAAATGTTGTAAATTTACTTTTAGAAATGAATGCAGAGTTAATTCTTAAGATATGTTATTATTATTTTGAATTTAAATTATTATGTTGTCAATAGTTACAATTGAATAAATTATTTAGATTATATGAAATTAATTTTACATTTGGATAATAATTATCTACAACCAAAATTTAAATTGCTAATTCAATATTATTCAAATGGTTTTTAATTTGTCAAAAAGTTTTATTTGAATATAAATTTTATACTAAATCAAAAATTCTATTTACTAATCAATAAAAAATTATTTTAACTCAATTAAAAATACAATTTCATATAATAGATTATTTTTAGAATTTAGATTGATGTGTTGATATTAGTTACAATTGAAAAAAATTTACTTAAATATAAGTTTTATCGAAATTAATTACATTTAGATAATAATTTTTAATAGTAATAAAACTCCATAATGTTCATTCAAAATATAACATTCAATGTGTTTTTAATGTAGTATTGTAAGAGACTTAGGTTTGTTTTATAATATCACGGTATTTTATGTGCTGGGCACTGATGGGTAATCAAAATGTCAAACCTGTCTATTGGTAACAAATTCCGACCCAGCGCCTGCATAAGAAGTTTAACCGCTAGTCAAAATTTGACGTTGGTACTTTGAACTAGTGGGTTGAATATTAGCAAAGGGTGCTCGTAAACGTGGCACTGGACGACGCAGTAAGAACACTGTTGAACACACTCTGGTTCACCCCTTAATCTCACTAGATCAAAACCATATCAAGAACCCTAACAATATGGTTATTAATTGTTATATTAGTCACTAAACTCCCTGATAAAATTAGAGATTCCCAAATCAATCATAATAATAATAATAATAATAAGATGATGATGATGATGCTGATGTCAGTATCAATACATTTTATGCGACTAGAAATTATAATATTTCTCGTAAAGATTTATGTTGATAATTCTAAAATATAATAATAATTATAATAATAATAATAATATTAATACTAACAATAATAATCATCATAATTCTTATAATAATGATAAGCACAATAATAATAAATATAATAATATTAATAATCCTCATTTTAAAATTAAAAAAAATTTGTTCCTAATTTTCTTAAAAAGAACTATACTATAATCCCTAAAATGTTAATTTATCGGGTTTGAAAAATAGGATTAATTAATTTAATTAACTATATAGTAAATCATAAAATTTTAATTCATATAATATAATTAACATCAGTGAAAGTAAGAACTTCTTATTTTATATTACGAGCTCTCACCATAGCCCCTAAAAATCAAGGATTTAGAAGATATTTTGACATATACTATATTACCTAAATTCATTTCACTCTGCTTACCTTTTATTGCCATGGCAACTTATTAAAGAATTTCGAATTCCTATATTAAAAGTAAGTATCGGCTTTTAGATACTTTTAACTAATATTTTTAGATATATTTTAGGAATTTTCAGGGCGATCAACCCCACGCGGCTACATCTACTCCACTGACATTCTCAGCAAAGTATGTTTGTCCATTCTTCCAATCTTTTATTAACTTTAAATTGTAGAGCTCTCAGTTTTACTCTCGAATTGGCATTTCGCGCAACTGGAATTTTTACTCTTATGCATCGTTTTGCTATTTTTTTCCTTGAAATAAATTCTTAGTGGTAACATTTTATTTTTGCTATTTATAGTTCTTTTAGATTTGACGAAATGTTTGAATATTGATATTAATCATATAATGATAATGACAACAGTAATATTTTATTAACAATATTAATAGTAATAATAAAAATAAGAAGATTAATAATTTAATAATCCTAGTAATAATAATGATAATAGTATTATACTGATATTAGGATTAATAACAACAAAAATAATGATAATAAAATAAATAGAACAATGACAATGATAATAGCAATAGCGATAATACTAATAATAATCATGATAATTATAATACTAATAATGATTATAATGAAATTAATAATGCACTGTCAACAATAATTAATAGTAATAATGATAATAGGAATAGCAATATTAATAATAATAATAATAATATTAATAATAAAAATGATAACAATAATGTTATTAATAATAATAATGGTAATGATAACATTAATAACAATAATAATGATAATATTCATATCAATAATAGTAATAATTATATTAATAAGGATAATAATAATAATAATAATAAGGATTTATAAATAAATAATTAAATAAATTTGGCAACGATTTAATTAAAAGATAACGCCAATAAAAAACTTTTCGTACGATATATTTACATAGCATAACTATCATCTTCAGGTACTCAAAACCAACTAAAAATATTATGAATTAACATTTAATTTAAACAAATTATTTTTTATTAATTTAATTTTGTAATAAATAAATATTTATAAAATATATTCAAATAACTTTTAATTAATTTAAAATTTCAATTATTTTAATAATATTAAAAAAAAGTTTTTTTTAAAAAAAGCAATACATAAACATGATTTAACATACGTAAACTATTTAAAAACATTCAAAACATTCGTAGTCACAGCACTCTGCACATTAATCTTTGGATTCAATGACCTTATCAACAATGCTTCACATATCACGCGTTCCCAATAATTATTAAAACTTTTCAACAAAATTCTAAAATCAGACATTCCTATTTCACTTTTACAGCCTCTATTGTGCTCACTAATATTGGTCAAACCCTTCAATCGACAATGTTCTAGAACTCGAGTACAGAGATGACGGGAAGTCTCTCCAATGTATGTGGCATTACACACATTTCATGTAAATTAATAAACGAGATCAGAACACAATCCAACCGGAGTTATTGATTTATTAATAAACATATTGCGTACCTTACACGAATTAGAGACGATCTTATATTCTAAATTTCCCATCTGTTTACTTAACTTCCTTTTATAATTTGTAAAACCTTCAGAGTACGGCAATACTAACACATATTTAGGCTCAATTTTTTTATATCCATTTTTACTATTATTTAGATCAACACTCAATTCACACCCATTTAACAAATTACACTCAGACTTTCCAAAACATGGATCCTTAGGATTTTTAATCAATTTATCAACAGTTTCTTTTATCATCAACAATAAAAATGATTTAGAATATCCATTCTTTATCAACAACTCAACCAATTTATCAACAGTTTTTACCGAATTAGCAAAAGTAGAAGATAAAGCCCATGAACGATAAATCAATCCTTTCACCATATTTCTCTTATACTTAAATTCACAAAAGCTTTCTGGTCTTTACTAGAAATTTTAAGAAACTAATGAAGGTTGGTACGGAATTTGGGGAAAGTGGGTATAATTTATATAGCTCGTATGGCGACCCCCGTTTCAAGATAAATATGAAATTTTCAAATTTAACATTAATTTCGGTCATTTAGGGTAATAATATCAAAAATTAGTAATCAATAACAATAATAATGATATAAAAATCTGAGTATGAGTCCGAACAAATGTGTATTTTAGGTCTTATTTTGAGCTGATATTTATCAAATATGGCTATCTGTGGTCAATCGTGAGGTACTAATTAAAAATGTCTGCTAAAATCATAACTATTCGATTATTTCTTTAACTTAGATTCGTGTAGACTAGTGGGTTATTTTTCGTTTGTCGTTCATCCTACAGTCAGTTTTTTGGTTTATTTCGTCTTCCTGAACTTCTGTATATTTGTCTTTCCTTGTAATATTGTTAGCCTTTATATTTTAACCTTTCCCAGGACCTCAACACTACTCTTTCGAGGGTTGAGCGATAGAGTTTAGGAAGAGAGAATACTGAGCGGTTCCAGCTACTGCCTTCACCACGGGTTCCCCGTTAACCACCTGTTCGATCCGGGGTAACAAAATGTTCATTTTACTCACTTGCGTGCATGTGAGTTACGGTATGTGAACGAGTGAAATCTTTTGTTTTAGTCCTCGTAATGGAGGTTCGATAATAAAAGGGGTCAAACATAAAATTATTGTGAATATAAAATAAAAAAATTTAACTCAAACTTTATTGTTGTCATAATTAATAATAAACCTTATCATTTAAATAAAATTCCCAATAAAATAATAACATTATAAAAAGAACAAATGTTTACTTTGTTACCAAAATTCGTAGAAATGCAAAATTGTGATAGATTTTTAAAAACAAAATAAATAGACAAATAAAAAGTAAAGAGAGTAAGAGTGAGTTTTGCTCGACCAGCATCGCCTTATATACCACGATTGTTCGTGTGTGTGTTTTGATACAGTAAATCAAGGAATTTTTCAGAATATTCCAAAATTAAAATTTTTTAATTCTTTTTGATTTATTATTAAATTTTTACATTTTTTGTACAAAAATTTTATTTTATTTTATTTATTTTATTTTTCTTTACATTTTCCATTTTTCTCTAAGTTTAAGTTTTCCGCTCAAAAACACACAGGCGTTATCGTGTTAGTCAAACAAATATGGGCTTAATAAATTTTTGCCCAACAGATGAAAAAAGTGTTGTGAGACCTTGGTTTTTAGTGATCTCGCATAGGAAATCAAGAATGATTCGTGTGAGATAAAACGAAAGAAGCGGACGTGGAGATCTCAAACTTTGCGGTCAAATACAAGCTGGGGCTTAACCTTGTACTGATGACCCACCAGATGACCGGGTTCGAGCTATATACGGTGACGTGAAAGCTCAACCGGGTGAGCAGAGATATCGAGATGGGCTAATTCCAAGTTCTGAAGTTGATGAACTTGAATATTGGGTAGCATACAAATTGTATAACCCCAAATTAGTACCTATCAAAGTGCCCAAGTCGGTGGCCGTACCGAAACAACTGGTACAGAATGAATAATGTCAACCTCGGAAGCGAGGCTTTATACTAAAGGATCATCAATATTAGTACGAACAATGAACATGAAAGTACATGAAAGTATATGCTTTTTGAATACAAGGTACGTCCGAGTAATTATAGTTTTGGCCACAAATCTTAAAATTTGGCAGACGACCAATCACTAGAACCCTTTTCCAACGTTGAACTAGAAATTGGTTCCGAGTTGAGATGATACATCTTGTATGCCACATGGATTTTCGGGTGGAATCATTTCGAAATTCAATAAATATTTACAAATTCATCCAAAAACAGTGTTATTATTATATGTCAAAGCACAATAAATAAGGACGTTAATAACAATCAATTAAAGTCTCAATAAAAAGAAAATCTAAACAATAAAATTTGTGTTCTATTAACAAAATCGACAATATAAATCGACAATTTAACATTAAATATAAAGTTTGAAAAATTTAATACGAGAAGAAAAATATATTCATACATACAAATACGGTTCACAAAATTTCTATAATAAAAAATACAAATAATTTTACGATAGTCTTATCATATGATAAAATAAAATTTTTTCAAAATTTTATTTTGTAGCTGCAAAAGATAAGAAAGGAAGTCATTTTTAGAAACGCTCTATTCAACCATAAGTTGACCATAATAATTTTCGTTTCTATCATTTTTTGTTTAAATTAAAGTCACAGTTTATTAGTTTCAATAATTTTCATATTATTTTACTATCAATCTATTTAAATTACAAATATTTATAAAATGATAATCATCTAAAATTGTTAAATTATAATACTTTGAAGATGAAACATGATCTATATTGGCATGTGTCGCACTTTTTTGCACATTTTTCAATATCTTGATCAATTAATGTTCTATGACACAACTTCAAATTTTTGTTGCAGTGAAATATAAAATATTTTGTAATTTCCTAAATCTAAGAAAATTCAGTTAAAATTTGTAATTTATTAATTTTTAATTTAGTTCTCAAAAATAGTAACAAAAGTTTATTTAAATTTTTCTAAATTTATTATGTGAAGGAATTTAATGTTTTCGTTTTCTGGATAATTTATTAAAATGAATTAAAATAAATCTAATTTAAGCTCATTACAATTCTTTCTTTTTGAACATTTACCATTACTATCAAATTCAATTAAACGTTACTGACCAATAGTCAAGTTAAATAAATAAAAAATATTGATCTCAGGTATGAAATGAGAATAATTAAAACTAATAAGTATTCATATAATCAAAATTAATTTCATTTTTACTTATATGCACTAAAATTATCAAACTAAGATTATTCTGAGTTTAGCAGTAAAAATTAAATTAGCAAATTTTAGAAATTAAATTAAATAAAGATATTAAATTATAAGTTTTTTCAAAGCACACAAATAATATTTCCATTAATTTCGATAATTTAGCAAAATGAAAAAATATTAATTCTAGACACTGTAAGGTTTTATTAATTTAAAAAAAATTTATTTCATTAATTAGATAACTTGTTTGCTGACTTAATTTCTCGTGCTTAGTTTGCTTTTAACAAGAATTGACAGGCAAAGAAAATATTTCAGATTACAAAATCTAAAAATCACAAAAATTTTAAACGATTTTTTAAATAGGAATTTTTTGGCGTCGTCCACTTCTTCAATAAACACATTGTTCCGGCTAGACGAAAACTTTCTAGTCCAATTATAAATAGTGGCCTAGCGAAGTTTTTCATTTCCATATACTTTATGCAGCTAATAAACTTTTCCTGAAACATGTTTTTTAAACCTTTTGGAATCTAAACTAATCAGAGCGCTCGTAAAATGCGAAATTCTTAACTTGATTAAAAAATAATTTCGCATTTTCAAAATTAAACAAAACTTTTGAAGCTTTTACAGGAATCACATTTGACAGGAAAATAATAAAACAATAAAGTTTATGCCATTTAAAGGAGAGACTTTTGCATTTAAAGTGAAATATAGCATTTGAATAGTCAGATGGGTCACAAACAGGGATGCCAGATTTTCGAAAAATCATATCGGGAAACTCCCGACGAAATCGGGAGATCTGCAAGCTTATCGGGAATAATAAACAAAAAAATCAATTATATTTTGTGAAAAAATATAAATTCAATCATATTTATTATATGAATTTATAAATAAAATATAACAGAAAAAATAACAAAAAAATAAGTCTTCAGTTTTGTTAACGTAAAAAAAACAGTAACAATTAATTTTATTTATAAATATTTATCAGCTATTGCGGCTTTTTTAAATATTCCTTGTGCATTTTCTGTTTTTAAGAATGCCTGAAACTCATTGCACGTCATTTTGAAATTAAATGTAACACCAATCCATAAGGAAAAGGTGAAATCACAAATCCCTATGGTAAAAAAATAGCGAGCAATAAGTAAGATAGAAATATAATTTCTCTATTTTTCTTAGTTTCGTTTAATTTTATGGTTTTTTTTTTAAAAAAATCATTTCAAGATGGGTAAAATCTATTCAAAATCTAAAACTGTTCAATATCGGGAGTTCCGGTTAATATATCAGGAGACGTGAATATGCGTTCCATATCGGGAGACTCCCGACGAAATCGGGAAGTCTGGCAAGCCTGGTCACAAATAACATATAATTTAAAGAAAATGAGAAATAAAACTTTAATTATATCGATTTAAATATTTAAATTGAGATTTTAATATTATTAAATCGTTTTTATGGACAATTTCAAAATGAATGTTACAAAATAAACATAACATTATTCATTAAAAAAATTATTTCCAATACCATTTAACTACTTGCAATTAAACTAAAATTTATTGACACGATGTTTTGCAATGGGTCCGAAATTCTTGAACTTGGATTACACTAACTGTGATTGAAACTCCAATGAAAGCTGCATATCTTTTGCTTTATCAATCTTTAGAAGACCCTGGTATATACAACAACGATCGACTTGGGCCTTTGCTTAAGCAAGAACACTGATTCGACTGTCAGCAAGTGGTTGAGTACGATGACGTTGGCTTTATTGTTGAAGAATAAAAAATTTATTGAAATTATTAGTCAATTTTTTTGTTTATAAGTAGTCTTTTTTTAGATGCTCCCTCTATTATTTTTCATCTCCTTTATAAAAACACAAATACAAGCTTGAATTTATATTTTACGAAACACGGTATATAAAATTTTATAATTATCCGCATTCGCCAGAAGTAGTCCAAGAAGCGCATCATCATATATTGAAGAAGTATTTAATGCATTATAAATAGTTTGCAGACAGCATCAGAATTTGAAACTTTATTATTTTGGAAATTTGTAGAGATTATAATTCGATTTTCAAACATGTTTCAGAGAGACTTAGAAAATTATCAAATTCGAAATTCATTTTTTCATTACTTTTACCACATGACGATCCAATATTTTCACTGCTACATTTTATTCGTAACAATTTTTACTTTAGTGTCACCACATTACGTATAAGTCGCTATAATAAATTTAAATATGTTTTTAGGAACTAGATATAGAACTCAACAGTCGGATTCAAATTGACACCAACATTTCGAATGCACAAATTTTAATATCAAAAAAGGAAGTGGCATTCCTGAATGATGTTATAATTGTTCCTGTGTTGCTTCTTGCTGCTTTTTGGTGACCTCTTCCATTGGCTCTTTTATATTGACGCTATCCTATTTTCTTTTAACTTTTCTTTCTTACTTTGTAGGTATTTTCGGAATTAAAAAACTTAAAAAGTATTATAGTATAAATTACACAAAAATTTAAAATGAATGCAAGCCATTTCCTGGTTGAAAATAAAGTGTTATAAGTCTGTAATTGAAAAAATTAAAAGATTCACCGCACTTAATTTGATAAAATTGATTATTTTTTACAAAATCTCTAGTGTAAATGAACATATGTTGTATTAAACATTACTTTTTAGGACTTAACTCATGCATGTTTTTAAAGTAATAATACAGTAGTGCTTTTTTTCTTTTTGTAAAGTGTAAAAAAGAAAATAAGAAAACTAAAACTCATTTTTAACCGCAATCAAAACAGAAATAAATTTATGCTACATATCGTAAATTTATTTTTCCATTTAAAGCTTATGTTTTTCTTAAACTTGGTTTTGTATTCCATCATTTTTAAATACACAGTAAAAGACCAAAATTCGAATCCAGGAATTACAAAAGACCAACTATACTAGTTTATCCTACGACCACGAAATAAGCAAATAATAAATATTTTCTTTAATTCAAAGTGTAACCGATAAAGATAAAAATGAATCAAGATGTTTGACAGACACAAAGCAAAAATATAAATTAATTCAAGAAGAAACTCTTTCTTTAACCTGGATCGGAAAAAAAACTATATAAAATAGGATTAATAAAACGAAAAAGGATTAAATAAATGAACTAAATTGTTATGTTTTTTAATAATATTTTTGCATTAATTGAATTATTTTACGAAAGATTTTTTACTGCATGTGCTCGACAATAATTAAATATTAAAATTATTATGTTGATAAATTTTTTTTAAATATATTTATTAAATCTCAAACATTAGTCATTTAATACTTAATAAGTGCTTTATTTTAACCCTTTCGGTTCTGTCAATAGCAATAGCTACCATAACATTTACAGGGTTCTATTTACTGAGCCAATACGTACATTTGCTATTAACCCTACACTGTACAGTGATGCATATATGTATCACACATTTTTTAGGCTATACCGTTTTTTAATCAGTGGAGGCTTTTTAATCATTCCAGAAACTGATGTTTTATTTTAAACTTAAAAATTAAGTTCTAACTGTCAATTGAATGATACAATTGAGTTGAAGAATTTATAACTAAAAATAAAAAGTTGTGCAGTGGAAAGGTAATCACTATGGGTCCTATACCTATGGAGGAAATCAGTTCAAATATGGTTTTGGAGTTGTTGAAACAAAAGAATTATCAATATTAAAAATCCATGGCTGAAAGGATTAAGAGATGTTATAATTAAAGGGGAAAATTCATTTTGAAAAATATATATCCAATGATAATGCATTAATAAATTTATTTTATTCTATATTTCTAAAAGGAAATGATTGCAATAATAACTCGTACATTTATAAACTATAACTCGTACAATAATAAAAATCATACATTTTTTTATTATTTTATGATAATAGATAAATTAGATAAATTATATTTTCAATAAATATTGAGAACTAAATTTATAAAAGTGCTAAGCTATTAATAAAAATTTTAATTTTTTAAAATTTAAATTTTAACAAAAAGTTTTTGGAAAATAAACATTTCAATAATAAATTATTAATTTTTTAAAATTACAAAAACAATTTAATGGAAATAGTATAATTACTTCCGTTTCAATGACTGTTTAAACGAAGTAAAATAAATGCATCAGTATATATATGCATCTCAAAATTGGAAATTAAATTATTAATTTTAATTTACTAACAAATTTTTGTTGTAAAATGGAAAATATTGATGCTAAAGACTTGCAATATTTACAAGTTGATAAAAGTTTAGTTTCTGACTCTGCTAATTTGTCTGATTGGGCTAACAAAAAATTGGTTTGGATACCTGACGACAATGAAGGATTTATTTCAGGATCACTTATAGAAGAAAAAGGCGATGAAGCTACTGTCAAACTGGAAAATGGCAAAACAATGAAATTACCAATTGAAAATGTTCAAAAAGTGAATCCACCAAAATTTTTTAAATCGGAAGATATGGCAGATTTAACTTATTTGAATGAAGCATCAGTTCTATATAATTTAAAAGACAGATATTTTTCAGACTTAATATATGTGAATTTAAATTATTGTTTTTCGGAAATAATAAAAACATTGATTTAGACATATTCTGGATTATTTTGTGTCGTTGTAAATCCATACAAGCGCTTGCCTATTTATACAAATAATGTAATTGAGTGGTACAAAGGCCGAAAACGTCACGAAAGACCGCCACATATTTACGCAGTTACTGATGTCGCATATCGAAATATGCTCCAAGGTTTATTAAAGAAATGTTTTTTTCAAATATTAATCAATATTCTTTTAGATAAAGAAAATCAATCAATTCTTTGCACGTAATTTATTTAGAAATAAAAATCAATAAAAATTAATATAAAATCTTTTTTATTCATACAACCTACAGTGGTGAATCCGGAGCAGGAAAAACTGAAAATACGAAAAAAGTTATTCAATATTTGGCCTCAGTTGCAACTTCTTTGAAAAATCAAAAAACCACAGCCAGTAATGCATTGTCACAATTTTATGTAGGTTTTATTTATTGATAATTTTGATTATTAATTTGGTTATAAAAACTTTTTTTTGTTTACTAATATTTTTAAAAATATATATTCTTATGTAATTCACTTTAAAAATTAGTATAAAGAAAAACAAACAGGAACAATAGTTGAAATGATTTGGTGTTGTGTTTTAGTTATTTACGTAGAATTTGTTTTTGAAAGTATTAAAAAAAACATGGACCACTAATAAAATAAAACCAATCAAGTGTGTGCGCATAATTTCTTCATTCATTCATTAGTTAGTAATCGATAGATACAAGAATTGATTTGATTGGTTGTTTTGGTTAGCTTTGTTATTTTCGGTAAAAATGAATTTTACAAGTAGATTTCAATTTAACTATATATATATATATTATTTGCAAATCAATGGAAAATAGTAGGTTAAATCGATAAAATGTAATTTGATAGATTTTCATTATGCACAAATGTCATTTATTCTAAAACATATTTGACACGAATTTGCAATTTTCAATAGCAATTTTTCAATCGAAGTTTTAACATTAATGATTAATTGGTAAAAATATGTTTGGTTTATTATTAAAAATCATTTCTTTACAAAATTTATTATATTTTTATTGAAAATTTTACTATTTTTTTATTTTAGGCTCACGATGTTAACATTGTAAGTTTGTGTTTTTGAACCATGACCATATAACCTGCTAACTAAATGTATAAATATATGAATTCCTTGCATATTTAGTGTATTTGGTATATTTTGTAATCACCATTTTGTTTGTCCATTAGCAATTGCTTTCAATGTGTAATTTGATGTATTTTTATGCTGTCGCTGCTGCACCTATTCACAATAAAGAGAAAAAATTTGATTATGTAATATGTCGATTAAGAATTTACTAATAGAAATTATAGATAATAAATACCGGGTTTATCTGGATGATAAACCCGGCAGAATATTGCCATAATCAGCAATCTATAGCTATGCGCACTGATAAATATTGTTTTGAAAATTGAAATTGTTTCAGGGAGAATTGGAGACCCAATTACTTCAGGCCAATCCGGTTTTAGAAGCTTTTGGAAATGCAAAGACTATCAAAAACGATAATTCATCTCGTTTTGTATGATTTAGATTTCCTTTCGTTGTATATTAATAATGTTTAGGGTAAATTTATTCGAATCAATTTTGACACTTCTGGATTCATTTCCAGTGCAAACATAGAAACATGTAAGTAAAATTTAGTAAATAATAAATTTAGTATTATTATATTTACATAAATTTACGTAGTGCTTTCGTATTATCCCTATTGAAAATTCCCTATGAATTTTTAATTCGTTTCGAATGTGACTTGAAATCTGAACAAAGTATTTGATTAATAATTAATGAGAATTCTTCAAATATTCATTGAAATCAGAGTTGGTTTCTTATAACAATACTTGAAAGATTTAAAGAAAAATAAAACATGATTTGATAGGTTAATAATAATTTTATATAAAAATAATAATAATAATAATAAATATTTATTTAGTTTGCTGTAAATTATTGATGAAATTTACATTGTTTTATCAATAAAATAAAAAAAAAATCTTACACTTTGTACATCAATAATTTTTATTAAACTGCTTGGATTTTAATGTGAAATTTGACCCAGCTTATATTCGTATTCTATTTTACATCCATTTATTAAGCAATAAAAAATTTATATATTAAGAAGTTCAATGGAGCTCGCGCGCAACTTTTTGAATGTGTAAAATTTAGTTCGGTGGGATATTTAAGAAATTTGATTCGTAAAATATTTTATCATTAAAAATCAGCGATTTCTTAAAAATAAAACTGGGCGCAAACGAGTGTAGAGCTTAGAGGGGACTTCAAATAAGCTATTAACGAACAATGATGTTTGGAAATAAAAAAACCACAATGTGTTTAATTCATTAAAACTTTTAAACCAAACTGTTTCAGATTTATTGGAAAAAGCTAGAGTTATTAGACAGGCAGCTAATGAACGGTGCTTTCACGTGTTTTATCAGCTTCTTCTTGGTGCAGACGACCGATTGAAAAAGGAATTAATCTTAGAAAATGTTTCTACATACAAACTTTTATCCAACGGCATGATAGCTGTACCAGATTACGATGAAAAGCAAATGTTTAAAGATACAGTCGAAGCTCTCGATATAATGGGGATTTCGAAAGACGAACAAGAATGTATTTATTTTTGATTAAAAGCCAATATAATTAAATTCATATTTTAGCTATTTTCCGAGTTATAGCCGCAGTTTTACACATGGGAAATATCGAATTCAAACAAGAAAGAAGTTCGGATCAGGCTGCTTTACCAGACAATACAGGTAAGAAATTATGTCGAGGAATTAAATAATTTGTTAACGTTAAATAGTTTTGCATAATTTATAAATATGTAGTTTGAAGTTTCATTATAAAATTAGTCCATACTAATAATGAGATAAAAATTGTATAGATTTAAAAAATTAAATAAAAAATAAATTACATACGTGAAAATTTTCCGGTATATTGTACTTGTTTTTATATTATTATTGAATTGATATTATAGTATTTAATTCTGTTTACCTATTATGTGCACACTATCGACCGATTCAGTGCTGTCTTATCAAAATATTATTAACAATATTTACTGGTTTAAAATTGAAAAAAATTAATTTTCGAAAATCGCGTTTGAGAAAATATTTATTTTTTAACTTGAAAACGATTTTTGTTATAGCACAAATGTTATTTTATCTCTATTTACAACCTGATTATAGACATTCACATTGTCTGTCGGTTTTGTGTGCCATACGGTGTCGGTAAATCATATTTAGCAGAACAAATTCTATGAAATAGCTTACTGCAGAAAGAAAATATTAATTTTTAGTTGGGTATGAATAATAATATTGTTATTATCTAGTTGCTCAAAAGGTTGCTCATCTTCTCGGTTTACCGGTCACAGAAATGACCAAAGCACTGCTGAAACCAAAATTGAAAATTGGAAGAGAAGTTGTAGCAAAAGCTCAAACTAAAGAACAAGCCGAATTTTCCGTTGAAGCTATAAGCAAATCAACATATGAAAGAATGTTTCGATGGCTGGTAATGAGAATAAATAGATCAATTGACAGAAATAGACAAAAAACTAATTTCATTGGCATTCTTGATATTGCTGGCTTTGAAATATTTGAAGTTTAGTTTTAGAGAATCGATTGATTTTAAATGATAAATTTTTAGATAAACTCTTTTGAACAATTGTGTATAAACTATACCAACGAGAAATTGCAACAGCTTTTCAATCATACAATGTTTGTGCTAGAACAAGAAGAATACAGAAAAGAAAATATCAAATGGGAATTCATTGACTTTGGTCTTGATTTGCAGCCAACTATCGAACTAATTGAAAAGGTATAATTCTAATAAAATAATTTATTATTGATTTACAATAAATTAAGCCAATGGGTATTCTTTCTTTGTTAGATGAAGAGTGCTTTTTCCCAAAAGCTACCACAAAGACATTTGTTGAAAAATTAATTAAAAACCAATCGACGCACCCTAAATTGAAAGCTACTGATTTTAGAGCAAAAGCAGATTTTGGGGTTATTCATTACGCGGGAAAAGTTGATTATGTCGCCGATAATTGGCTGGTGAAAAATATGGATCCTCTTAATGAGAACGTTGTTAGTCTCTTACAAGAATCAAATGAAAGTTTTGTCCAGGTAATTTGTTGTTGTTGTTGTTATTATTATTATTATTATTATTATTATTATTATTATTATTATTATTATAAGGACTTTTTTAATTTTCACCTCTGATTTCTTATATTATTATTATTATTATTATTATTATTATTATTATTATTATTATTTAGACAATTTGGAAAGATGCAGAAAACATTATTGGCTTATCAACTACTACCGCCCAAGAATCTGCCTTTGGAGGTGCAAAAACTACTCGCAAAGGAATGTTTAGAACCGTCGGTCAGCTTTACAAAGAATCATTAACGAAATTGATGGATGTTCTGAATAATACCAATCCCAATTTTGTGAGATGTATCATTCCCAATCATGAAAAAAAAGTAAAAATTATTCTCTTTTTTTTTTATTTTTGACCACTTTGAAAAGTAACATTAGAATGAATTTTTAGAAATATTTACTAGCACAAATTATCATTTTAGTTCAATTTAATTTTGAAATAAATATAAAAATTTCACCGTTTAAATCGTATTTGTGCACTAATCATATGATAAGCTGTCCATGCACAATACTGCCATTTGATTATGTTTGAAATAAATTTGTTTGCCATACTAATGGTTCAAAGTTAATTTCATTTGACTAATGTGAATAATTAGATAAATAATTTATTGTATAATTAAAACAAATTCTTATATTTCGGATTTTCTCATTATCACTACTGGTGATTTATGGAAAAGATTATTTTTTAACTCAACATTGCATTTCGATTTTGAATGGTTTTTTACGTTTTAAAATAAGAAAAATATAAAATGGGATGTTGTTTATAATGTTGTTTAATTTGTGATGCATGAATTGAATACACTTTGATATTTGGTGAGCATTTAGTAGACTTTGTACATTTCACTGCATGAAGATTTTAGTACTGAAAATAATCTTGATAATGCTAAATATTTGTTTATTAATTTTTGTCTAATTTTACCAGAACCTTAACAAAATTATTTATATTAAAATAATTTAAATTTTCCTCTTCAAGTCTGGTAAAATCGATTCAAAATTGGTTATTGATCAATTAAAATGTAATGGTGTGCTGGAGGGTATCAGAATATGCCGACAAGGATTTCCAAACCGAATTTTATTCCAAGAGTTCAAACAACGTTATGGAATTCTTACACCAAATGTCATACTAAAAGTAAAATCTTTAAAATTCACAAAATGTTATTGTTAAAAATAAATCTACAGGGTTTTATGGACGGTCGAAAAGCAACAGAATTAATGCTTGGAGAGTTGGATATTGATGCATCAAATTACAGAATTGGTCAGAGTAAAATATTTTTCAAAGCTGGAGTTTTGGCTAGATTAGAGGAAGATCGAGATATTAAGTTGACTGAAATCATAGTCAAATTTCAATCTTATGCACGTGGATATTTGGCAAGAAAGTAATTAATTATTAATTTTAAGTGAATTAGTTAAGATGCTTATTAGTGGTTGTATGACTCGGTTGATGTAGTTATGAAAATATTTGTCTGTGTGCATTTTGATTATTAATGCCATTCATTGATTCCATTCTATATCAGAAAATCTATTTGATGAATCAGTTTTTAGTCAAATAATTCTATGTAGGAAATTCAAATTAAAATGCTAAATTAATATTGATAGCTATTTTAATGTATTTAACAAAATATTAAAATGCTTATTTGACTGTAAATTAATTAAACAATATCTCAATGTTTCTGTGAAATATTTGTAGACAAATTTTCCAAAAAAATTGGCGCTTGTTTAGAATTGCCCCGCATTTTTTAAATAAATTTTATTATACGGCATTTAATACTTTTAAAGATGGATTATCAACCTAACAAAAAATCAATGATTAATTTGAACTTATTGTCACTTTATGACATTGTTCGAACCAAGGAAGGTGCCATTAGATTTTTGCAAGATAGAGGTATATTAAATCGAGGCAAAGCATGCCTAAACAACCACGAAATGATTTTATCGATCATAGATGAAAGATGGAGATGTACGAAAAAAACCTGAAGAAACGAGGTTTCTTTGAAGTCTGGATCTTGGCTGGAAAACATTAACCTCTCTTATACCGAAGTTGTTTTATTTATATATTCTTGGAGTTTTGAATTAAATTCGATTAAATTTTGCCAAAGGGAGTTAAGTATTTCATCAAACGCAACCATCATTGACTGGAACAATTATCTCCGAGAGGTTTGTGCCAGTAGTCTGTTACGAAATCCCTTGATCATCGGTGGCCCTGGTTTACAAGTAGAGATTGATGAATCTCTATTTACCAGGAGAAAAAACAACGTTGGACGTGTTTATCCACAACAGTGGGTGTTCGGTGGCATTTTTAGGGAGACTGGGGATTGCTTTCTTTATATCGTTCCTGATCGCTCCGCAAACACCTTAATGCCCATGATACAGCAATCCATAAGACCAGGGTCAATTATAATATCTGATGAATGGCGGGCATATAGTCAAATTCCAAACCTGGGATTTGGTTACGTGCATGAAACAGTTAACCATTCAGTAAATTTCATTAATCCCATTACCGGTGCAAACACACAAATGATTGAAGGATGTTGGAGTTTAGCGAAACAAAGAAATAAGCGTCATTTTGGGACGCATCGTGGCATGTTAGATAGTTATTTATGTGAGTATATGTGGCGACGAAGATTAAATGGTGCAAATCCATTTGAAAAGATTTTAAATGATATCCGTGAATACTGGCCACCTGTCCAATGATCGAGTTAGATAAATGTTTTTACAGTCATGTTAGCTATCTTTTATAATAAAAGCTTGTATTAAAAATTTATTATTTAAAATAAAATTTATTTAAAAAATGCGGGGCAATTCTAAACAAGCGCCAAAAAATTTTACAGTCAATTTTAATTGCTTCATTTATGCCTCGTCGTCATATAGGTTGTTTAATTTTCTCGGTGACTTTTAGAATTTATTTTGCTAATTTTAACTTGAAAATATTTCTAGAAATTTACAAAATCGATCGCAAAATCTCAATGCAATTAAAATTATTCAAAGAAATTGTAATGCATACTTAAAATTGAGAAATTGGGCCTGGTGGAAATTATTCACACGTGTTAAGCCTCTATTAAGTGTTACAAGGCAAGAGGAAGTTGTGGCTTTGAAAGAAGAAGAATTGAAAAAAGTATATATCGAAATTTTATTATACTAAATCTATTGATTTACTCTATAGTCAAAAGAAACTCTCGAAAAGATGACTGCTGATTTCGAAACAACTAAGAAAAATTATGAATTTCTCATGGAAGAAAAAAATAAAATTCAGGAAGATTTGGAAAAGGAGCGTTTTGCATTGCAAGATATGGAAGGGGTAATTTAATTATTATTTTAATTAATCAAATAGAAACAATTTTTCATAGGAAAGAGAAAATTTGATCAAGCGATTAAAAGATATTGAATCAGATGCTCAAGAATGCGAGTCAAGAGAGATGGAAACAAAAGACAAATGCAATAAATTGGAAATCGAGAAAAATAAATTACAAAATGAAGTAAGTCGTCTATAATTTTATGGAAACATTCAATTTGGCTATTTTAGATTTCACAGCTTAGCCAAAATTTAGAATCAGAGGAACAGAACTTGCAAAAAGCTCAAGCAGACAAATTAAGTGCTGATAAACGAATTAAGGAACTGGAACAAAAAGTGGCCGAATTAGAAGATAAACTTAACAAGTTAACTAAAGAGAAAAAGTCTCTAGAAGAGCGATTGGCTGTATATAATTTGTTTTTACAAAATTATTTTTTTTAATTAATTTTAATTTAGGATGTTATGTCTACTTTGGCGGAAGAAGAAGAAAAGAGTAAACAATTAACGAAACTCAAATCCCGTCACGAAACAAGTATCACTGAATTAGAAGAGAGATTGAGCAGAGAACAAGCAGCTCGACAAGATTTAGAAAAAACAAAGAGACGACTAGAAACTGAATTGTCTGAAAAATCTGATAATTTATCCTCTCAAAGCCATACATATGAAGAAATTAGAATTACTCTTGAACGAGCAGAAACACAAATAATTCAAATGCAAGCCAAATTAGATGAAGAAACAACGGCAAAATCGTTGGCTCAGAGACAAATTCGAGACGCAGAAAACGTAATCACCGAAATCAAAGAAGATCTTGAAGCTGAAAAACGTTCAAAAGAGAGAGCTGAAAAAGCTAAGAGAGATTTAGCCGAAGAAATAGAATCTCTTAAAATGGAATTACTCGATACGGGAAATACATCAGAAGAACAGCAAAGCGTATTGCGCAAAAAAGAAGTTGAATTACAAAATTTTAAAAAATCTTTTGAAGATGAAACAAAGTTAGATATTGTTAATAAGTCAATTTTTAATTAAAAAATGTTTAGACGAACTGAACTTGAAATGCAAGAAATTCGTAAAAAAGCCGCAGTAACGATTGAAAACCTCAACAATCAAATAGAAGCTGCTAACAAATCAAAACTTGTTGTTGAAAAGGCTAAATTACAGTTGCAAGAAGAACTTAATGATGCAAATAACGAATTAGCAAATTTAAGATCCTCCAAGTAAGAATATTTATCAAACTGGTTAAGAAATAATTTTATATTTATATTTTTTACTAAATTATAAACCAACAAAAAAAATCTTAAAATTGAAGGAATTTGTATGGTTTTGTTCGATGGAACTGCTGGTGGCTTTTTTCAATAATTCATTAAGATTGAATTCATAAGTATTTCTACAACTTTTTTGGAATTTCTATAAACTGACAACAACTCGAGAATTCAAATCTAATTTGCGAAATTTTTAAAACCCGAATAAAAAATATCTTTCCGCAATTCTGATTGGTCTATGCAAATTAATAATGTGCACATAATAATATTGTTCTGAATTAATTTATAAAGTTGCTCTTTCTTAAAAATAAAATAATACGATTGATAAAGAATGCATTTACTGAAATTTTGGCATATTTATTCAAACTTGGAGCATCAACTTATAACACAATTTAACCATCAATTTAAATACGTCAAATTTTTTTAAGATTTATAATTGGTTTATCTAATATACCAACCAACTCTGGTAGTTCTAGTGTTAAATAACACAAATTGCCATAATTATAAAACATATGTTTTTTTGGTGGTAACGCGATTCTAATGTGCGCTCAGCCGTTCAGCACTCAAGACGATACAAACTTGAGAGTGAATTTTTCAGTGCTTGACTACATGTATAATTTTTTTATACATTTCGTCTATTTGGCGCCCCATAAGAAGTGATGCCCGGGCAACTGTACCCCCACGCCCCCTCCTTGCTACGCCATTGCATCCATTAATAAAATGGACTATTATAAAAATTTATAATCAAATTTGTAATACTGAATAACTGGATTTTTCTTAGAGCTGACTCTGAAAAACTTAAGAAGAACACAGAACTACAACTTTCAGAAATATCTCATCGCCTTTCAGAATCTGAAGAACACAAGCTAGATGCTGAATCAAAACTTAAAAAACAAACCGAGTTGGCTGACAAATTGGCTATGAATCTCGAAGAAATTGAAAGCAAATTGTCGCAATTAACTAAATCTGAATTATCAGTTCGAAGTCAGTTAGCAGATTTACAAAAGGACTTTGAAGAAGAAACTCGATTAAAATTGAATGCTCAAACTACATTAAGGCAGTTAGAAAGTCAATTTGCTTTATTAAAAGATCAATTAGAAGAGGAGCAACAATCAAAAGAAAATTTAGAAAGTCACGTACAAGCTCTACAGAGTCAAATGCAAGATGTCAAAAAGAAAGTTGAAGAAGATGCTCAACAGCTATTAGAATTTGATGAATCTCGTAAAAAAGTAATGCGTGAACGAGAAGAATTGCAGATTAGACTTGAAGAAGCAATCAATCAGACTGAAAGATCAGAAAAAGCTAAGCGAACAATTCAAGCAGAGGTAATGAAAATTTTTTAAAATTTATAATTATGGTTTTGTTTAGCTTCAAGATGCATATCATGCCCTAGAAAGTCAGAAAAATGACCAAACTCAAAGTGATCGAAAACTTAAAAAAATGGAATCACAAGTCAATGAAACATTGAACTTGAATAAAAAATATTTAGCTGAAAAGGATACATTAGAAAAAGAAAATCGTGAAAAAGAAACAAAAATAATGCAATTACAGAGAGAAATGAATGCAAATGACGATAAACTTTCGGAATTGGAAAATGCAAAATCCTTACTGACTCGGCAATTGAATGAATTGGTTTCGAGCAAAGATGATGTTGGTAAAAATGTAAGAAATTCCTCAAATTACATTCGAGACTTTCATTAATTTACTTTCAATTTATCAGGTTGGCAGTTTAGAAAAGGCTAAAATTCAATTAGAAACCGATTTAGAGAATTGTAAAGTTACTATTGAAGAATTAGAAGAAGAAAATGCAACTCTTCAAATGAATAAAGAACGAGTTGAAGTACAAATAGAATTTGCTAAGAAATAATTGAATTAAATGGATTTAGATGCAATTAACTGCTACTAAAGCCCAACTGGATAGGGAGCTAGCTTCCAAAGATGAAATGCACGATGAACAGTTCAGAAATATAAACAAAAAGCTTCGTGATGCAGAAGCGGCACTTGAAGAAGAGCAGAAATCCAAAACAGCTATGGTTTCATTGAAAAAGAAAATAGAAAATGAGAACATGGATTTATTAAATCAATTAACAGAATCTGAGAAGGTAATTAATATAATGTCAAAAATATATTTTAATGACGTCATTCAAAATCATCATATCAATATATTTAATCTAACCTAGCAAGAGCTAAATTTATCCCAGTGACCAAAGTAAAATTATTCATTAATCGAATTTAAGTAACTGAGTTAAACATATGAGTAAATGATTATTTTTCTCTCGCTGTCATGTTAGGTTTTGCACATATCCACCATGTTTACATAGATTTCCTGGCGTTTAAGCATGAAATGACTCTGGCTAAAATAGCTAATCTCAGACATATCTGTCGTCCGATGAGGCGTCAATAGAAGTTAATCGTGGCAGTCATACATGTCAAGGTGTTAATTTAGACTATGGTTTGGGAATAGTAAATATAATCTACGTACTATACCTTCAATACGATTGTAAACGGTTCGCATTCATAAAGATGCAGAAAGTTTTGATTTTTTCCACGACCATTAAGTTCTAATTATGGAATCTAGTTAAAAATATTTAACTCACAAATCAAAATAGATGACTTCGAAAAAGGGAATGGTTATTTAAATTATAAATTATTTTATTTTTTTTTGAATTATTTATTGCATAATGGTTTTGTTGATGATCTTGGAAAAATCAAAATCCTTTGCTGCTTTTGATGGTTCAGTTTTGTGCGCGCTTTTATTGATGTATACCATTTTAACGGGTCAATTAATAAATATAAAGCTGGAATTGAACCTCGCCGCATCATGATAACATGTTCAAGGTTCTTCAACTAATAATAAAGTGTTTTCATTTGTATTATAAAAATATGTAATATGATCCTTAGGCTAATGTTACTTTCATTACCAAAATTATTTTGTATCGCAATATTTATGTTTTGTTCATTTATTTCGAATGTTAAAGTTGTTAGAAATGTGTGATACAAGAGTAAAAAAATAACTATTCACCAAAGTATATAGACTTTGTGAGCCTTATTTCTATGGGCTTGATCTTGATCACCAGTTTGACGTCACAGTAATTCGGGATACAAAAGAACAAATCATTTGCAACCAGAACTTTATTATTTTTTTTTAATCGTATTTTCAAATTTAATTAATTCACTTAATACCTAAGAATTTTCAAGTGGGCCGCACATAGACTCATTGAGGGCCTTGAATTTTTTTTTTGTAAAATATAGTGAGTGTGCTAAATCTATTGAGAATATACAAATATCTTAATATTTTTTACTGAATTGTCAGAAAATTATAGTAATACAACCTGATGTTAATCACTAGTAGAATGAATATGTTGAATTTTAATTGATAACTTAACTAAAGTTCATCAGAATTTTTATTTATTTATTTTCTGTCTTTTCAACTACACAATATTGGGGTTGGCAATTTATTTAAAACCTTTTTGTAAACTAAAATGAATGTCTTTAGGTTATCCCTAAATCATTATGAACCAATTTATCCAAGAGAAAATAGTTAAAAGAAGTCATCATCATCAAATGTGATTTCCATTTATAGATTATCACAATGTACATAATTTCTAATATTATACTTATACAGTCGCTTTTCCTTATGTCTACTTTTTCTAATGCTATTACTGAACTTAATTTTTTTTGCGATTATTACTGGAATTTTAGTTTAGCACAACTGGAAACATTCCTTTTACTTTATTTATAATTGTTAAAGATTTTGATGGGAAAATATAGTTATTTTATTTTCAATTTGCTACGTGTTTTAATATTATGGTTTTAAATTTCTTTTAACATTTCATTTATTTTCATTACGACTACAAATAAAAAAATATTTCACTGTGTAACACCCTTTCGCTGCGATTTGCTTCTTGAAATTACGTGCCCGCTGTGCGCACAGATTTTAGTGATTGCGGGTTTATTCATGTTGAGCAGTTCAACGTTAGCCGCTGCTTGTTAATTCGTACTGAGCTGTTTATTGAATATTGATGCAGCAAGTTGGTTCGGGTAGAGCAGTTATTTTTTTAGGAATTATATAATGTGATACAATTAAAACAATCGCAGCAAACTATTTTGAAACAATATGCTAATAAACTCGCTTGGAGTGTATGGCACGGTTGTTTTTTGCGATAATATACGTGCGAAAGGGTTAATTGTTATAATTAAGGTAGTTGATAAAATTTGTGCTACATAGTGAAAAAATGAAAATCAATAAAATGTTTAAAAAGAACAAATACTGATCAATTCTGACTCTAAAAACTAATGTGTTTTCTATTGTGAGGGTTTAAATTTCTAAAGTAGCATAAAAAAGATTAAAATATTAAGGGTGATTTGAAATTAGTTTGAAAACAGTTAAAATCCCAAAAATATTTTCATAAGAATAAATGACTACAAATTCCAGTTTTTATATTTTGATATTACAAAGATTTATCAGTTTTTAGATAGCATAAGAATTTTTAACATCTTAGAGGTTGGTTCTATATTTTTTTTATTAATTAAAAAATAATTTATGGTTATTTATTAAAATCCCGATGCGTAACCATGGCTAATCATGATTGAGGAGTTCGAAAATATAATAACCATACAATCTAATTTTAACAATACATTTGTGTAGGCTTGAAAACCAATGAGCTCAAAGTATGGGAAACTAGTTTTTATTGTGCTTTGCAATCAATATTCCTGAAACACGTTTGCATTAAATAATTTTTAAACAAAAAATAAATACAATTTATCTCAAAGATATAGTCTATAAACATAAACATAATTTTATGATGAGCTAATAGAAAATAAATTTCTAATTATTATACTTTGATTCATAATTTTGTATCTAGGTCAAAGAAGAGCTGGCCAGACAGATTAAAAAATACCAAGGAAATTCTAGCAATCTTCAAAGAGAAATGCAAGAACTTGTTGCTGCTAAAAATGATTATTTGAAGCAGATTAAAGAACTAGAAAAGCGCTTACGTGCTTCTGAAAGCAATGTAAACCAATTATCCGAAGACCTTTCGCAGTCTGAACGTGCTAAGAGAACCATTGCATCTGAAAGAGATGAAGCTTTAGAAGAAATTGCCACAATCACTATGGCTAGGGATACAGCTATTGCAGATAAAAAACGTATTGAGAGTAGCATTTCAGCATTAAGCATGGATAATGAAGAATTGCAATTACTTTTGTCAGAATTAGAAGACAAAAATAAGAAAATTATTTCTCAGTTAGAACAAGTTCAAAATGAATTAAATGTTGAACGACAAAATATAAGTAGATTAGAAAATCAAAAATCAACTGCCGAAAGACTGGTATTTATTTGTTTTTTACTTTTAGTCCAATAAAAATCATATAATTTTTTAAGAATAAAGAATTGCATGATAAAATTGAAGAATTGGAAATGGAAGCTGGTAAAAAATATAAAGCTACAGTTGCTGCTCAACAAAGTAAAATCCAAAGTCTTGATTCTCAGCTGGACGCTAAAATTGAGGAAATAAACCAAGCTAATAGAAATAACAAGAAACTAGAAAGAAAGTTGAAAGAAATTATGGCTCTTGTATAATTGATAATTATATTTTATTTGCTATTTTATCATATTTATTTTAGATGGCTGATGAAACAAAGCGGGCTGACAATGCAATCGAACAGATTGAAAAAGCCACTGGCAGATTTAAAAAAGCAGAGAGAAGTTTACAGATGGAACAAGAAAATAATTCTGCTCTAAGTACACAAAATCGCCGATTACAACGAGATTTGGAAGAAGTAAATGAAACCAAAGAAGCACGGGACCAAGAAATTAAAATTCTTAAAACCAAAATCGACAGGTAACTTATAAGCGTATTCTTTGGTTATTTACTATAACTTTAGATTGGAAAAAAGAACACGCGCTGGGGGTCGACCTCTTAGAGGAGACGGTGGATCTGATGATGGGTTATCTGGAGATGGAGAATCCGTAACTGATTCTGCTTTAAAATCTGTTCAAGAAGACTAATTCAATTAGTCCTAAAATGAACAATAAATTCTTGAATAATTAGTTAATACAAAAATTTTTGAATAATTTATATTTGGACTAACTTTTAATTCCTATTTGGTTTGCTCAATATATAATTGTTTTGATATATTTAATATTTCTATTTTATCAATTTGTGTACTTGGGGAATTTTAATCAAATCAAAAATTGACTTGAAAAGAATTTTTGGAATTTAGTTTTTGTTAGTTTATTTTCGACTTGTTATTTGAATTAATTATATGCATATTCAGTTCACAAAGTGTCCTATCTGTTGAATGGGAGAGGGAAAGGTTTTAAAAAGTAGTGTTTTGAAATCATAGGTCCATCGTTTGTCTTCAATATGCTTTAGTGCGGATGAGAAGAAGCATTATCTAATAACAAAACTTCTTTCTGTCGCAATCCCTTATTTTTTAAAAATGATTGCACCTCTGAGATCCATTTCTTTTTGAACCAATCTTCGAAAATTTCCCTGTCCACCCATGCCCTTTTCTGACTATAATAATCGACGGGAAGATTTTTTATTTCAGTTCACTTAAATGATCGTGGTTTTTTTGCTTTTCCAATCACCAAAAGTTTCATTTTATGAGTTCCTGGTGCATTTACATAACACATAACAGTTATTCTTTCTTTAGATGATTTATATCCAGGAGCGGACTTTTCTTTCATCCAAGCTAGCGTTTTTGTTGATAAGCACTTCCAGTACAAGCCAGTTTCATCTGCATTATAAATTTGATCATGTGGCAAATACTCTTGAAATTCGACACAGAATTCGTCAGTAGCTTCAGCATTTGAATTGAGACGTTCTTCCTGAATCGTAAGCTGACGAATCCCGTGTCGCTGTTTGAACCTCGTCATCCAGCCTGATAAGGAGTTGAAGCTTTCTTTAATTCCTAGATTCTCATGAAATGTCTTCACTGCTTCGATGCACATTTAACCCCTAATTGGTATTCCCTCTGCTCGTTTTTGATTGAACCATATTAGCGTGGCTGCATCCATATCTTCGAATGTCGACGTTTTCATACTCTTTCGTTTCGAAAGACCTGCAGAACTATCACAATCTCTAGCAAACGACTTATTTTTTTGTTTGACTATATCTCGAACAGTTTGAATACGAATTCCATATTATTCAGAAAATTTTGACGTGGATTCTCCTTTTTCGAATCTCTCAATTAAAGTACAATTTTCTTTCGTTTTTTTGTTAATCGTTTTTCATTTTTAAACGGTACAGATATGTAGAGCTAAAATATGAATTTTTGAGATTACATATAACAAGAAAAATAGTATCATAGAAAGAAATTACAATCAAACAACGCGCATATTCAAGATCGTAATTCATTAATGCGTCTTATATCGTAATAGAAAAAAATTAATCAAATTAAATTTGAATTAAAAAATATTTATTTTCAGGCACGAATAATCCTAAAACCGGATAATCTATGAACGGATAATCGAGAGTATACTGTATTACTAACCGAAATTGCTTTTTAAATTTTTACCGGTATCACTAATTTTATAAGTTGCTCAAGTGGTTCTTTTGTACCAGTTGGGAATTTTAGAAATAAATATTGACAACTCAATAAAGTAGTTTTAAAAGTAATTAGTATCACTTTTGCACTTAATAAAAGTTAATAAATATTTTTTTAAATGTTTTAAAGTATCATGCCTCTTTCTTCGACAAATTTGTTTCGGATCAAGTTCACTATGCATGGATTTAAAAATAGTTTGTGGAATCAAACAAAATTTTTATATACTAGTTTTACCTATAAGCATAAGGAAATCGATATTTTCATAATTTTTAGATTATAAGAAATAATTTTTTAAATCATTGAAAATGAAAAGACATGACATAATAAAACAATAAGAAATTAAATATTATATTTTAATTATTTCAAGCTTTTTTGGCAATTACCTTTGAGTTTATTTATTTTATAAAATGAAAATATATTAAAATAAACAAATTTAACATTAAATTAAATAAAACAATACAAAAAATAAAAAAAAATTATTTAAAATTTAAACTTGTTTACATTTAGTAAAATTACACTGCATAATCTGTGAACTTAGTCTATTATTGTCGAAATCACTGCATTTTGATTATCATCCTTTAAATATAAACAATAAATAATTAAAATAATTTAAGATAATGAAAAATAGAATTCAATTTGTAAATCATTCAGCTAATCTGTTAATTGTTATAATACCACTTATTATTATTAATGAAAGTTTCATTTTGAGATAAAATTTTGTAAAAATTTTGTAAAAAAAAATATTTTTTTGACAATTTATAAATATTTTCTTCTATAATGACATTTATTTGGAAATTTTAATTTATTTGATATATATAATTTTTTTTAATAATTTATGATCATATATTAGATTTTATGTATAAATTATTTAACGTATTTTGTGATAGAAATTTTTGGTATTCTAAAGTAATGGAAATCAGATTAGTTGTTGTACTAATACATAATAATGATGACATGAAATGATCATATAATTGATAAATTAATAATAAAAAAATTAATTAAAATAATTACATAGAAAAAAGTTAATTACGAAATTACGAGATGTGTAGTTTTGTGTATTTCGGATAATTAAAATTTTTACTGGTAAAGGATCAATGAAAATTTATTTTTAATTTGTAAATTATTTAGAAAGAGATAGTGCCAAATTTTTGAAAAAGTTGTGAGTTCTCTAATCATGCATTATCAAAATTATTAAAAAAAAGAATATTGTAAACATAATTTTTGACCACGTATTTTAATAAATTTATTTGATGAGGAGTAACAGCTCAGCATAAACTATTTTCTTTTTGACATATACATAAGGTATTTTACATAAATGTGCTTTCCAAATTGTTTTTTTCTTTAGATTACTGACGTATAGATTTTTGAAAGCTTGAGTTCATCATAAGTTAAATTTCTGATCTTTATCTTTTAAATTGATATGAATTATCCCTCTAATTCTACAAAATTTATCAATCTATTTGCCTTTTGCAGAAAGTAAATAACCATGCATACTTTCTACAAGAAGATGCTTGCTCTTTTTTATATTGAAATATCACCTATTAAATTTTCAATTCTTAAAATTATTCTTATTATTATTATTATTATTATAATTATTATTATTATTATTATTATTATTATTATTATTATTATTATTATTATTATTATTATTATTATTATTATTATTATTATTATTATTATTATAATTATTATTTGGAGATTCCTGATATTGGCACCTTTCAATAAAAGTATTAGAAATTTTATCTGTTACCATTATTAATAAAAATATTGGTTTTTTTCTATGGTTTTCCTTTTATAAAACAATATAAATACACAAAATATTAAATAATTACACTTAAGTGTAGTCGGATGTGTCACATCCCGAACAGACCCGTCAAAATAAATATTATGTAGGTCATGAAAAAGAAAGTCATGTAACTAAAGCAATAATACTGTTCCTCAGAGAACCATTCAAAAATTTTGTAGGACAATCCAAAATTTTCATAATTTTATTTAGTATTTTAAAACTTAGAAAAAATTTATTTAGGTCAACCGAATTTATCAAATTTTTTTCTAATTCTTTATTTTCATGAAATAACATCACTATATAAATATCGATTTATAACTCCTGTCCTTTTCAGGACAGCTCAATATATAATGTGCAGGTTAACTCAATAAATAACATATTTTACTTTCATTATTTGAGAATATCAACTTTAAACTAATGTCACATCCAGGAGAGTCTATATATAATATGTAAGTCACTTCAATGAATAACAACAAATTTATATATATATATATATATATATCATATGTTGGGATACTGAGAAATTTGTCGGTGGAACTGAAACTCGACCGGACTTCTCGTTTTCAATATATCAAATCAATAATAGAAAACTCCAAACAAAAATTTTTTTTTAAAAAAATTTCAATTAGACACAATTTTTAATAAACCACAATTGTAACATCTTTTATTAAACACCTGATGGATATCACTTTGTTCAAATCGAACACAATTTCACTTTTAACTTTCCTCAGTATTATCTCTTTTTCTTTTTTCTATTAAATTACAAATTTGTTTTAAATATCTTCGTCGACCATGTGGCGCTTGTTATCTCTGGCTCCCTGCTTTGATACCAATTTCCTGCACGTCAATTAATTTTCGGAAACCCATCATCCTGATCGGATTTTGGATTTCAAACTCACAAAAATTCTTTAGACCTCTGATTAATTTAATATTATTTTATCTCACTTCACAACCAAATTTGTCACCGGTTATCAAGCAACCCAGAAAAATATCAATTTTTAATTTTTCAACTTTTTAATGAATGTTAATTGAGTTTTATAATTTTGAAATTATATATTTTTATTTCTTGAAATTTGTAAAATCCCAACAAAATTTTATACACTTGTTGGGGTTTGGTGATTTTCAAAAATTATTATAATAAGTAAAAAAAATTTGGGAAAATAAAATAATTAATTTTAAAAATTCAAAAAATTTAAATCAATATTTTCAGGGGAAATGGGTATGTGCCGATGCCAATTGACGAGACGAGTACGAAAATAATAATATATAATTAATTCGGGACCCCTAGAAAAAGTTATTGAAAAAATACAAATGAATTAATTAATTAATTAAAATGACGAAAACAAATAAATTAAATTAAGGAGAAATTCTCCGAATTCAATAAATTTAATTACGAAGGGAACTGATTATTCCCTAATGTGATTTATTTCGTAGTCTTCTCCAGGGGAACGGCCGAAGCGGCCAAAGGATAAAAGCAAATTGTTTAACTAGTTCCCCGGGAGTCCACTGTAAATTGCCGTAAATCAGATTAGTTGTTTGAGGAGAGATTCCCTATATAAGGAAGTCTTAAATCAACAACGGAGACACAAATAATTTTGAAAAATTGCGAGTAACAGAAAAGTTAAAAAGATTTGTGAGATTGAAAAAGAACTAGTCAGACTTGTCAAGGATATTTTAGTAGTTAATTGAAAAGGTGGCTTCCAGTGGGGATTCCTGCCATTATTGTAAAAGTAATATTCGAATCGTTGTGAAATTGTTAGTATCGAATAAAAGTTTTCCTGCGTTGAGTTATTCCAGTATCATTTAAAGAGTACGTGGAGTCAGAGCAAACAGTTCTACCGAACCAAATAAAATTATAACTCAAGATTTTGGTGAACCCGACGTGATAGAAAGATTGCTAAAAAATTGTTGAAAATTGTGATAAACGACGTGATAGAAAGGTCGGTGGAAAATTGTGATAAAAGACGTAATAGAAAGGTCGGTGGAAAATTGTCAGAAAATTGATTTTTTGTGATTGTGAAACGAGTGAAATGTGAATAAAAATTTGAAATAAATTGTGACAAAGAGAATTGATAATAAAAGTTGTGAAAATTTGGAAAAGAAGACATTGTGAATTATTATAAAGAATTATTGGAATATTGAAAAAAAATTAGTGTGTAAATTATTAAGAAAGTGGAAAAGTGAAATTGAATCAAAAAGATAAATTTTATAATTGTAAAAATTTGAAATTTAGGCTAGAGAAGCTGATACCCAAGAAACGATTTTATAATTTGAGAAGCCAGAACCAAAGAGCAGAAACCATGAGCAATAGTTCAGATAATAGCAGAGACTTGCCAGTGTCAACATCTAATAATACGGAAAGCAACGACTACGCCAATTGCCAGAAGCTAGCAGTCTCCCAGTAAGGAGGTGACCCAGTCAAGTTTGTTGACTTCATGGCTGATCATTATATGTACGCCACTTCATATGGATGGGGCCAAGCGATAAGGGTGCAAAGATTGCTGTTATATCTGAAAGGAGCCGCAAGAAAAGCATGCAGCAAATAGACAAGAAAGTGGTTGGCAATGACTGGACAGAGCTTAAAGATGGCCTCGCGCTCAAGCTGATAGGAGGAGATGTAAAGCGCATTTTGCGACAAAAATTTTATAATCGTATTCAAAAGCCGGATGAATCGGTAAGTGAATTTGCTTATCATTTAGCTACTCTTGCAGAAAAGGCGTTTGAAGTGAAACCAGACCAAGGTGATGTTGCAAAGCAAGTAAAAGAATTATTACAAGATCAATTCTTAGCCAGTGTCAACAAGGAAATCAAAAAAGCATTATGTTATGTAGATTTCAACAACTTCGATGAGTTAATTAAAAAGGCCATGAAAATTGAGTTGATCCTCAAGGGAACTACATCTAAATCTGAATCATTTGCAGTAATTAATGAGCCAAAGGACACTTACGTAACACCAATGAAAACCAACTCCTTTCAAAGGTACAATAGTCCTTCACCAAAGTTCAAAACCAAATTCAAATCGGAAAAGCCAGTGAATATTAAAACTTACACCCAACAAACACCAATTCAATGCGAACAATGCAAGAAAATCGTACATCATATTAGTCAATGTTGGTTTAGAAACAATATACAAAGAAGCCCCAAACAAATGCGCCCAAAATGGTTTAGAGGGAGTGGTGATAGAAGTCTCAGACCAATGAAATTCAATGACCAACGAACCAACGATAATATACAGTGCTATAATTGTGGAAAAACGGGATATTTGTCGAGAAATTTGTTTTCCAGATCAAGATCATCATAAACATCACCATCACCACAGAGAGATAAAGTGAATCTGAGAGGCCAAGTGCAATGTCATTCTTGCCGAGGATATGGACATATGGCCAGATCACGTCCAAGAAATCGGGACAAATTTCAGAAACCAATATTGAAAAAATCAATTCGATTCCAAGATGATAGTTCACCTACCAATGTTGCTTTTGTTCAGTCAGATGACTTTAGAGGTAGGATTAAAAAAGAAATGAAAGATATGAGTCGACAATTGGAAAAATTAATGTCTAAATTTGAATCAGGCGAAGAATCAGAAATTCATATGATATATGATACTCAATTGGAAACATCGGAGGAAGAATCGAGTGAAAATATAATAACCAAAGACTTGAATAGTGAGAAAACAACAATGATCGTAACGAGACTTAGAAAGTTGTTGGATGAAAGAAAAACAGATTCATCCCAAATAATAAAATTGTTCAATGAGTTAAGCCAGATATCAATGAGTTCAAAAAAATTGGAAAGTGTAATTAAATTGTGTGCTGATTATTCGAAAATGGAACAAAGAATAATGATGAAATAAAAATATTGATGAAATTATTTGGAAAAATGTTAAGAGAAACTGAAAGGTTAGATTTTATTTCTGTAAATGTTGTAGATCAGGGTTTCCCAAACTATGTTCTACGGAACACTGGTGTTCCGCGGATCCAAAATAAGTGTTCCGTGGAGCCTAAATAGATATTTCACAAAATATTTGAAGCAAATTTAGAAAACTCAAAACCAACTAAAAATATTATGAATTAACATTTAATTTAAACAAATTATTTTTTATTAATTTAATTTTTTAATAAATAAATATTTTTAAAAATATATTTTAAATTAATTTTAAATTTAAAATTTTTTTACTTATATTCTAATTTTTAAAAATTAATGTAATTTAAAATTTTCAATTATTTTAATAATATTAAAAAAATAAACATGATTTAACATACGTAAACTATTTAAAAACATTCAAAACATTCGTAGTCACAGCACTCTGCACATTAATCTTTGGATCCAATGACCTTATCAGCAATGCTTCACATATTACTCGTTCCCAATAACTATTAAAACTTCTCAACAAAATTCTAAAATCAGACATTCCTATATCACTTTTACAGCCTCTATTGTGTTCACTAATATTGGTCAAACCCTTCAATCGACAATGCTCTAAAACTCGAGTACAGAGATGACGGGAAGTCTCTCCAGTGTATGTGGCATTACACCCATTACATGTAAATTGATAAACGAGATCAGAACACAATCCAACCGGAGTTTTTGATTTATTAATAAACATATTGCGTACCTTACACGAATTAGAGACGATCTTATACTCTAAATTTCCTATCAGTTTACCCAACTTCCTCTTATAATTTGTAAAGCCTTCAGAGTACGGCAATACTAACACATATTTAGGCTCAATTTTTTTATATCCATTTTTACCATCACCCAGATCAACATTCAATTCACACCCATCCGACAAATTACATTCAGACTTTCCACAGCATGGATCCTTAGGATTTTTAATCAATTTATCAACAGTTTCTTTTATCATCAACAATAAAAATGATTTAGAATATCCATTCTTTATCAACAACTCAACCAATTTATCAACACTTTTTACCGAATTAGCAAAAGTAGAAGATAAAGCCCATGAACGATAAATCAATCCTTTCACCATATTTCTCTTATACTTAAATTCACAAAAGCTTTCTGGAGAAGTATAAAGACCAGTATCAGTTGGTTTTCTATAAATCTCTGTCTCATACTGTTTATCTTTGCGTTGAATTAACAAATCCAAAAACGCAATTGATGACTTTCTCTCCGTTTCACATGTGAATACAATGTTTTTATGTAAACTGTTCATAAAATGCAAAAACGGTTCTACATGTTTCTGGTTTTCAAATATAAGAAAAATATCATCCACATACCTTTTATAAACAAAAGGTTTTTCAAATTGGAAAGAAGCAATTTTCTTTTCCAAACTAGCCAAAAATATTGATGCCATCGTTGGTGCTAAAGGGGAACCCATAGCGACTCCATCTATTTGTTGATACCATTCATCATTGAAAAGAAAATTGACATTTGAAGTAGCAAATTCAAGAAAACAAAAAGCAGAATATTAGGGATTTTATGACTTTAAAAAACTTAGCTAAAAAAAATATAAATATCTGTAAGTTTGACAAAGGAAATGGGATAGTTATTCTTGACCATGATGTGTATGTAAATAAGTTGAATGATTTGTTAAATTCTCCTCAGTTTGTGAAATTGCCAAAGGGTCGGAAGAATGGAAAATTGCCTCCTCTTAAGGATGAAGAGTTTGTGCAAAAAATGTTAAATGGTTTTATTGAGAAGAAGCTTATTGATGAAGAGGTAGGTAAGTGACTACGAATGTTTTGAATGTTTTTAAATAGTTTACGTATGTTAAATCATGTTTATTTTTTTAATATTATTAAAATAATTGAAAATTTTAAATTACATTAATTTTTAAAAATTAGAATATAAGTAAAAAAATTTTAAATTTAAAATTAATTTAAAATATATTTTTAAAAATATTTATTTATTAAAAAATTAAATTAATAAAAAATAATTTGTTTAAATTAAATGTTAATTCATAATATTTTTAGTTGGTTTTGAGTACCTGAAGATGATAGCTGTGCTATCGAAATATATCGTACGAAAGGTTTTTTATTGGCGTTATCTTTTAATTAAATCGTTGCCAAATTTATTTAATTATTTAAATTTAGAAAATTGAACATATTCTACTTCATAATGAAAGACGAGTGACGGTTAAACTTCATTGAGTTTATGACGTCAAGAGCTGGCAAAGATTTTTAGTACCTAGAAAGTCTTTAACAAGTGCCAATATTTTTTAATGAGGTAGAAGACTATCTCTCATCCTATGCGCATAAAAGAGATGTGGTAGATGGGATTGTTTTTTACCTGATTCGCTGAAGCCTTGTTAGAATGATCTTCGGTACGCCAAAAGACAGTTTGCCTTTTCGTGTTTACACATTGCGCGGAAGCCAGCCTCACGCAAATAGACTCGACGCCACGGCAGATATGAGAATACAACTGACTAATATTGTTCCTGATATAAAAAAAATTTGTAATTTAAGAACCCAAAATCATCAAAGTCATTAGGAGTTTTATTTATTTGTATTTTTTTTGTTTATTAAATAAATGATATTTCTTTAATAACATTTTTATTTTTATTTATACTATTATGAATAACCCAACCTAAAAAAAGCTAAGTGTTCCACCAAAATTTTTGGATTTACCAAGTGTTCCGTCGCTGAAACGGTTTGGTAAACCCTGTTGTAGATGAAGTTAATAATTGTGAATTATATTGTCGTTGTGAGGCGTATGCGAGTGTTAAGCAATTGAAAAATGAAATGAAACAAAAGTATGGAGAAATAATTGAATTGATATTTAGAAATAGAATTTGGAAGATAATGAATTCTTAGTTGATTGTGGTTTTATTCCTGGAAGTAAAAATGAAATATGGATAACGAGGATGACTGAAATCTGTGAAACATTAAATACTGATTTAAAATAAATTGTGAATAGTTTAGCTGATGCTTTGTTCATAGGAGATGAAACTGAAATTGATAATGTATTGAAAATAGTTTTGAAAACAGAATTCGATGAAGATAGTTAATTAGAAATTAGTAAAATAGTTAGGTGTCATTTGCATGGTAATATGAGTTATAGGCAAAAGTTGAAAGAGATAGCGCAGAGATGTGGAAAAGAGCTCAGAAGAGCAGGAGTTGAATTAAACCAAATAGTATTAGCTTATGAATAGTAGTATAGGTTATGAAGGATTTAACAAAATAGAATATATACAGGAACATTGGTGTACGAAAGTTCAAAAAATAAGAAAACGAGCTGCGGAAGTAATGGGAAGAGATGGAATTATTGTGTTGATGATGAATATTTATTTGATTGTGGATGTATACCACAAGAGTTAGACGAAGATGGATATTTAAGGGATTATGAAAATTTTGTGAATTATGTAATTGCAGTTAAGGAGATAAATCGAACAATATTTTAAAAATTTAATCAATTTGAGGATACAGATGAGGATAGGAATGTTAATGAAAATATAGAAAAGATAGAAAACGAGAATGTTTTAGAAGATGATGCAAAAGGAATTGATAACTGTGAAGAAAGTGTTGAAAAAAGTAGTGAACAGCATGCCGATGAACAGATAACGGAAACTAGAAGTGCATTAGAATCAAGTATAATAAAGATAGATGATAATAAGTGTGAGAAAGTTCGGGAATACAGAGGTTTATATGAGATTAGAAAGGAATTAGTAAAATTAGCAATGCTAGAACAAGATGTAGAAAAGACGAAACGAATATTAAAAGGCATAATAAAGATTTTATACCCGATGTTTAAAATTGAAGTAGATGTGAAAGATTATGTGAAGAGATTAGTGGAAGAATTGAAAGCTAGACTTCCTGAAGTTGCGCAGATGTTTGGCTGAGAAGATGTATTTTGTGATAGAAGGCTAATTGACACGTTAAAGGGTAAAGAGATTAATAGAAATTTAGTGTTGACAAGTTTGACATAGATTATTTTAGAAGTTGGCACTCATGCCATTATAGAGACAGATGAAATAGAAAATTTGGTTGAAAGTGCAGCAAAGATTTTAATGAAAACTTTATAAAATGGGTAAAAGAAAACGGGGGTTGGAAGGCTTTGAGTTCACTTCCCAAAGGTATTAAAAGAGAAAAAGAAAATGAAGTGCAAATTGAGCAGCATGAAAATTTAAATCGGAGTGTGAATTCAGAAAAACTATGATATTTCCGTGGGCAATGTTTATGATAATAATTTTATGCGCCGTGATTAAACAAACAACCTCGTTAGTAGTTTATAACTGTTCCCAAACTGAAATGGGAAAAATTTATTCGGTGGTAGACATGGCAGAATGTCCTGATGCGTACCCCATTGAGCTAAAAATATAAATGACGTAAAATATCATGTATATCAAGAGTCAGATTTGAGGAGATCGATAGTTAGAGAGTGTATCGTAAAAAGAACAACTTTTGTATTTTATTGCGAAAAATGGAGCCATACCTCCTTAATAAAAATGCATACCATCCCCAGGCCGGTCGAGGTGATTCCAGAAAATTGTTTATTTGCATTTCAAACTGAAGAATTAAAAATTAGCTCAGAAATTAAATTGAAAGCCAAATTGAATCACAGAATTAGAGAAACTATAGTAGTAAAAGGGATAATGAAAGCTAATGGCGATTGCGAAGGTGAAGCGCATAAAATGGACGGTCAAATAGTTGAAAAGGCAGTAGTAATGGAGGAGTACGTAACAGAATTAAGAAAATTTGAAGGATCTTTTGATGACGATACAGGAAAATTACAGACGCATCCGTTTTGTAACATGAAACAGACAAGTTGTCAAACGGGAGAATCGATCCTAGTATATGAAGTCAAGTTGAATGTATGCAACTTAGTACTTTTAAAGACGATGAATTTTAAATAATTATTTGGAAAACAGTTCAGAGAACGACCAGACAGTTTTCATACGAATTATAGAACAAATAATATTATTAAAATGTCTCCTATCTGGAAAAGACAAAATACTGCAGTCTTGATGTCGACGTTACCAAAGGACGGTATACGATTTATTAAAAAGGATAGTACCAATAAATGTGGGCATATGGTGTTTGCAACAAATTACAAAGGAATTTATGTTTCCAAAAATTTCATTTATGATGCAAAAAGTTTGCATAAAAATGATATTAAACTAACTCATTATTTCAATAATAAAATTGATTATTTATATCATTATGGCCAAAACATTATGGAGAACATGTATCGAGATGTGATTTTAAGTTATTGTAAACTAAATAAAGAAATATTACATAATAGAATGTGCATGGCAGTTACAAATCCAAATCTGGTGGCAAAAAACGGAGTATTTGCTAGAATTTTCGGCGAAGCGCTGTATCGCTATAAATGTAAAGAAGTGGTGGTAAAAATTACAAAATATGATAAGTGTACAAATAATTTGCCAGTGAATGTTGGCGAAAAATTGAGGTTTGTGGAACCCATTACTAGAATATTACTAGAAGAAGAAACAAAACCCAAGATTTTGGAATGTAACCGATTGCTTCCACATTATATCGTTTAGCACTACCAGAATATCGTGGAGTTAAAAGTCCAGATAAATTGGAGTTAACAAAATTAGAATATTTGGTAAATTTTACGTAATTAAATAAAATGTCTCAAATGGGCTTGTATTCCAGCGAAGATATTGAAGAAGCACAACTGAATTTGTTGTTTCCGTCAAAAAAGGAGCGTATAATTTCTGAAATGATGGAAACAATATTACCTAATGGTGAAATTAAAGCAAATTACGAATACCTTTTAACACCAGATCATTTTAAAAAGACAACACATAAAACTATGGAAAAGATATGGGGAAATTTTATGTTTTTGGGACAAGCATGTGCCCCTCACTAAAGTAAGACCAATCGTAGGAGATTTGAGCCATTTTTAGGCTTTTTAATCGAGAAAAAATACTTAGGCTTTTTAATCGTGAATTAAAAAATTTTTAAATTTGAAAATTTAAACAAAAAATTAAATTAAATAATAATTCATTCATTAAAACAAATAATTAAAAAAAATTTCATTTATTAAAACAAATTAATTTTAAAATTATTTTTAACACTCCTCACAAGAAAAAATATTTTTTATGGGGGTCTCAACTATTTTTTAAGCCAAATATTCACGGGGCATAGTTATCATTATACACTACTACAAGTAAATTCTGTGTACTTGGATGGTGAATGGGAAGTTGCTTTGATTAATTTAACTTTTGTGTTTAATACTTTTCCGTATTATAGTAATTCTTGCCTACGATATGAATCGATAATAAGTGGCACTGAAATAAAATATTTGAAAATAAATAATCAAAATCATACTTATGAATTAATAAATTCAAAATATACTCCAGATGTTGACTTGTTTATTGAAAAATATGAGAATTTTGTTATTGTCTGTCCACGTGTTAATTTAAAGTAACATTCCTCGATATTCAACTCACGTTTAGTTTTGGATTAAAATCTACATCTATCATTGGTGAAGAGGATCATTGTCCAATAAAATTAACAAAATTTAAAGACAATGGTGTTTTGGAACAGTTTGTGATAATTATAAGTTATGAAGAAAAATCAAAATTTGAAAAATATTTTGAAGATAATTTATTCATAAACACCTTATCTGAATTACAAGGTCATTTGTTGGTATTTAATCCGTCTCCTTTTAAAGAATTGATAATTAAAAATAATGAATTGGTCAAAATAACACTTGCAGATGACATTTTAAATATATCTTTTGACACAAATTTAGCAAAATCTTTGGGATTAAAATTTCCAAACTTCACAGAAAAAAATATAGTAGGCACTAAAATTCCAAAATTATTACATCATCATCAACAAATGTTACTTTATTCAAATATTATAGAGTCAATAAATGTTGGAGATGTTAGAGCTCCACTATTAAAATCTATTTGGATTAAAAAATATGATCAAGGAAAAATTTTTCAATTAGAAATGAAGAATCCAATGTACCTTCCAGTATCGCATTCAACTATAAACATCATTGAAATTAATATTCGAGATGATAGTGGGAAATTAATTAAATTTAGCAAAGATACCAAAACATATTTATCGTTGTATTTTAGAAAAAATAATGAAAAAAAAAATTTTAACGTGAATTTGCCCAATAATAGTTGTCCACTTACATTTCCAAATAATGAAGCTGGATGGGGATTGGGAAGTTGCTTTAACTGAATTCACTTTTGTGTACAATAATTTTCCATTTTATAACAACTCTCATATTAAATATAGTAAGAGTAAGTATATAGTAAGAGTAAGTATATAGTAAGTATATAGTAAGTATAAGTAAATATAGTAAGTATTTTTATTATATTGAAGGAAACTATACAATTAGTCACAACTCTACATTTTATCTGATATATACTGACAATAAAATTTTAAATATTAATTGTAAATATTTTCCATTCAAAGTAACATGTGATAATATTGAAGAAGCTAACTGCTTGGGATTTAATAAAAAAGAAGTAGATTTTAATGATGAATTGAATCAGATACGTATACTAAATAAGAAAACAAAATTTGATACTATACCATTAACTATAACTTATTATTATGATGTAGAGTATACTGAGACATTTAAAGAAAATTTATTCATTACTGAACTTTCACAAGTCACTGATCAGTTAATGACATCTTATCCCCATCCTTTCAAGTCTTGTGAAATTAAACAAGATCAACTTGTTAAAACTGAATTGGAAGAAGATGTTAGAAGTGTTAAATTTAGTAAACTGTTGGCTCTTAGTTTGGGATTAATTGATGAATCTGAAATGAAAAGATCATTGTTGGATCTAGTTTACCAACTATAATGCAAAGAAATATACAAATAATGATTTATACAAATATTATTGAACCAATTCTTGTGGGTGAATTAAGTGTTCCTATTTTAAAATGTGTTTGGATAGAAAAACATAAAAAAAGACCATCTTGTTCAATTCATTGAGAAAAATCCAATGTATTTGCCAGTATCATCCTCATATATAAACAATATAGAAATCAATATTTGTGATGACAGTGGAAAAAATATATTTGGTAAACAAGATTAAACTTACTTGACATTACATTTCCGTAAAATAAATGAGTAATACAGACATTTTAAACTTTTATACCATCCATCAAAATGGTGGGATTTACCATATTTTGTCGGTAAACAGTACGGATCTGGATGGTTAAAAACAATTGGGCGATTTGCACTACCTATTCAATAGGTGTGTCCCACCTGGCGCACTTTTTGGTAAGCCCCCCTTAACCAAAAAAAAACTACAAAAATAATGAATAAGAATACGAACGTATATAGGTATACATTTATTAATTCAATGAACGGTTGGCTGAGCTGTTGGATGATCTGTTTGATAGGCTGTTGGATGTGTTGTTGGATGTGTAGTTGGATAATCATGTGGAAAATCAGATAATGAGCGTTTGCCAGACTTACATTCTTTTATAAACCCAAACCCTTTTATCCTCTTTGTTTGTTAGTGCAACCTTTGAAGTTTTAAGACTATAAAGTTGGTGATTGTTTGTACCAATACGAAATTGAGGTACAGAAAAGGTGGAGTTTTTCTCGTAACAGTCCTTATAAGGTTTATGAGTTAGCGTTGTGTCCTTCAATGTGACTCCCTTAGCTTTTAGGCATTTTGATTTTCCTAGTAAATTATAGCATTTGGTCTAAGGAATACCCATTCGTCATAACCTTCTCCCTTGCTTTCATCCTTGAATTTACCTTTGACCGAATAGAGGTTTTTAGTGTAAAGTGAGTGATTAGACGGATAATTAGAGGTGTCCAAAAGGTTATCCTTAACCATTTCAGACAAAAGAATATCCAGTTCACAATTTTTGATTTCGAGAAAGACAGAGTCAGTAGCAACAATATTAATCTCACAGTTAAATTGATGTTGATACTTTTACAAATCTGTATACTGTAGCTCGTACATTCGACGTTTGGACAAATCAAATACCGATTGTCCTATATAACTCGGTCGATCTAAGCATACCGAGTCATGATTTAACAAAGCAGCAAATAAATCATCAGCAATTTTGATACTTCTTTGAAAAGTTGGGTTAGAAGTATATGTAATCATCTTCTTCTCTGTATTACATAATCTTAAATTCATTCTTTTTTTCAGATTTTCGACAGTTTTACCATACAAACTATTATTTAGGAGCTTATAATAATTTTTATTTAGCGTGTTTGTACATTTTGGTCTTAACTCTGTATTGGTATCAATGTAGTTTTTAAAAATAAGAGACTGTTTGAATCTTACAGCTCTATTCACATGTGTGACCTTAACACCAAGAGACAAGTATAACTTTAATAATCGCGAATGAATTACATAGTTATAATTAGGATAGTGAGTCAATAACAACTTTTCAACCTTAGATCCCTCATGTTTCATTTTCTCAGCAGCAATAGGAAAGTCGTCTAACTTATCGTGAAAATTAAAAGGAATTTCAAGATCAACTTCAAGAGTATACCCAAACGACAAAGATTCAAGATTTAAATAAAAACAATCAGACAATATTGAATCAAAATTATCAAGTATCCAACTGAATTCGCCACAAGGTAAAGGTTGACTTAAAGCCCAACCGTATAAATTATTAATATCTATATAAAGCAACTCAGTGATTTCATCAGTTTTTACAAAGTGTTTATAAACAAAAGTAAGACCTCCACGAATGCCACCCTCATAGAAATTATAAATGTCCATGTCTTGAAATAGTTCAATGGGTTTATCTAAAGTTATTAACGCAGAACTCCAAGACATTCCCGGAGTACCAAAATAATTCAAAGGCTCTAAACTAGTATGAGCTATAGATTTCGCGCGAAATTGTTGGAAAAAGTCAGCTAAAAGAAAGCAATCGAGTTTCAAGTATATCATCATAAGTCAAGTAAATTTACACATTTAGCTTCAGTCAAAATTAATTGAGCTTTCTCATATTCAACTTCACTCACTCCTTCCCAGATTCTCTATACTCAAAATTTTCGTTATTATAAATCATTACATTAATTGCTAAACCAGGATTTTTCTTCTCAAAAGTTGGAATATCCCCCAGTTTCATTGGCATATCGTTAGGATCGTATACCAACTCATTCATATACGGTAAATATTTCAATACAGCCAAAACATATATGAAACATAAATTATCGGTATTTTGTACGTTAACTATTGCCTTTTTACCTATTAGATCTTTAGGTGTTGGAATATAACTATGTTCAGATAACCTAGATATCTTCGAAACTTTGGTTATCTTGAAATTTACTTCTATTATTTAGTTTATTTTTCAACTACTTCCTAATTCTGTTCGATCAACAATCTTTTCATTTATTTTCTTAATACCTTCACCAAGAAAAGTCGTAGTCACTGAAGCAGCGCGATTTGATATACTAACTACTTTGAGTTCCCCATTTTTTTCAAATTCTACTTGGACTCCAAATTGAACTTTTGAGTTTTTCATTTCATTTAATGTAATTTTTAATTTTTCCAAAAGAGAAGATGGAAGAACTATTTCCTTAACATTATATCTTCCGATGTTCACTTTTATAATTTGATGTGAGCATAGTAAATCATATTCAATTTCTGGTTCAACAATAATGTCACTTAACCCTAGTTCAATTTGTAAATTATCTTTAATAAATATTTTTTCAAGTATTTCAGATTTTATGGTGCTTTTTCGTTTCAAACTGTGTTTAAACAATGATTTTTTATCCGTATAAAATTGAGTCAAGTGATTTTTATGGTCATTATAAAATTTAAGGTACGGGTCAGAGGTTTGGGTCTGGCATACAGGACATATAATAACTATTCGCTACATAATATCGATTCTTTTTATTGTGGCAGTTGTCATCATTGCTTGTAGATTGACAATACTTCGGATAAAGATTACCTGAAATATGAAAAAGTTAAATAATTCTGATTGTAAAAACTAAAAACTTACATTTAACATTTACAGTAGAGAGTTTTTCAAGTTTGTCATAATTTGTTTCATAAAATATTCTATCATCCATATTTTCAATGTCAATATTTAAATCATCTAAGTTAAAAATAATTAATAATTTAAGTAAAAGTAAAAAACTACCATTTTTATATTCATTTCTTTCATTACTCGATCTTGAATCTTGAATATTAAAAGTATCATACAATTAATTATTTAAAAATCATTAAAAGATTACTTGTATCATATTTATCAATATGCAAAATATCTTGAAGAGTTGTCCTCTTTGCCAATACTAAAAAAATGTTAATAGTTAGTTCTATTACACATACACTTACTTTTGGCAACTATACTACTTTTCGATTCTCTGAATTGTCTGAGGTGATGCCCGTGTTGTTATAAAATCATTGACCATTTACCAGATGTTATGGTGAGACATTCTGGACACACATAACTAGGGAAACCAACATCATTTATCTTGAAATATGATGATGTAATTGCCATAATTCACCAAAAAAATAGTAAATTATTTATACATAAAAAGTAAACTTACTTATGATAATATTTTAATAATAATTTAATTAATAATTGATTGTTTATACCTCAAAATCATTCGTTTATACTAATTAAAATCGATCGTTTATACTAAAAATTACATCCAAATTGAAATTTTTTATCAATTTAAATTGAATAAATTATAAATATGATGTTTGAAAATCAAATTTAATAACATAGGTTGCTATAGTTACATGAAAATCATTAATATCAAGATTGAGTAAAGTAAAAATGAAAAATACTTATTGATTTACATCACATCGATTAAGTTTTCAAAAAAAATATATTTTTATATAATAAATTATTAGTTGATTCCCAACAGAGAAATAAATTAAATAACATATAACTAATATGTTTGAAAACTAAATTTTTAAAATCTAATTTAATAACATAGGTTGTTATAGTTACTTGGAAAAGATTCATATCAAGTTAAATCAATAAAATATGATAGTCACATCACAAAAATTACTTTTTTTAATTAAATTAATTTGAGTAAATTTCAAAAATATAATTATTGTCTATTAATTTTGTGTAAAGAATTTATAATTTATATTTAATTAAGTATTATATTAATAATTTGTGTCACCACTAAAAATAAATTGATAAAATAAATTGAAATTTTCTTTGAAAAAATAATAATAATTAAATATTGTGTTACAAAGAAGCTAAAATTAAAATAAACAATTATAATTTTGAAGTTTAATTACTGTATTGTTATAAAAAGAATTAATAATTTAAGCCTGTCAAATAACTATATTTGATATTTCAATTTATAATGAAAATAATTTTGAATAATTAGCTTATTTCAAAATAATTTTATTATTCGCAGAATAAAATTCAAAAGTACAAGTACTAATGTAAATATATTAGATATCAAAAGTTTGTCAAATGTGAAATTTTTAAAGCAAAATTAATTTAAATACATCTTTTAGGATAAAATTTTTAATTTAAATACATCTTTTAAAATAAAATTTTCAGTAGAATAATTTTTAAAATGAATTAAATTTTTTTAACTAAAGTAATTCTATTTGAAATAAGAATTTTAGATAAAATTTTTAAGTAAAATGATTTTAATAGATAAAACTGAAATAAGATTTTTAAGAAAGAATTTTCCACTGAATAAATTTAAAAATCAAGCAAACAAAAGTCGGTCAAATGCAAAATTTTAATTAATTTAAGCAATACATTTTAAAATTTGAATAATCTAACCAAAACTAAACGTATATATAAGATTTAGGGCTTGATATAATTCGAAATGAAACAATAAAAGAAACAATAATACTAGTAAAATCAATGAAAAACAAATCAAAAATATAATAGAATTGTAAAATTAATGAAACTTAATCAAAATATAAAATTATTTCCAGGGAAAACGTATATGATTGAACAATAAATCTTGAGACTAATACCAATATAATAATAGAAATTTAGCGAGGAACCCTTGAGAAAATTAAAATCGAAAAAACTATCTAATTAAAATTAATTTATTTGGATGAATGTTTAACCTGAGACATGTAGACAATCTAGTTGTATGGGAAGCGCAGGAAAATATTAAAATGAATTTATTTAAATTTTCGATAAGTTTACAGAACGATTCCGACCTATTGTTTTATTTTGGAATTGATTACATCGGAACTTTGGGATCATTGGTGTAAACTAATTGAAATATTTTTTTCGAGATGATATAAAAACTGTGTTATGTAGAAACTAATTTTCAAAGAAACGTTAATGATTACCAGTCTAATAACAAACAACCTAAAGGTTGGTCAAAATAAAAAGAAAAGAAGTAATTTCTCCCTGGGTTACTTGCACCCATCAAATAATTAGTTAAAGAGAAAAAACTGTAAATAGATTGAGTTTTGTGTTGAAAATCAATAAATTTCATTCCGTTTGTACCTTTATTTAATACAAAGAACCACGAGGAACCAGAAATTAACTGAATTGTTAAATAATAATAATCCAACGAACGTTTTGATTTTAACATTGTTTTTAGTAGAAAATTTTGGAACTTATTTTAAAAATTGATTGAGAAATATTTCGTGAACTATAAATTAAATGTTTTAAGTTGACATTTTTGATAATCTGTAAGTAACGATTTATTTTTAAAATCAAAATTAGCTTATTTTAGAACAGATTTTTTAAAATTTGACAGACGTTTACCACTGGAAACTTTATTTTAAAGTAGATTTTTAAGTCTTGACAATTAAATAATAACTTTTGAAAATGAAATTAAATCAATGACTTCTAAATTTAAGATTTTTATCAGAGTTTTAAGTATTAAAAATTTGGTAATACATATGGAGTCAGCAAAAAAAATACTGATTCGCATCTAGGATATAAGTCTCATCTTTGTTCATTGTAATTTAATGGTTCTTCTGATAATCTTCTTTGTACTGGTGTGGATCTGGTATGTTGAGTATTCTGCGGGCTCTCTTCTGCCCTATCTCAGTCACATTTGCATATGTTCTTTGACCGATAGCTTTGATATGTTTTGTTTTATTGCTTCCATTTTTATTAATTTCAAAAATCTTTGCCAGTGTACTCGTTTCTTCAGTTTTTGTTTCTGGCTTTGGCAGTAATATTTCTCTCAATTTTGTATCGAGTAATTTATTATTATTAATGAAATCCTGAACAATGTCTTCTTCTTTTTGCCTTGAATTAGAACTTCAGTTAAATATTTCCTTACTCAAATTTCAAATACTGCAAAGCTTTCGTCATCTTCTTGCTACAAATATGCCAATTCTCCAATATTGTCGGTCATTGATTTCTTAATTGTAAACGTATTTAAAAACCACGTTTTGGCTTTGAAATCTGGTGTTTTTTGATTCTCTCGCGTTTCCCCCCAATATCTTAGCTTCTGTTAGTAATAACACATTGAATGTGCTAATAATCGCTGCCCATTTGACAACAACCATTCTTCTATAAATTTGATCCATTCTTCTACTTCTTTTGATCCTTGTCCATCATAACGTCAAAAGTTTAGTGTAAGCATGTCTTGACATGATTTTGGCAGATATTCCATTAATAATTTCGTTGTTTCTGAAACTGCGTTGATGTTATTGTTTTCGGCATGGTCGCCAGTATATTTCTTAAGCAATATGTTTATATTAAATTTTATATAAAAATAAAATTTTATTGTTATTCATTTAAGTGTTGGCGTACAGGGTAGAATTAATTTTGTTTTAATCTAAGCTCATTCATCCAAACTACTTCCTCGACTACTCTTGCATTCCCTAGGGTATTTCCTTTCTCACCCCGACGCCCCACAATTTTAATCTAACCACTGTATACCCATGGGCAACCCCATGTTGGTACTGTATACAGCAGCCGAGAATCCACAAGCAGGTGAGCCCCGTTTCCAAGACTACTCCTTGTGATAGTCTCGCTTTCGGGTTCCTGACAGCCGATAGAAGGACTTACGTCTACCTAACTCCCTTAACCTTTTCGATATCCGTGCACACCTTTCCCATAATTCTATGAAGAACCCATGCATACGTCCTGCATATTGTTTTCCCCTAGTCGCTTTAATACATAGCAAAATATTTAGTACAGATTGTAGTAAACCGTACCCTTACCATACGTTTAGTCGCTTATCTATTCGTTATTAATTTAATTTAGCAAAGACCAATTTTAAGCATTTAATCAATGAAATTTAAATATGATGATTTAGAAACTTTAATAAAAAAAAATATTTATAAATAAGCATTTGAAATTCAGCTTCTCTAATTTATCTAATTTTCCGGCTTTAATTGCCTAAACTACTGAAAATAGGTAAATTTTCCTAACCTAGAAATTTGTTTTAAATCATAAAGTATTTTATTTAAATAACATGTGAAAATTTAAATTGTTATGTAAATTATCGAAATTTCCATTATATCGGCCGAATTTTTGGGTTTAACACAACCTCATTAACAATTTAAGAAAAATAAACTCCTCCGAGAATACTTATTTCATCTTTTAACCATAATTGCTTTTTATTCATTAGTATTTCTATAATGGAAACTGAAAATTTATTTTCCTGTTAACTGAGATCTCTTAATTTCGGCTTTACGAGTGAAATAAGAACTTTCCCAACCTACTTCATGCATACATAAGGTTTCATCAACATCATAATACAATCCAATCAAACTTTAGGCATCCATTCATAATTCGAATTAATTAGAGAAGTCAGAAATTATTAAGAGAACAAGAATTACAAAAATATACTTTTATTAGATTTATACAAAATTCTATAAAACGAAATCACAGAAAATATAATTATTATGTAAATTTTCAAATGATATTAGGAGAATGGAGTCCGTCCTTCTTTCCACTGGGTGGTCATTCGTCGATATCGACGGGGAACTTTCGTTTGTTCCGGAGGGGTTGGAATGGTATGGTTCCAACCTGGGGAACGGTATGACATAATTCCTCTCCGAATTCGTCCATCCAGTAACTCGCGAGAGTCGGCAATCTCTCTTTCGTTGTCGTTGTGGAATTTTCGACGGGTGAGATGTCCAGACATATTTGCATCTCGTCAGTTTCCTTCACGTGAATTGGTAGCATATGCCCTTTTGATCTTTTCGGGGTTAGAGTGGTGTCATCTTCTTTCACTAATTCCGGGTGCTACTCCGCGACGAGTGCGGCGGCTTCTTCGAGCACTTGCGCAGCATTATTCAAGATTGTGAGGCCTTCGGCCCGGCGTAGTTCACGGCGACGACGATTTTTGCTGGGATGGTGCTTCTTGCTGGTCCTGGGTGTCTGAGCTGGACCAGCTTGAGTAGTTACCGGAAGATGGTTCGCGGGGATCAAATTCAACTTTAACGGTAGATCGCGACCAGCTAGTCGTTTTACCAGTTCGGCTTCCGTGAATGATGCTACCAAGACGGCGCTCTGGTCGTTGATTATGATTCGCTGAGCCCGGTTCTCTGCAATTAAATCCTCTCGGCATCTAGACAGCCGGTGGATTTTATCCTGGAGGATTTTGACCGCTTCGGGAGCGAACCACGTGCCGAGCGTGCGTTCGTGCTCCGCGAACAGTTTGTTATATTTCTGTTGGCATAAGTCATGGTTCAATTGTAATGGCATGGCATTTGATTTTGTGATGATTTGGGGATTTTATATCCTGGCTGCATTTTGAGAAAAGAATTTTAGATTATTGAAAACGTTTTGAGAAGAATTTTCGGAAGGATTTTCTTGAGATTTTCACGACTAAACGAGGGAGAGTTTCATTCCATTAATGGGTTATATTTATAAATAAATTAAATATAATAATTATAAATGTTAAAATTAATTAATCAGAACATTCCTCAAACATTCTCCATTATATTCATTCATGGTTTGATATTAATTATTAAGATGTCTTATTTGGCGTTAAAACTAGTACAAATAAAAGTATCCGATGCAGAAAAGAAAAGTTCTGATGCTCCAGTCATTTACTGAGTTTATGAAAGAATAATTTTTATTTGGAAATGTTCTATAAGAATATTTCTTACACAAAAAAATATAAAGAGAAAAATTCCATTTTTCTGATCCATTTATTTGTTTCTACTAACTTAACCCTAGTCGTCCCTTTTCATATAGAAATTCGACAGGTTTTAAGAAAAATTGCATCCCTACCTAAACATTCATTTGAATGTTGTCCCCTTAGCTGTGTCGATATTCCCGCATTTTAATCCCTACCGTTCCGACCAACATTGCAATGGCCGCCACGGTGAAGTACGACGGCGTCCTACTCCGCGATCAGTGTGACGAGACCTGACCATACCGGCAGACACCGAAGGGTGGTTGACGACAAGGTAGCACATCAACATCCCTCAAAATCAACTGAGGGAATTGAATCCTGCCAAGCCATCTTCCACAAATTACAATATGTATAAAATAATGTTAAATTAGGGGGACCCTAACCCCATCCATAATTAAAAAAGATTAAAACCATAAAAATCTATTCAATAAATTACAAACTCACCAAAATGCTAAAGTTCAAGATTTCAAATTTAAACTTGTAAAATTTCAAAATTTTTAAGGTTAAATATTATGACAATGGCTATTGTATTTATACTGTTTTCATGCGTGTGTGCGACCAATCAGCTAATTTCGAATCTTTTTTGGCCATTTTTTCGGGTTTTTTGATGGCTTTTATTTAATTTTATATTTTTCTCTTTTGTTATTTATTTTTCTTAATTTTTTAGTATTAATTTTATTAAATTTGCATTTTTATTTTTTGCTGATTCTTATTCTGGTCGCCTCCTCCGCCTGTGTATTTTCTAAACCTTATTTTGTAAGGTTTTGGCGGTTTTATATTTTTACTTTAATTTTCCATGTATATTGCATGCGGAATTTATTAATTATTTGTTTTACTTAATTATGTTATTTTTTATTTTGTTTTATTTAATGCTTTTATTATATTTTTAATTTCTGTTTGTGGTGCGTGCTTGTGTTCTAATAGCCATTCTCATAATTTTTCGACATGACTTTTTCCTAGTCATTTGGTTTTGTTTTAATGATGGCTCATAGCCCAACATAAGTGACTTACATATAAGCTGTCCTGGAAGTGACAAAAGTTTTAAGTTGATATTTATATAGTGATCTTATTCTATGAAAATAGAGAAAAAAATTGATAAATTGAGTTGACCTACATAAATTTTTTCTAAGTTTTAAAATACTTAGAAAAAGTTTGAAAATTTCAAATATACTACCATAAACACTGGTCTGGAAAAAGTGGAGTGAAAATGCATATGACCTGTTGAGTTTTAAAGACAGACAGCTTTTTTTAATAATATTTAAAGATTTGAGTTTCAATAAAGTTAAAACTATTAATAAGTTCTTGCAGCTACACCTGATTCAGTTCATTAAAAACTTCTATAATAGAAGTTTTAATGAACATCCAATTACAATTATGGTTAAGTTTATGAATTAGCCATTTTTAAAATGGCTGACAGTTAAATTTTTTAATAAAGTATATTTTAGGGCTTGGATTGTGATCTCGTATATTTATGAGATCATTTTTCAAACTCTTAAATAATACTTTTAATTATCATTTATTAAAAATTTAGTTTTAATTAATTTTTTTAGGAATTTATGCCAATTTATGTAAATTAACGGAATTATTTTCGAAAAAATGTAAGTTCGATTAATTGAAAACTAAAATTTATTAAAATAAAATTTATTATTAAAAAGTTTCTATATTCAAATAAACTATTCCTCTGTTCATTGGAAATTTGTTTTGGCTGCCATCTTTTTTACTCTTTGACAAATCCAAATTTTTGATAATTTTTGATTTTATGAGGCTTTGTAAATTTTTGTTAATTTCCCAAATTTATAAAAATCTTCCTCATCTTCAATGGCATTAATGATTTGGATTTTTTATACTTTATAAAAAATTTTTTTTAAACTTAAGTTATCGGAAAACTTATGTTTTCCGTATTTTTTAAACTCCTCATTTGAAGGTTCTGGTTCTACTGCTCCTGATAAATTGCAAACGAGGTAAAAACTCAAAAACCTAGAGTTTCGATGGATATTTTTGAAATATCTGAAAAGTTGTAAAAATATTAAATTGATTGAATTTCATGAAAAATCTTACGAAATTATTTCTCAATTTGCTCTACAACTCAAAGTAGAGTTATTGGTATTTTTTTCAAAATTTTTCGGTTTTAATTTTTAAAAAAACTTATCTAAAAAGTTACTAAAAATAGTTTTATATAGTTTTATATGAACAAATTACATGCAGACACGGGTAAGTATGTATGTTCCTATATTATTAACTTTATTGATTTTTCATTTTATTATAGGAGTTTTTAATGAACTGAATCAGGTGTAAGTTTTGTGTTTTGTATTTATAGGTAATGCAAATTTATTGTTCAATGTTTATTAATGAAGAAAATAAAGTATTCTATAACCAAAAAAAATTATTTCTCTACTTTCAAAATAAACCGCTCTATGTGAATATTGTTCAAAATAAAATTTATTACATATTTCGATAATTTACATAATTGGATAACATATGAAAGATATTTTTATTTTTTAAACGAAATTGTACCAAACTTTTTATTATTATTGCACTTTGATTGGTCTGATATAGAATTATGCGACCATACCAAATATCGTGTAATATGTAGGTGGAACTTGACTCATTATTTTTAAGAACCTACACGTTCAGTAACAGAATTCAATCTTTGAATTTTCAAATGATTAATACTAATGTGATAGATCCATCAAAAAAGTGTTTTAAAGGTCCACAACAGAAGCTTATTTTGCTAGAAGATGAAGAATTCGAACATCAAACTTTGAGAAACCTCATTGTTGCATCGAACAAAATCATTCCGGTTTGAAATTTAATAGTAAAATTGAAATAATTTTTGATTTTTGAAGAATGAAGACAGGTCCTTCATTCTTTTTGATTTCGGAGCGATTATTTCTCAGTACACTCGCATTAGGAATTTAATTCCACGTGCATACCCATTTTTTGCTATTAAATGCATGGCAGATAAACAGATAATTTCTTTACTTGGAAGCTTGGGTTCAGGATTCGATTGTGCTAGTTGGGATGAAATAACGAATGCTTCATTAGCGTTGCCAAAACCTTCTGGAACTTTTTCAGAAAAGTATCATCCACTAAATTCTGAAAAAATTATCTTTTCTCACCCATTCAAATTTGTTAATGTAAGTGCAACATGGAAGAATTTTTATTAAAATTTTGTTATAGGAAATGGTTAAAGCTTCGAAAATTGGAGTTGAGTTTACTGTATTCGACACCGAAGAAGAACTATTAGCAATTTCAAAGTATTGGCCGCAAGCAAAATTACTTTTGAGGATTTTGCCACCAAAACAATTTAAGGCTTATGCGCAATTGGGGAAAAAATTTGGAGCCGATTTTTCAGAAGCCAAGGCTTTAATTTTGTACGCAAAAGAATTAAAAATTAACTTGGTTGGCGTTTGGTAAATAATTTTATTTATATCTATTTATTTAAAAAATAATGTCAATAAAAAACTTTTCGTACCATATATTTCGATAGCATAGCTATCATCTTCAGGTACTCAAAACCAACTAAAAATATTATGAATTAACAAAATATTATGAATTATGTTAATAAATTATGTTATTATAAATTATCAATTATAAATTATGTTATCTTTTAATTAAATCGTTGCCAAATTTATTTAATTATTTATATATCTATTTATGATATTATTTTTTTGAAAGTAAGCATAAAATGAATTATTTATAGAAATAACATTCGAATTTCACCAAAATTAAAAATTAAGCTATTTACTGTTAAAATTTTACTGTTTCACCTTTCAAATCATCATTTTTATATTCATTTGAAAATAAAATCAAATAGTGAAATTACAAAAATAGAATTTTACAATTACAAACCCTTCCAAAACAATTGGCTAGTTTTGATTGTTTTCAGCGCTTTTTATCAAAAACAATCCGCGTTTTTTCACTGAAAGGTTTGCTTAGATTTCAGCGTGTTAATTGATTATTATAAAATATTAAATAAATAATATATACATTGATTAAGGTCAAAAATTGAAATCGAGAATTTCTCAACATAAATAAATCAAAACAACAACAAAAATGACACTTTCTAAGTGGTTGATTTTTTTAGCGAAGGAAAAAATGAGAGTGACCCAAAATACCATTAAATCTGAAAAAAAAATGTCACAAATAAAAGAAATTTAAGAATTATAAAAGAAAAAATCAGTAGATTGATATTATCTTGTTGAGAGAAATGTCAATTTATTAATTATGTTGGCATTACGAGTCCTACAATCACGACTCCATTATGACTACAGTTGTACTTGGTCACAAAAAACAAATGCGCTACACTTTTGACTATTTTTCTTTACTACTTGGTTGAACTTGAAAAACCTCGTTGAGAAATAATTGGTGGGTGAGTTCTCTCACCAAAACTACTCTCCATCAATTTTCCTTTCTGTGTCCTTGACTATCGATAGAAGAATTTTTGTCGTTATTACTAACATCCTTTTTTATAATTCACCCCCCTTACTATTCACCTAGTATATATTTTATTCATTTGTGAAGATATACTTCCTTATTTGTCAGTTTAAATAGAGGTGCAAAGGCATTCGAAAAGTTTAGCAGCATTCAACATTAGCATTCCTTTTCACCATTTTCAATCTAATTTATTTCTAGGCTCGTAGTCTTCAATTAATGCCTAAATTTTAAAACATGTTAAATAATTTCTATAAGGTTTTGGTTCTCAAACTTTTTGAGGTCGGAGAACAATAAACTCTGAAATATTTTTAGGCGGAACATCTACAATACAGCATAAACTTTAAAAAAGAGGGCTCGGGTTGCTTACCTTTTTGAAACCAAAAAAGCAATAAAAAACAGAATAAAGTTCTCAAAAAAACACCATTAGTATAGATCAAAAAGAAACGGAATCGTGTCACAGCGTGTGATGGCCACCTCCTGCTTCCAAGTGCTATTTTAAGAAAATAATATATATATATATATATATAAATAAAATATGTATAAATATTGATTGATTCAATTATATTTATTGAAAACACAATTGAAATTGCAATACTTTTAAAAAAATCTCAAACTTAATGCAATTCAATGTGTAAATTTTACATTGAATCGATTTTTATTTTTAAACCATTTTTAATTGAATTAAACATTTGATTTTTATAGCTGAACACGCTTTGAGAACCAAAACTATAAGGATAAAGTTTAGCAAATTTTTACCAATAGTGTATTGAAATTGACACAAGAGTCATAGGACCATTTTAACCATCACCCCCTTAAGACACAATTTGATTTGCCTCCGCCCCATAAAGATTATTTAATTGTATAATATACAAAATGTATTACGTGTAAATTATAAATTTTAATGATACAGAACAATTGCTACCGGATTGCTCCAATAGCGTTATTTAACAGAAACTTGTTACAACTTGATTGCGTACGGCGTGCGGGCTATCCTACGAAATCTATGTTACGTATTTTAAGTTTTATACCGTCAGACAGGGTAGAAATATAAACTAATTATTCGCTATTGTGTAGTAGGTAGGTTTAATTTTAGTGAAATTTAAAATATAAAGTAAATGAAATTACAAATCTACCATCGCCCTCTTAACCCACGTCAATGCCCCCCCATTTTTTTCTGGGCCCTTCAACGCCCCTATAGGTCTCAAACTCCCACAAGGGGGCGTTATAGCCTCCTTTGAGAAAGACTTCCTTAAAATGTTATATTACAAAAACAAACATTTACCGATTTAATAAATAGCAAAAACAGAACAAAATCGGCAAAAAATAAGAAATTCTAAGCGGTAGTTGTGAGATTATAGCTGTTTCATACTGGTTCTTAGTTATAATGATTATAATGATAGGTTACTAAACCATATTTATTGTTTCATTTCTGAACAAATACTGCAGTCTTGGATGGAAGTAAAATTTCCAATATTTTGAAACTAGTCAGCAGTACAGTAAATAATACGCTTTCTCTAAATACTGCATTATGCTTTATAAAGGAGAATCTTAAAAACAAGAAAAAATTGAAAGAATTACATTATTTTTCTTGTCTGCATTCTTATTCATTCTATTAAAAATAAGCATTTAATTAAATTAATAATATGAAAAAAATCAAAATCAAAATATCCTACATCTTTAAACAATAGAGCTTTCCAAGAAATTCCAAATGAAATGTTTTCAGCGAATTTTTTGGCTGAACATAATCTCATTTTGTAACAAAATATCATTATTTAAATCAGTTTGAATATTTCGATACGACTTAATTTTCTGCTACAATCATCGTTTCCGCCTCATTTTCAGACGTGACTCCCTTGTTGATTGCAACTTTTACCTTTTCATTCAATACGTCTGAAAACCATTCATTAAAAGTACAAATAACCTCGCCCAAGTAGTTAGCTATGATTTGGTCAAACCCATTGATGTCTCTTTTTGGCTTTTGAAAAACTCAAAATGTGATTTCGACACTTTTTAACACCAAGACAATTTCGACATTTTAATGGTAGAATTATAGTTTTCAACCTTGAAGACATCACCGTATTGCTTTAAGAAATCGATAATATAGAAATGGTTCCAAATTGAACTCAGAGCGTAAGCGAATTTTCAATTGCCAAACTCTCTTTGGAGTCAATGATGCAATAGAGTGCCAAGGAGCGCGAACGCGCTCCTGCTCCAGCATGGACAAATTCGATCTCTATTTCATACTTGTAGATTTTTATTTATGGTTTTCATTTATTTTGTAGAAATTATACTATTTTTTCACATCATTTTTTGTTTTTTAAATACTTTTCGTAAATAAAATGCTTAGAAAGTTACAGAGAAATATATTTTTAAATTTCTATTTTCCTCTAGCAGAGTGGCATTTTTAGCTAATCCTCCTAAAATCATGTTGGCACTCAAAGGGTTAAATTCATTATAATTTGTCTGATTTTTCTTGTTTATGACAACTAGACGTTGTATCTGAATACAACACCAATTGAGCGTACTATTTGAATATATTTGCTTTATTGTTAAATATACTTATATTAATCTTACCGTATTTTAGGCATATAACGCATGGGATATACTCGCATATTCCGTTTGCTATCTATATGCCATATATATTTCAAATATTCTGTCGAATTTTACTTCCCTTATATCAACACTTACAGTATACCAATTCTTTTTTTACTGGTTAATTTAAAATTTGCTGTTTTTATTAGGAAGGTGGTCAGACTTACATTTTTATTATGTACTCTTAAAATACGGAAATTTCTAAGGAACTTTTTTTGAGCTATTTTATACATTTTTATTTCTAACTACTGATTTGTATGTAGATGTTGAATTTAACAATAAATATTTTTAGTTTTCATGTAGGAAGTGGGGTGGAAGAAATTGATGCATGGTCTCAGTGCATCGAATATAGTGCTAAAATATTTCAAATAATGGAAAAGGAAGGATATAAACCATATTTATTAGATATTGGAGGTGGCTTTCCTTCGATGAGCATGATCAATTCAGCAGAAAATACAGAATATCAGCACCAATTTGGTAAAGAATGTCAAAATATTAACATGATGTTAGATAAGTATTTTCCGGTTTCTGAGAATTATGTGATAATTTGTGAACCAGGAGCTTATTTTACAAGTGGTTCTGGCTGTTTGTTTTGTCAGGTAATTATATATTTTAATTGTAAACTAATTGATTTCAAATAGATAATTGGGAAAATAGAAGAAAAAAATATAAATGATCAAATAAATATTGATAAAATGGTAAATAATTATTTTTATTTAAAAAATTATAATTAATATTATTTAATAATTATTTTAAATTCTAACTGGATAAATGGAAAAAATAACGAACTTCAATTTCCCTGGCATATAAAATATAGAGAAAAAAAACATTACTTGTTGACATAAAAAATTTCCAATTTTTTAACAAGTCTGAAAACTTTTCTACAATGAAATAGTTAATTTGATATTAAAACTTAATATAATAATAAATTTTAATAATAAAATTTAATAATAAATTTTAATAATATTTATTATTTGAAATAAATTCAAACACCCCAAAGTTTTGTAATAATTTGAACGAAATGTATTTGCCTTTGGTTCAATAAAAAAGTTAAATTTTGCCGGGTTTAATTGAGTTTCTTTTAAACCCAGGAGGCAAATTGAAAGCTGTTCCTACCGAAAATTTATTAATAACCCTACAGTTTGCAAAAAGAGAAAGAATTGGCGTAAATCATACGTTGAAATCTGCAATTCGATTCTTGATGTATGGAATCTGGTCAAATTAGAATGTGTTCAAAATGTCTTTAAGAAACCTAAGATCCAAAGTTGTAAAAGTCATTTCTACACCAAGCGAAGTTGAGATAAATCACCTATAATAAAAAAGAAAATCAATAAATTTATAGCATATAAACACACCAACTCATCTTGAGGTTGCTTGTAAAATCGTCAATGAGACAAACCCTAAACTATAGAGACACAAAAAGTGAGAGAGAAATAAAATAATGCACATTAACACAACCCATAATAAAACATGCATGCAAACTTTTAACATGTAGCCATCCAAAGTTGAAAAACCCTTATAATAAATAATTTTATAGACATTATTGAGATAATTTTAAAAAGAAAAATGGCGGAAAAAAATTTTAATTTAAATTTTGAGGTTTTTGCTAGGAAATTTCGAGTAAATGAGGATGTATCTTCATAAGATTTACCAATAAAACTAAAATTAATTTAGTATTTCAGATATTTCTGTCGAAAAAAAGCAAAACCTGAAATCCGAAAAAAGCATAAATTTTTAAATTATGTTAATAAGTTTTAAAAAATAATCATAAACCAAATTATTTTGTGTACATAATCGATTATTTTTTTCAAAATATGTATAAAAATATAATTATTTAATGCAAATAATAATTTTTATAACCTCAAAAATAATTTAACTCACATTTTTTGAATAATATCCGAAAAAAAATACATATTTTTGGAGATTAGTTATTGTTACTTACTTAATTTCCTAAATATTATTTATAATAATATATATGAAATAGATGATCAAAATTATATTTAAGAGCTTGAATTATGATCATATTTCCTTATGAAATCATAATTCAACTCATAAAATTTAACTTTAAGTTATATAACTATATAAAAGATAACTTACTTAGCAGTCGTTTAAAGTGGCTGAAATGCATTTATTTTTTCACAAAAAATAAATTCCGCCAAGTTGATTTATGTATCAACTTGAATTATAGCGGAATTTATCTCAATGGGGCTTGGTGTAGTGTATCTGGTGAAGAGGGTTAATTTAAGAAATTAAGGAATGATATTCTAAAAGCATTTAATCATGAATCTATGAGGAATTTGAATGCTCTAATTAGTTTAATAAAAAATTTAATTTAATTTTGAATCAATTAAAATTATTTCAACTTTGAAAAATACCCATGTGTAACGCAAACCTGTTAGATCAAAAATTCAACTTTTTATCTTACATGAGCCACGGTAATTGGATTTATTATTCTTTTTCCTAATTCAAAACCATTTCCAATTTAAAATTTTTTTTGACTTTGTAGACATATCCAAATGTGAAATATTCTTATATACTTAACAATAGTTCGTATCATACAGTGGAATATAATGCAGGTTTTGATGTGTATTCGGTAAAAGAATTTCACCGAAAGGAAAAGTTAATCAATTTACAAAATGATGTGGATAAAGAAACGAAGTAAAAGTTTATCAATAAGATGATAAAATAATATTTTGTAGATTAAATAGTCGATTTTTAGGATACACTGTAGATGAATTTGATTGCATAATTCCTGAAATTCAAATTCCTGAGTTGGCCATCAATGATTGGTTAGCACTAGTTGATAAAGGTGCTTACACCGATGTACATAACGAATTACCAACCATTTTCTGCTCAACGACAGCAATTCCGCATTATTACTGCATAACAAAAAAACATTTATCTGCTCTTAAGTCTATTATTAGTAAGTGCAACAATAACAACAATAAAGTTCTGAAAATGACCAACAGAAATGATATTTTTGATTCAATTTCTGAAAACTGTTTGATTATGTAAAACTTTTAATGTCAAATTCAATTTCAATAACTTTTTTATTAGAATAGATATTTTCATTTTCAATTTTTTAATAACAAAAACTTATAGGCAATTGAATAGACTGAATAATAATAATAAAGGTATCAATTGATAAAGGCAAAGCCGACAATTTGTGTTGGGTATTATAATAAAAAATATTTGATCTTTTGTTACAATGAAAATAAATGAATATTTAATTTTGATATCAAACCTAAAAAATTCAAATTATTTTAAATTAAAAAGTTTATATTCATATTTTACAAAAATTCGTATGAATCAGGAGCCGATTAATATACTTAAGGCTCGCGAAGGAATTTTTTAACTCATTAAGTAAATTAAAATATTTTTTAATTTGAACAAATTTTTGACACATTTGAAAACGCATAATTAAGTAAATTTTTAAAGACTTTGAATTAAAACTTTTTTCTCAAACCCATTTTTTAAATAAACAATTACAGGTAAAAATCCCAAACTTAATTTACATATGACCAGTCTTGTGATTTATTAACTATTAACAATTTAATAAGTATCTAAATTTTTTATCTTTCTTCAATTTAGTATTATATTAAAAAATTAAATTAATCATTTTTAAAACCTACATAAAACCTGAGCTCTCGGCTCTTCAACGTGTAATCCATCACTTTTATTAAAATTCACAACTTTTAAAAACAATTAAAATCATTAAAAATTAGAATATTTAAAAAACAATCCTTAATTTAATTTTAAACATTTTGTATTTTAAAATATTGAATCAGTGGTGTTGTCGAGTCGGAACGCTCCGTAACGTCGTTCCGGTACTTCCTTTTTGGACAGGAACACGTTCCGGAACTAAAGATGATTTCTGATAACTAGAATTGTGGTGGGTTACAGGGTTTCAAATCTTGCTTATCTTCCTGGCGACCCTAGTAACGCCATACAAAATGATACTAACCCACTTGGCACCCGTTGCTAAGCAACGTTGGAAATGTGTTCAAGTGGTGGATTGTCCGCAAAAATTGAATACCATTGGCTAGTACTGTAATTGCTCGGACAAACCTCGGGTTCACGAGCTGTCGATAGAAGACCTATGCTCGCTTTGCTCTGTCCCTCATAAATAATTGTTCATGGTTAGTGCTTAATTGCCTGTGGAAAACTGAGACGTAATAGGGTTACTTATGACCGTATTGGTATGTAGTTTCAAAAGAAAACGACTCAACTAAGGCTAAACTACTCTATTAAATCAAATCACATGATAAATATCTACGGTTTGGCATTTTGGAGTTGGGTTGCTCGACGTCGGGCACGCTCCTTACGTCCCGGTCGACGATTGTTGGTGGCGGTGGGTTGCTCTGCTGTCTTAACTGCTGGTTGCGGCATTTGAGTTGGGGCGAAGATGAGCGGGTAGGTGACCGCTTCACCTTCTCGGCATACAGCTAGTGCGACTTCTAGCCCCCGGACCTGCGTTCGCAAACTCCGATTGAGCTGGCGTTCTTCGGCCCAGCCTTTTTGAGCTGCGGTGAGTCGTTGGTATAGGACTTTGGTTCGTTTAGGATCTAAGCACGTCGCTTTGATCTGCTGCATCTCACGGGTTAGTTGCAGGACTTGACTAAGTAATTCGGCATTCGCCTGCCTCGTGCGATCTAACTCCATCTGTAGAATCCGTAGAGTGGACATTACTGAAAATAGATGGATTTTACTCGTCAATTTATGGTCGGCTTAAATGTTTTAAAAATCTTTCAAACAACTCAACATTCATTTTCAGCTATATACGAAAAGAAATTCACACGGTTCTAATTTTTATTGCTATTTAATCACTATGATGTCTCGTTCGTCAGTTTATTCATCCGGGCAGAATCTTTCTAGGCTTCTTTTGAGAGCCTCTACTGTGTATGGACGCCTAGTGTCCCGAACCGGACGAGGTGGATGGGCGACGGCGATCCGCCCAGCAAGGATGTCATCCAGCACATTTGCAAGGTACATCCTTGCCTTGACTACTTGTAAGTCCACCTGCTCCTGCACCCGCTCCCAATGGGTGAGGAGGTCCTGCGCATTTGCAAAGATTTCAGCGGCTGGGTATTCTTGTCTCACTGGTTCGAGAGGGTCGCTACTCGGATCCCGTGCTTTTCGAGGGATAGAATAAGGCCACTGTGACCGGGGTCTTCCTATTGCGTCGGTGGTTCGTAATCTCATTTCCGAGCGTTTCTTCTGAGTAGTAATCTGATTGTTGGACATACTCTGTAACGATTGAAATTTAAATCATGAAATTGATAGTGTGGGGAATAGGGTCTTTACTATATTAGTTAAAGAGAGTTTAGGTGGGTCAAGATTTGGTGCATTTAGCGACTAACATTGAGGTTTTCCTAGACTCGATTTATCTGCAATGAATAAACCAGCATACAAAACATTTTAGTGTAAAGAAGGGTCAACTATTTTGTGAGATTCATAAGATTATCATTTTGGCAATAGGTATTTGGGAGGCATTAGTTTTAAAGCTTGGCACTTGGATGCTAATTTCAATTATAATTTGTTTCTGATTAGAGTTTTTAAGGAATCTGATGGGTTTATAATTTATGGATTTATTTCGAGTTTAAAAAAAACAAATTGATAACAACGGCTTAAGCTTAAAATTAGATTTCAAAATTGGTCACTTCTATGTTCGAGACAAATATTTTCTTGCTATGTTTATGTTATCGACCAGACGGCGTGCATGAATTAATTAATTCTAGATGTTAATTGAGTCGCCTAACGAATTCCATTGTCTCGAAATTTTTAACTGTCTCTCTCAGAATATTCGGTTACGGACATATTTGCCATTTTGGGGATCCCGCAATTTTTGGAATTTATTAACTTTCTCGGATGGGGGTTTTCTCCGATCTCAAGTAATCGTGATATCATTTTATCCTCCTCGGAATTCAGCATAGAAGAATGGATGGGGGAAAACTATTCGTATTGTTTCAAAATACAATTACTCGGGTCGAGACTTATCTATTCATTCCCAGACATCCAGTGTTATTACATTCGTCTTGCTACTCAATTCGATCGTATTTTGGTTCAATCCCCACTCTATTCATTCGATTTATGTTAACACTCTCTGTCAAATTCATCATTTATTAGTCGTTAAAGATTTCAATTAATTTATGATTCTGATTTATTGGTAAATTTTTAATCTTTGCACAACTACAACACAGCCCTAACTTGTCGAACACTATCTAAATAATGTTCCAATTTTATTGTTAATTCCTAAATTTTCGAACTGAATGTTTTTCATTTATTCCACTGTACTATTGGATTTTAATTTATTATGGATCGCAATATTTGCTTACCTCACCGATATGGTCTCGGTTTGTGATTACTCCTATATCCTGGTAGGTACGATTTTTATTTTCTATGATTGTTAATTGTATCAGAGTTAACAAATAAAATTTGATTTTCGTCTCAGTTATCTACTTTACTTACTTTATCAACAAGATTTTATTTTCATTAATCGAAGATTTTATTTAATTTTTTCTTACAAACAAGATTTTATTCCTTATTAAACTTTGCCAATTTTTTGTTACAATTAAGATTTTCTTTTATATCATATTAAATCGCTTTACCGTTGAGATTCTATTTCATATTAACCATAATTTTATTAAATTCATTTTATTTCTTATTAATCATAATTTCATTAAATTCATTTTTCATAATTTCATTTTATTTCATACTAATCATAACTTTATTTGATTTCTTTCATTTCCTATTGATCAGAACTCTATTGAATTCGTTTTATATCTTTATTAAATTTCTTTCATTTCCTTTCAATCATAACCTTATTCGTTTTATTTCATATGAATCATAACTTTATTGAATTCATTTTATCAATCATGACTTCATTAAATTCATTTTACTTCATCTTAATCATAACTTTATTCGTTTTATTTCATCCTAACTTTGTTAAATTTACTTTACTTCTATTAACCATATCTTTATAAAACTCATTTTATGGCATTGACACGGAAGTGGTTATATCAGCAATTTCAATTTACGTTACCCCCATACCCTTTTCCTTTAATTGATCTTAAGGCATAGTATGTTTATATTATAGTTATTGAGTGCCCACTGGACTACTCGGTGTGGTGATTTTAAGCCGTTTGTATGATAATTTTAGGTCGATTTTACAGAATTGAGAAACGAGGAAGCAGCCAGAGACTTCTTCCTTATTTCTCGCTTCAGCTATAGGGATAAATATTTACGATCCGACCGCTGCGTTGCGCACGCTGAGTCTTCACGGGTGCATATCATTGGCGATCTTCCACGCACTTACATGCATCTGCACTATGTTGATTTTACTAACTTGCGTGATGTGTCGGCTGTGGGCCGGAAAGATTTCGACAGTTAAGATGTTAATTTTATAAATTTATGAAAACATATAAATACATATTAATAAAATTTATTAATCATGAAACAAATAAAGTTACCCATTAACCATTCCAAAAATCATCAAACATAAAATAAGGCATAAGATAGCATAACAGCATAAATACCTCTCCTCCCACATCAACGCCGAGCAGAGCTCCATTGAGATGCAAGGTCGTGATGTGGAAAGAGGGTTCCAATATAAATGATTCTCACCTAAAAATTTAAAATAGATTCGAAGTATTTGAGTTTCAAAAATGGTCTAACAATTTAACAGAAATTGGTCAGTTTTCAAAATGGTCTTTAAGAAAAATTTCACAATTTTCGAAAAATGGTTTTTTTTAAATGTGAAAATGGATCAGTATTTATACCTAATTGTGTGACGTGTAAAATTTGATGCAGTAAAACAAAATTCGACCTTGTTCTTTTCTAGCAAATTCTATTTTTTAATTTTTATATTTCTTGATTTATTTTTATAATTTTTTATTTAAAGTTTTTTTTTATTGAATTATTGCTAATTCAATTTTTCAATTTAAATTCCACTTTAATGAACTTTAATTGATTTTTCCTAATTTCGTCGAATTTGTCGTGTTTTCTTGTTGTATTTGTGTAGGTATCGTGCAGATCTTGATGCATTTTGTTAATATTTTATTTTATTTTTATGTTTCTTAATTTTATATTTAATTCTTTTATTTCTCGGATTTTATCGGGTTTACTTGGTGTTTTTCAGGTTTATTTTAAATTGCGTGTTGTATCTGCGTGTGTGTTTCTGATCCATTTAAACATTTTCAAGGCCGTTTACGTTCTGGCCCAACATAAAACACTCGGGGGTCCGTAAAATTGCGACCCGCAATTTCAATTGATTTCAAAATGATACATACATTTTTAACATCCACATTCATAAAAAGTTTCTACGGTAAGGTTAAATCATCAAGGCAAAGATGGACTTAAGGTCCGGCTACAATACATAATCAAAATTGGATAGTTCAGTTTTTATATCAATGCAAGTTTTATCAGTTCGAATCACTATAGATCAGTATGAGTTAGTAAATTCAGTTCAAATCAATGTAAATCGGTTCGAGTTAGAAAAATCAGTTCAAATCAATATCATTTACTGTAACTCAGTTGTACTTGTTTTCGAATGAATCGCTGACGGCTTGGGTTTCGCTTTCGAGCTGGGTTGATCTTGACGGGTGATTGATGGAAATCTGCGAGAGTCTTGTCATTTCGTTGGGTTTGGTAGTTTTTCGAATTTGGGTGAACATTCTTCTGACTTTTTGAATTTGGGTATTTTGTCTTAGGCCGAGGATGAGACAACATATTAGGAGTATTATGTTGGATGTTATACTAATCGGTCGTATTAGTTCGATTGATAGACTTGTCATTGCATGGGGTTCATTTTTCTGCTTGATTTGTTTTCCTTGCTGCTTTTTGATTGATAGGACGATCTTTTGAATTTCTTGAATTATTTTATTATTGGGATTTGCTTTGGCTTTTCTTTGAATTTGTTTGATGATATTCTCTAGGGTTTTCTTTATCTCTCGGTTCTCATTTTTTATATTGGCTATCTCTTCATTATTTTTCAATAGGGTTTGTACCATTATTTGGGTTTTCTCGATATTCAGTTTTAACTCGTCCTTGTTTTCTTTTGTGGGGCATTGCATACATTGGAGGTTTATTTGTTGACATTCCTCATTATTGGGGTTACTACAAATTTCTTTAAAATCGGCACAGGTGCTGTCCTCTCTTCTGAAGGGTTGGGATTTCTCGCATTTTTCTAACGGGTTCTCAGTATTGCATTTTCTCATTATTATCATCATTATTATCCACAGGTTTGGGTTCATAACTTCTATTTCCGAATACATACTCAATTTTATATTTATTTACAAGATTATTTTGTTTATTTACAGTGGAGTTTAGCCCTTTTTTACTCTTTCTCTTTTTCTGGGGTTGAGTGTATCGCGCACTCCTCTTTAGTTTTATTTTCTGAGAATCTCATTATCAGGACTTGGGCTTTTATCAATCGCTCGGTTAGTTTTGGGAGTTCTTTTATTCGCTCTTGGTTTTCTTTGATTAGTCTTTGTTGCTTTTTTATTTTTATCTGAAGATTTATTTCTTTCGCTTGCTTTCTTTTAAGTTGACGTTTACTATTTATTCGTTTAGCTGTTTGCTTTTCCAGCTTTCGTCTCGCTTCCTGGAGCTGTTCTGTTAGCGTTTTAATCTCATCTTGAGCTTGTTGATGGCTCTCTTTTATCTCTCTGGCTTCTTTACAACTGTCTTCTAGTTGTATTACATATCTCTGTTCGCTCTTTCTACTATCTCTCATTCGTTCTGCTTCGGTTTTCCAATAATCTTCCAGGATTACTCGAGTCTTTATTTCTGCTAATTCTCGTCTCAATCGTTCATTTTCTCTCTTTTGATTTCTGTCCTCTCCCATGCTGGATGTTAGTTTTCGTTTTATCATATTGGTTAGTTGTTTAGATTGTATTAACTGATGATTTATCCGGGCGATTTCTGAATCTTGTTCCTCCACTAATTCTTGCCATTCTTTTCTTTCGGCTGTCCATCTTTTACTGTAATATCTCAGTGGGTCTTGCTCGATTGGTTCTACTAATTGAATTGGGCTTGGTACATATTCTCCGTCTTCTGGATTCATTCGGATTTCTACTTCGTTCAAATTCATGCTAAATATACATCGATTACCATTTTTTGTTTTTTATCGTTTTTATCATTTTATTATCTTTTTACACTTTTTACAATGTTTCCTCTTTGATTTTACACTATCGTTTCGTCCGTCTCCCCGAATCCTTCATCGGGTTCGGCGGGTACTTGAGTTAGCATTTCCGTCGGATATAACGGCATAAGCAGGATTGGTGGTCGGTTTTGCAAGGTATTTATCTCTTCACGTAAAGCGTTTGATATTTGTATCTCTTCGTCTAAGAGATAGGCAAGATATTCCGTATTTTCTGTTAACTCTTCTACTTGTATTTCTAATCGGTGCGTGTTTTCCAACGCTTTTAACTTTTCGATCTCTGTCCTCAAGTTCTGTTCATTTTCCTCATATCCTTGCTTTATTGCTTTTATCTCTGCTTCCACTTGTCTTTTCAACTGTTCATTAACTTCATGTTGATGTCTCAACTGAATTTCTTTAAATACTGCAACTCCTCGGTGTCCATTCACCTCCTGCTGGAGTTCTGTTATTCTCTCGTTTAATTGTTGGTTTTGCCGTCTTTCATCAGTTAGTTGATTTCTCGTTTCTGCTGCTCTCTTGTCCATATCGTTGGATTGTTGTTCATATTCTTTCTCGTGTCTCCTGAGCCTTCTTATTGTGCCTTGTCTGATTTTTTCCCGAAATTCTAAGTTTTGGACCTGCTCGTTTAGTTCCTCGATTGTTTCTTTCTGCACTTCGACTTGTTCCCAAAGCTCCCAATCTTCCGTATTTAGTATCCTTTTGGGTAACAGTCTTATCTCTTTCTTGGCTTCTTGAAAGTGCTCTTTCCATTTTTTCGCTTCTCTTTTTATTGCTTTTTCTTTGATCTCCGTTTTCCATTGTTGTTTTTGTTCTTTTCGGTGAGCTTCGTCCTGCTCGGTTTGCATTTCTTTTACTCTAGTTTGTTGATACTCAACTTCTTGCTCTAACTTCACTATATAGCTAGATTGTTTTGCGTTGGCGTCTTCGAATATTCTACACTCTATTCGCCATTTTCTTGCTTGATCGGTTATCTGAGTCAGCATTCTTTCTTGTCTATCGTCTCTGGGCTCTCTAATTTTCCTTGATGGTTTTGACCCTTGATTTCTCAGCTTGTTGACTTCCTCTTTCGCATTTTCCCATTTAGCTTTGTAAGCTCTTGTTCTATCTTCCTCTTCGGCTATTTGCTGAATATAATGTCTGATTCGCGATTCCCAATTGCTTCTTGACTGTTCTCTATCTTCCGTCCATTTGGCTTTCCAATGGAGTGCTTGTCGTTTTGCCCATTCTTTGGCTTGTTCCAAATGGGTTCTCTTTGTCTTCTCTATTCGGTATTGGGTGCTAATTTGCCCAATTTCCTCTTGCATTTGCTGTATGATCTTTATCGTCTCCTCTCCTTCTTCTCGTATCTCTGCTTCTTTATCTTTTATCACTTCTCGCAATCTTTCGATTTCATTTTGTTGATCTTGCTTCTCTTGCTCTAGAGTTTGTATTTCTTTCCTTTGATTTCTGATTCTAGTTTGGTTCTGCATAAATTCCTTCATCATTTCCTCTTCTTGCTCTTGGTACGTTTTCTCTTTTCCTTCGGGGTAAATTATTTTTTGTTCTAGTTGTTTTTCCCACTTTTCTCTCATCATTTTCGTTTTTAGGGTCTCTTGTACTAATTCCTCTTCTGCTGTTAGTAGCATTTCTTTTAATTGTACCGTTCTTTGTCTCCATAATTCTACTTCCTCATTTATTATTTTTATTGACTCTGGTTGATCTTTGATTGCTGATTTTGTCTCTTCAGCCTCTTTTACAATTTCTTTTGTCTCATTTGGATTCATCATTGTTTTCTAAATATTAATAATCGGTTATTCTCTCTTTTCACTCATCACTAAATTTTATCGTAATTTTACATCATCCCGTATTTTTGTGGTTTTTGAGTTTTTATAATTTTTTATTTTTTCGTTTATCTCTATTTACACTTTTTACACATTGTTTTCCTTTTTTAATTACTGATCAGCGAAACGGAATCCTTTGATCCGCCCGTTGATCGACTTTCTACATACTGGGCATATATTGACTTTTATCCCGCATGCCTCACATGTGACCATATGTCCACAAGGCATATAAATTATTTCTACATGTTTCTGCCAACATGTCACACACTGATACTGCTCCAAAATAGCTTCTTTTATCATCGATTTGTCTCGATTCTCTTTAGGTTTTTCTTGATATCGCTTGATTGCTCGGATTATTGCTTGTGTCGAGTCGTACCATTCCAACTTATTAGCTAACCTTTCCTGGATTATTTTCCTCATTTTTTGAGTATCCACTCCTGATAATAGCATTATGGTTCTCGTTTTTGGTCGATCTAAGATATCTTCTATTTGCTGGTTGGAAATTATTATCTCGATATTCTTTGACTCTTTTTCTTGTTTATACATACACTTTCCTTTATGTTTTAGTTGTTTGACATTCTGATCTGGTATTGGCTGTTGATTTTTACATCCTTCGCACATTATTCCTCTGGCTGTTTGGCAATATCCTTGACTCGCAAATTCTGCCGCTCTTGGGTTTCCTTTGAAAGTTTTAATTCTCTCTTCGAATGTTCTGTTTATAGTCTCTTTTTCCCATATTAATTCTGTTGGATCTTCGAAATTCTTTATTATCGTTATCTTTTTCTCACCTCCCTTTTCATCTTTGTCTGATTCTGATTGTCGAAGTCCTTCTGATCTATTCATCGCTTGGTTTCTGACGTCTAAATTTAACAAAAATGGACATCTCGGGAGTTTTTCTCGATGTTCCCGTTTTGCTGTTTCTCCTTTTTTCCATTGTGCGAGTTTTCCTTGGCAGAAGATGCATGTTACTTCGTCTGGTAGTTCTGGTGTTCCCGTAAAGTAAAATCCTTGTGCAGCCATTTCTTTGCTTTGTTGGTTGGTAAACACCTTATTATCTTTAAACGTTAAGTATCTTTGTTCCTCTTTTCTCAAGTTTTCGTCTTTTACTCTCATTGGTGGGTATACTTTTGTCCTGATTTGCTGTGGTCTTTCTTCTACATCGAAATCCGCATAGTATGTTATTGCTGCTGTTAGTATATTGGTTTTTTTCCTCCTCTTCTGGTTTTTTCCATAGTCTCGTCCATATCGAATCTGATCCTTCTCTTATCTGTATTGTTATCTCTTCGCTGATTCCGCTTGCCATCTAAATATTGTCATTATTTTTTGGATTTTTGTTTTTCTGATTTTTCTGGTTATTTGTAAAATTTTTTTTTTTTTTTTTTTTTGATTTTTATTTGATTTTTATTATTTTATTTACATTTTATTTACACTTTCTCTCTCCCTTTACAACGTCTTGTCCGGCCTCTCTACTTCTAATTTTATATATAGATTATCTTCTCGCAAGAATCCTTCTCCTCTCAATCGTTGTTGTGGATAGAAACGTGGTGTTCCAATTGCTGTATTCCAGTCAGTTGTTGGCCTTCCCATCTGTGGTTCATTTCCTGTTCTGATTGGGTTACGATAGTCCTCTTGTCCTTTCATTGTCAATATCATATTTTGTTTAAAAGGCCATGTTAATAGCTCGTCGTAATCTCCTCTTCCTACTCTGATGAAGACACTGATGTGGGTGCCCGTTGCATTCCCATCTCCATTCGGATATAATCTAATGCCCAATTTGTATCCATTTTCCCAACTGTATATTGGTGGACTGTCTAGAATTCTTTGTGTTCCATCTTTTGCTCTCTGTAGCTTTTCTGCGAATTCGGTTATTTTCCATATAAATGGTGCTGTAAGATATTTTCTGGCTATAGAATTGTTGGTTTCTAGTTCCTTTATGTTGTTGGTCATCCGTTGCATTTTCTTTTCCATTTCGACCATTTTCTTGAGTGTGTCTCCTTGGCTTTTCTCGAAATTCTTTCTGGACTCTAGTATTTCTCTTATTATTGCTTTTTGTGCATCATTTTCTGTTCGTAGGCTTTTTACCTCCCATGCCAACATTCCTATCGTTTTCATCATAATTTCGGTATGTTCGATGCTATTTTCCATCATGTGTTTTTGCATTTCCGCCATTGGTAGTTGCGTTTGACAATTGAATAATTCTAACGGGCATTTGACTGGTTTGCCGCTACATTCGTTCCAATGTTCCTTTAGTTTGACTTTATCTTTCTTGTCGCAGTTGTTTGCGCATACTCCTTCATATCGATCGCATATTTGTTCCTCTTTTGGATTCCGATGTTCCATTTCTATTTTTATCCATTCGTCGATGACTCCACAGAATTCGCATTTTTCCTCTCTCTTGATACATACTTTGTGATGGTCTTTTATCGTCTTTTTCGTTATGATGGTTTGACATTTTTCGCATACTATCTCGTTATATTCGCATTCATTTGTGTGACTTTCCGCTTCCTTCATAAGTCCTTTCCATTCACATTCTTTTACTCGGCATTGAACTAACAGATTATTGATCTCTTTATTGGTGGCTTTATCCATTGTTGTAGGATCTTCATCTTCTTCAAACGTTTCGTCACATCCGGGGCATTTTATTGTTTGTGTTTCTATCACTTCTATCGTACATTCTGTACATATTCTGCATCCACATTTCGTCTGTCTCGCTCCAATCAGTAATTCTTTACATTTACAACACTTTAGTCTTTCCTTGATATCGTTCACCGTTCTAACCTTATTTTTCATTATTCGTCTCGTAGTTTCGGATGGATTCTCGCTTCTTCTAATTCTCTCGATGATTGTCTGCATATCTACAAAATTTTTCTGATTACTTGACGTTGCTTTACTTCTATCGCTTTATTTATACATATTTACACGGTACGCTTTATTTTTACTCTACTGTTGAATCCGGTTCTGGGGTGAATTCTGGCATGGATGCTATCCATTCCACCCAACTTGCTGGGTCTACGTGCTGTTGGTTGTTACGTAGTCTTCTAATTTCGTCAGCTTGCCATCTAACTTGATCTGCTAATTGTTCGTTCATTCTCTGTAATTGTAGTATAGTTCTTTGTTGTTCTTCTAGTCTTATGGCTTGTTGTAGGCCTCTGTTCACACTTTCCGTTAATACTAGATGAGTATTTGTCCACTGCGTTTGCGCATTGTTCGTTATTAGTGTCATTAATTCGCATTGTCGTCTCCACGTTGCCTCGATTCCTTGATCTTGGTATATTCCTTGATTTAATTCCACGATCTCTATCGGTGCATTGGCAGCTGCTGGTTGTGGTATTGCTTCTGTAAATGGTGGTATTCTCACTTGATTTGGTTGATTTACGTTATTCGGATTCATCTGTTGGTTATAATACATCATTAATTCATCGCATTCATCTCTGTTTGCTTACTATTTCTGACACATTTTGTACAATATTTATAAATATACATACCATTACTACTATTATACTACATAATATTTTACACTATATACAATGTCTCTTTTTCGTTTTACACCATCGTCTCCGGGGACTCTATACGTAATGTCCGTATATCCCCATATTTCTCATTCATTATCTGGTATACGTCAGATTCGTTGGACCATTGTTGTGCTTCGATAATGGGCGGTTCTTTTAACCAGAGTCCGCTTGTACTAGAATTTCTTATGATTTCATATTCCTCAGTTCTTTCTACATCATATTGTCCTAATTCAATGTCATAATTGAATTTTTCCACCGCTGGCCATAATCTTCTCTTCGCTGGTTTCTTTTTGCATTTGGTAGTTCTTACTAATTGAATTATTATCAGCATTACTACGCTGCTTATTACTGCTGTTGTTATCCAAATCATTTTAATCATGTAATTCTTTTCATTAGGCTGCATGGTTGTATTTTCTCTTGCATTGGTTGTCTCCATTATTCCTTCTTTTGGTTGCACATTTTTGAGTGCTTTCTGGAGTTGTAATGCTTCGTGAATTGAAAGGTGGCTGTCGTCCATGATCATTCCTTTTTTCCATGTTTCGTTTTTTCCTTCAAGTGGTTTTATTATAGGTTGATCTGTCGCATTTGACTTGAGTGGTTTCCTTGTTATCGTTCTCCAATGCTCATGAGTTCCCTTTTGAATATTTATTACATATTTTCCCAGTTTTCTTTTTGTTGGGATTCGATACTTTTGATTCTTTATATTTTGCTTGTTTCACATTGGATTCTCTTATTTACTGGTTCGTTTCTCTTAGGTTCGTATACGCAGATTTTTGTGATAGGTTTTTCACCTGTGTTCTCAATTACTATTTCTTCTTCGTTTGCTGCATTTAACTCTATGTTTATTATTACTGCTTTGCTTTCTCTGATCTGTCGTTGATACGGTTGTTCTCTTGTTTCTTTTTCCGGACGTTTTGTCGTAATTGATTTCAGTAACTTTCTGGTTATTGATTTCCAGTAATCATCTCTTCCTTTCTGAACGTGTACTATGTACTTTCCGCGCTTTCTTTTAGTTGGGATGCGGTATTTTTGATTTTTGATATCCTCGTTTGATTGACATTTGATTCTTTCATTTACCGTTCCGTTCCTTTTGGTTTCGAATACACAGACTTTTGTGATGGGTTCTTTACCCGTATTTTCGACTATTATCTCTTCTCCACTCTTTGGATCTGATTCTACTTTTATCGTTATTTCTTTCTTTTCTCGTGCTCGACGTTTGTATGGCTCTTCTTTTGGTGTTGTGAATTTTTCTCCCAGGGTTTTGGCTAGTGTGCACGTTATTATTATGTCATTGTTGGCACATATTATATATTCTGCATTTCCTTCTAGGCTATCCCATTCACATTTCTTTCCTGCTTTCATATTCATTTTCCAACAATCGATAATTTTGTTTTGTATACATACTTGTTCAATCGTTTCTATTCCTCCGTTTATTATTCGCAATTTGCCTATTCCTGGCTTTACTTGGATTTTTACATTTCTATCCTCTGTAGCATCTCTACATACATCTTTGGTGGTTTGACATGATGATGAGTTTTCGGATCGTATTTCCATCTTTCCCGGTTTTCCTATGGAATCAAATTGGCAACTTAAGCTTGTATTCATTGTCAGTTGTAAGCATATTCCTTTACTTGAGATTCCTTTCTCATTTATTGTTCGTATTCTGAACGATTTTATTTCCTTGGTGATGTTTTCGTCAGCTTCCGTTAACTTGATGGACGTGATTAATATCATTATTTTTTGTAGCAGGGTCGGTCGGTTTTGATTTTTCCTTTGTTGCAGTAACCTCATCCCTTTGTTTCGTTTTCCCTTGTTATTGCTGTTGTTGGTTTCTTGACGTTCCTCGTTGGGTGATTCCTTTTTCTCTTGTTGTGCGGATTTATTTTCGTCTCTACCATTTCGATCGTCTTGGCTTTTGCTGTTGTCACTTCCTCCTTCTCCATTATTCTTTCCATCTGGGGTTTCCTTTGAAATGTCGTCCTCGACATTTATTATTTCAATTATTTCCTCGTATACTTTTATTATTCTCGCTTTTATATCGTCCATCTCTTTTATTTCTTGTTTGCTCGCTTGGAATCTTATTTGCTTTCGATGCCATCTATGTATTATCGTTAATAGTTGTTCCTTTCTATCTCCGATTCGTACTGCTTCTTTTGGATGGTTGGTGAATTTCAGTCCTTCCCACTTCAACATTGCTTTTATTGTTTTTGGGAATGGGTAGTGAGCATATATTGTTTCTTTTAATAGAACGTTTCTGTTTCTTCCCATATAATTTACGTTGAATACTTTAAGTGGTGAACTTTCGTAGGTCCATTTCATCAGGTTGGCTGCTGCTTCGTCTTGTTTGGCGTCGATAGCTTCCCATAATGTTTGGATTGTTTTACCCATCATTTCTCTTTCTCTAATTGTCGCATTACTGGTTATAAATTTTATTGCACTTGCTTGTCTCGATTTCAGTGCATAGTGTAGTACATTATTTTCTCCATTGTCTTTTTCTTTGAACGTTGATCCCGTTTTTAGTAATTCTCTCAGAACTGTTGTAGAAGCATCTGCTGCGACTGCGAACATTAGTGGTGTTTGTCCCTCTTCGTTGGGTATGTTTGAGGCGTGTCCGCATTTCTGCATAAGTTGGATTATATCTATTATTCTTTGAGTATTTCTGTGTTGTACTGCGATATGTAGAGGTACGTTCCCTTCTACATCTGCCATAGTGAAGATCATGGGTATGTTTTCCTTGATACGATCCATTTCTGGTGGACTTCTAGCTCCTTTCGCATAATCCATTGCGATTTTTCCCGCTTTGTTTACTATTCTCATCCATCCTTTTCCTTCGACCCATTCTGGCATTATTTCTCTGATAGCTTTTACTATTATATCCATCTTGTCTACATTGTCTTGAGTCGCGTTTAGCGTTATTTTTGATTCATCCGGTTTAGGTTCCTCTACGGTATTATTTGCTGTCGCTTCTATTTTTCGACTCATCGTTAGTCCGTTTATACTCAGTTGTTGAGTTTGTGATCTGGTTTGCATACCGCGATTTTCCGGTTCTCTTGTTATTGTTCTTGGTATTGCTTTGCATCTGCTCACGTTTACGTAGATAGGTCTAGTAAGTGGGTTGTTGACCAATTTGACTCGCGCGTTATTCTCGTTTACGTACATTATCTCGTAAGGTCCTTTACCACATCTTTGTAATTTTCTGGCTACTCCTGGGATAATTTCTGGCGTCGCAATTATTACCCAATCTCCAACCTGAAAGTTGTGCTCACGCACATCCCGCTTTTTGTCATGTAACTCTTTGTAGCTCTCTTGATTAAATCTAATATTCATACCTGCCGTTTTCCAGATCTCCTGCATTCGCTCTTTGAACCCTGTTACATAATCATCAATTTCCATATATTGTGATATTGGCGGTTGATATTCTAGGTCTATTGGCATATTACATTCTCTGCCGTACATCAATTTGAATGGACTCATTTTTGTTGCTGAATGTATTGACATTCTATAAGCCATAAGGCATAGATTTATATATCTATCCCAATCTTTTTGGTGTCTGCTTACATAATTGGACATCATTTCTATTAATATGCCGTTAAATCGTTCGGTTTGACCATTTGTTTGCGGATGGTACGGTGATGTTCTCAGTTTCGCAATTCTGAAGTAATTCGTTACTTCCTCTATTATTTCGCTCATAAAGTTGGTTCCTTGGTCAGTTAGGATCTGTTTGGGTGTTCCATATCTACAACATATCTCTTCTACTAGGATTCTCGCTATTGTTCTGGCTTTTTGATCTGGTATTGCGAATGCTTCCGGGAATTTTGATAAATAATCTGTCACTACCAATATGTAAATATTCCCATCGTTGGTTTCTGGTAATGGTCCTACTACATCCATTGCAATCATCGTCATAGGTTCTGGTGGAATTGGCATTGGTTTTAGCGGTGCTTTCAATTTACTTCCTGTGCTTTTTCTGGTTGCACATATCAGACAATTCTTTATCCATCCTTTTACGTCTTCTCCGATATTTGGCCAATAATATTTTTGACGCAGTCTTGCTTCCGTCTTTTTTGCTGACATGTGTCCTCCAAGTTTTCCATCGTGATATTGCATCAATACCTCTTTTCGTCTGCTTTCCGGTAAACACATGAGCCGTTTTTCGCCATCCATTAGTAATAACCATCCCTTTTCCATGGTATATCGATGTCTGTGTTTTTCCATATGTTCTCTCAATTTATTATTGTTGTCGAAGATTTTCATATCATTAGTTTCCATAAATTCGATTATTGTTTTCAACTCATCGTCTTCTTTCTGCTCATTTCTCAGTTTTGTGAAATCAATATCTTCTGCGATGATCATGCATATTCGTCTTACATCCTGATCCATCAGTTCCTCAAATACAAATCTTGACATACAATCTGCGTTAGCGTTGGCTTTTCCTGATTTGAACTTTATATACGGTGAGTATTCTTGTAGCTGCATCGCCCATCTCATTAATCTACTAGAGGCTTCTTTATGTTGGCCTAGCCATACTAATGGTTGATGATCAGTCGTGATATATATCTCGTGACCCCATAATAAATATTTGAAATGTTTAATAGCTTGGATTATTGCTAATGCTTCTCTCTCGGTCACCGAGTAATTCTTTTCGTGTTTCTTGAACGTTCGACTATAATATCCAATGACTCGTTCTCTTTTCTCGTCATCCCATTGTCCTAGGACTGCTCCAGACGCATATCCACTTGCGTCTGTTGCTAACAAAAACGGTTTCTTAAAATCTGGGTGTACGAGTATTGGTGCTGATATCAGTTTATCTCTGAGTGTTTCAAAGGCTGTTTGTTGTTCCTCTTCCCATATAAACGGGGTATCTTTTTTGGTTAACTCTTGTATTGGTTTCGCAATAGTTGCGTAATTCTTGATGAATTTTCGATAATAACCACATAAGCCTAAGAATTCTTGCACTTGTGTGACTGTCTTTGGTGCAGGGCAATTCTTTATCTTTTCGATGTTCCTTGGATCTGGTTCTTTGCCTTTCGCCGATACAATGTGTCCTAAGAAGGTGACTTTTTCCTTTGCCCAATCGCATTTTGATGGTTTCAATTTCAATTTCCATTGTCTCAGTCGAACGAATACATTACGGATATCTTTTAAATGTTGCTCGAAGGTGCTAGAATAAATTAGTAAATCATCAATATATACCATACATTGTTTGATGCCGTGAGTTACAAAGTTCATACATCTCTGGAATGAAGCTGGTGCGTTGGTTAGTCCAAAAGGCATTTTCTTAAATTGATATAGATCTTTTCCAATTGTAAAGGCAGTTTTCTCCCTGTCCTCCTCTTTGACTTTTATTTGCCAATACCCACTTTTTAAATCTAGCGATGTAAAATAAGCTGCTCCGTGTAACGTTTGTAACATTTCATTTATATCTGGTAGCGGGTATGTATCCCGTTTTGTTACCGCGTTGAGTCGTCGATAATCTATACAGAACCGTTGTGTTCCGTCTTTCTTCTTTACCATGACCACTGGGAATTGCCATGGCGAGCAACTTGGTTCGATTACTCCTGCGTCTAACATCTTTTGCACTTCTTTTTCTGCTTCTGATTTTTGAGCTTCTGCCAATCGATATGGCCGTAGTGTTATTGGGGTATCGTCTGTTAGTGGTATCGTGTGTTGCGTTACATCGCTTGTACCGAGATCTAAGTCAGATGCTGCAAATATATCTTTAAATTCCATTAGCAATTTTTGTAGTTGTTCTTTCTCGTTTTCGTTTAGTAGTTGACTGTCGATTGTCCATAGTTTTTCCCCATTTCCTTCAATTTTTGTTGTTGGGAGTTCTATATCCATCATCGGTGTTAGCTTTCCCAGTCGTTCGTTTTCATAGATGACTTTGTCTTCCTCATCGAAATTTGTAATATTGATTGGAATTTCACTGTTATCGTTTACATACACTATTTCTCTGGCTAATGGCAGTTCCTTCTTTTTCTCAAATTTGTGATTAGGTTCGAAAATCATTTCACTCTAGTTTCCTCGTTTACTTTTACGTAACAGATCATTTGTGTGCGTCCTGGCACTACGATTTTCTCTGAGCATCTCACTTCTGATTTCAACGTACATATTCGTCCGGTTTTATCTCTCAGCTCCATTGATCCTAGATCTATTATTATCTCTTTTAGTAATTCTGGCATGAGATCAGTTCCAATTATACAATCTGCGCTCAGTTTCCTGATAACTGCTAAATACGTATTGATCTTTACGTTTTTATATTCTATTATCGACCAGATTTTTCCGATGACTGCTACCGATTCTTTGCTGCAAGTTATTACATCCATGTTGGCTTCTTCTATACATGGCCACAATCTTCCTGGTATTTTATCCATTTTTATCGCTGAGATGTTTGCTCCCGTATCAATCATTGCTTTTATTTCTACCCCATTTATTTCTATTGGTACCGTTAATGTTGGTCCAGCTAATGTTTGTAACATGGCTATAGTTCGAGTTTCTGGGTCCTGATCTACACTTCTTGACCTTTGGCTAGTTCTTGGCACTAAGTCTGCCCAATTTGGTTCGTATGGTACTGGATAAATATTTCGTAATGTTGTTGATCTTGGTATTGGTACGTGTCTTTCTACTGGCATGTTTCTCTCTACCGATGATGTTGCTTTCTTTAAACATTCATATACTGGTGGTGGATGATTATAATGTCCACTATGTCTTGTCTTTCGATTTTCCCATTGTTTGAGTTGTTCTTGAGTTAGCATCTGTGTTCCTCCTTGGTTTTCGTCGTTGTCGCTGTTACTATCATCTCTGAAATTTATCCATCGTTTCCAATTACTCGTTTTTTGTCGCTTCATTCTGGTTTTCTCGGCTTCTAGTCTCATTATTGCTTTAAATTTTCGTCCGACTTCTTCATCGGTACCATTCATTTTCGTTAGAATTCCTACTAGTCTTTTTATCTTGTGAATATCTTTTGAGTGTCCATGTAATACCATTGTCTTTGCTAAAAACGGTAAGAATCCAATTGCCATTTTCCAGTTAATTTTCCTCTCTCTTTTATAAATATCGAAACATGCTAACATTTGTGTTATGATTACTCTTACGATTTGAATGATAAGTATTATTCCCAAAATTCCTGCCATCATCTGTCCGAAGATTAAGAATCTTCCCCACATGGCTTTCATCATATTTGCTGTAGCGTGTTGAAAATGATCCGGCGATAGTAACAATTCGTAGTTGGGTTTCTCTCCATAGTTGTTACCTCCCGTTATAGTTACAATGTTGGATAATATTGCTTGCCTTTGTGCTGGAAATAATAGATGTTCTCTGGCTCGTTCCAGATCTTTCGTTTGGTATATTCCGCTCTGTGATATATCAACTGGTTTGAATTCTGCTTCACTGGCCAATTCTGTTAATCCAAATATTTTTGGTGGTGCTACGATTACTCGAGTGGGAAACTGTAACCAACTTCCATCTCTTATTTCGAATAACGGTCCATATACATTACTGCAGCTGAACATGTTGGGTACAAATTTCTCTGGGTTTATCATCCTTGTTACTGGTTGAGCGAATCTGATTTTTCCTTTATGCATTATCTCTAATTCGTTTATGCATTTATCTCTCGGAATTGTTGAATTCTCTGGTAGTTTCGCAATTGTCTTTTCGCATTTATACGTATACATAACTTCTCCAACGATTCTTCCAAAATATCCCTCTTGGAGTGGTAATAATGGGATTGCATTATCCGGATTTGTGATTGCCATTGCCAATTTTGTTTTTAATATTTCTCTGTTCAAGATACAGTCATTTTTAACCAAATCGTAGTATATTTTCTCTGTTGATGCCAATCCTTTATGATATAAGAAATCCATCTTGTTGTTTATATAGAGATATAATTTTACATCTTTGGGGTCTATTTGCGCTTTTGCGTTTGGTATTGCTGTTCGCGATAAGAATATTCCTTTATAATTCGTACTGGCTACCATTTCGTCACATTTACTCACCATCCGTCCTTTTATAAATCTCATTCCGATTGTAGTATCTGTTGATATTACTACTGTTGGTGTGACCTCTGATCCGATAGTTGTGGTTATCGTTGGTTTTCCGATTCTTCCGGTTCTCCGTATTTCATCTAATGCGCTTTTTTGCGTATTAGTTTCGGTTTCTCTGTGCACTTGTCCTTGCACTTCATCAAATATTGCACTTTTCAATAAGGTGAGTCTACAAGTTCTGGTATCGGCGTGATATACAATCGTTGACATTCCCGTATTGCATGATCTATCTGTTGCTAGACATTGAGGGTACTTTTTCATTGCTTGCGTATCTGGATCGAAATATCCTTGGTATTTCTCCAACTTTACTTGATAGCTTTCAATCACTACTACTCCTTTGACTAATTGATTCAATAGGGTGTACTCTCCTCCTTGACACGTCCCGTCTCCAGCCGTTATTCTTCCCGCAGCGTATACTCGGGTAGTTTTTATCTTTCCTTCCTCGGCTGCTACATTTACTCTTCCAGCTATTGAGATACGTCCTGTCGTGAATCCTTCTTCACATTCGCTCCGCGTTACTGATACTACTGTTGTTTTCCGTTCCAGCTTCTATAATTGTTGAGTGTGAGTGATGTCCGCAATGAAATGCTACAATTTTCCTTGTTACCGAACATTCTTGATTTCCGTTTTTATAAAGTCTACCTCTTGATATACATTATACGATACTGCTGTTGCCGTTGTCTGTAATTTACCGGGGTTCGCAGCTTTGCACTCTTCCGTTTCTTTTAGTGAGTATTTATCACCAATCTTTATGTTGTCACAATCATATACTACAAACGGTTCTACCCCTTTCACGCACATCATCCATATGAGTATTGTATGATTATCGGTATTTTCATCCCTTTTTACCTGTTTTTGGATCGCTTGCATTTAATGGTCGTCTGCGAATTCCGTTGAAAACTCTTTTAACTTTGCTTGCATTATTCTCGGCTTTGATATCTTTGCTTAACATTTATAAAGGCTTGCATCCACCTTGAGTCGGATGAATGGTTCATTACTTTCTGATAATGTCTGTTATTGCGATTCATTCCGTTTTGGATTGTTATTTTGGAGTTCGCTTTCTGTTATCATATTCGTATTGTACATCAGGTAGGCCATTCCTACCAAATATTATTTGGATCGTCTGATCGTTTGTCTAAATGATTTATTATCAACAGATTTCCTCGGTTTTGGTTGGTGGTTTCGTACCTGGTCCATAATTTATTATAGTGGCTTATTGCGTCCAAAGCTGTTTTGCTTCTGCTCCGATATTATTTGAGTTTCAATTGTCTCTTATTTATTTCTGGGTTTGCTATTCCAGATATCAGTTATCAATTCTGTTGATCCATTTTGCTCTTGTTCTTGGAGCCTTAATTCCTGTACTGCTTTTCGTCACTTGGACTAAGCTTGTTCATTCGTTGTCAGTTGATCCATCTGCATTGTTCTTTAGTTTTTCTTTCTGGAGTGGTTGTATCAATTTTTTGGTCCCTCTGGATTCTTTTCCATTGCGTACCTGTTTCTTTTTGTTGGTGTCGCTGTTGTTCTTTGGATGTGTGTAGCTCCTCGTTTTCATTTATCCAATTATCCCATTCGTCTCCTGTCGAGTCGGCGCTCCCTTTTTTTTATTTCCTCTTCCGTATCGTGGCTCTATAAATTTCGACTGGTTTGTCTTTGACCACATACTAGCTTCGTCTGTTCGTTCTGTTAATCAATCATCATCTCATTCTCTGTTGTGACACAAATTCTCTTGATTCTGGTTTCCCTGGTTGTTTTTTCCTTCATACGCAAATCATTTAGATCATTTAAGTATCTCTTCATCTCCTGTGTGATAACGATTACTTCATTCCGCTGCAGGTGGAACTTTCTGGGCGTATTAGACTCTCTTGTCGTCTATTGGGTTTTCGTTCTGATTCCTTTTATTGAGTTCTCTACCGCGATCTTTGCTACTTTTAATACATTTATTGCTCCATTGGCATGGTACCGATTTCGAGATCGTCAGTCTAATGATCGTCCTTGGTTATGTAAATGAAATGGCTGGGTTCATATTGGTATTCTTTCTTTTTCACTTTGCATCACTTGGCTCGTATAGAAATATTCTCTTTCGATTGGTTCGAAATTTGGGTGTCATAATTTTTAAAGTATATTTCTCTATCGTTTCCGGCTGCCATTCAGTGTGTTTCCATTTTCGGTAATTTTCTGAATGTTCCTGGGGTACCACGGGTACACTTTCTATTACTCTCTTATTTCCTACTTATATTTTCGCAGATTCTCCACTCTGCTACAAGAATCGGATTTAGTCCAATTTGCGTAAATTTTACAGTTCGTCTTTGATCTTTTGTCGGTTTCAATATCGCTGCTAGTTCTCTACATTTTGCTGTTTCCGTTATTCTTGTTTAATCCTTGCCTCCAAGGGTCGGTTTATATCTGTGGGCAAGTATTTGTTCCTGGTATTCGTTTTTCGAGTCACTGATTCGCCGGTCTTCGCTTGGTCTTGTTGGTTCGCATTCAGTTTCGCGTTCTGTTTATACTTTCGATCGTAATGGTATACATCGGTGGTCGTCTTTTTACAATTGACGGTGTACATATTTTTTCAGCAGAAAGCTGGGTACTCCTCCGTCCTCACATTCAGTGGATTTTGGTTTTGACTTCATCACGATCCTGGTCACCTCATGCCGTGGTCCTTCTTCCCATTTTCCGGGTTTAGCGATTGAAATCGTGACTTTTCGATTAAATGGCCATTCTAACTTGCCGTCATATCTGCCTCTTGCTAATTAGAATACATGTAGATATTTCCTTTCTACCCATCTCCGTTGGGGTAGGCTGTCTCCTTTCATTCCGGATCCTCGATTTCTGTTGAATTGGGACTTGTCGATACCGTTGATTTTCTCTTCTTCTCAGCGATTTTTACTTTTAGCCATCCTTATCTTCCATGGTGTATGGGGCTAGTCGAGCTATCGTTTTTCCTCGTCTTCTTTCTGTTGCCATTCCATTTCTGTTCTCATTTTCTTCTGGTACCGGGTTTTCATATGGGCTCATCTTCATATAATTCTAAGGTTATTTCGTTAGCTGCGTCTTCCGGCGCTTCCCCTGGTATATATTTTTCCATTTTGGTTCGTTTTCTCCATTTTCCATTTTCCACTCTTTCGTTGTTCTCATACACCTTTTTCCAGGTGTTATCGCATTTGAAGTCGTCTACTTGGTTGTAATTTTGTGCTTATTTCGGCATCTTGTTTCCATACTTGGATAGATGGTTAGATTTGGTCCACTTTTTTCATTTCGGCTTGAAAACTCTTGGATCTGTTGCTCCCTTTTTGTTGTATTTTTTCTCTCTTGGTTCATCATGGCTATGATTTTGATGGTTTTGTCCATCTCTCCAATACCTAATTCGTTATCGGGGTTCGTTCTCGCCGGACTTTTGCCGTTTGTGTGCATTATTGCCACGTTTCCACCTACCGTCGTCACTATTTTCGATTATTGTTGGATAATTTCTCATTTATCCGTTTCCGTTATTCGTGCATTTGACCAATCGGGATTTACGATATTTCTTTTATTTATCATTTGGTAGCTTATTCTTATTTTATTGGTTCATCTTCTCATATCTCTTTGGATGTGTTCCGTATTTGGCAATCATCATCTGTTTCTCATTATTCGATCTTCTTATGTCTGTATCCCCGTACGCTTCTAAATATTTTCATTGAGATTCGTCTCGTTAATGATAATCGATTTAATATATTTTCTAGCTGGGTCTTTTGCTTGTTCTGTCATTTTTAATTCTGGTTTTGTTCTCATTATCTTTGTCTTCTCTTTTTCTAATCCAGGTGTTTTTTTCTTTGTTGTTAATATTTGAATTTTTTGCCATATTTCTGCTGTCGTTTCTTCGCTTTCATTTTTATTTTAATGTTCCAATTTTCCTTTTGGCCATATTAGTAGCATCGTAGGTGTTATATCTCGCTTATTTTTTCTTGATAATATAAGGGTTTTTTCTGTAGCTGGGTCTAGCTTTGTTCACTACCCAATATACCAACTCGTTTGTGCTTTGCGCCTTTGTGGCTAGTATCGTCTGGCTATCTCTGGAATAATCCAATATTACCTGATATTCTTCTCTATTCATATTCTTTCACATTCTCTTGGTACTTTTTACATTCATTTTCCATGATTGTCCGTGAAGTACCATTATCCCGTTGATGTCCTTTCGCAATTAATTTCGTTTATCTGCTGTATGCGGTTGTATCTCTGAGGTTTAAGAACATCTTGATCTTCGATCTACTTCTTCTACAATTCGTGATTTCTTTTTTAATATCTCGGTTTCGTTTCTCTTTGGCACGTTCATTCTCCATTTCTCTAATTCGATTTTTGATGGGTCTCTATTATGAGTTTATTTTCTCGGCATTGATTGAATATTTCTCGCCCAGACTGCTTAATCTCGCTTTCATCTTCGTCTGTTGATCCGTCTCGGTATTTGGTCTCACATATTAATGTTGGGTTGTTCTCCTTTTCATTATCTTTGTTGGCCCTTTTATTGGAACATATCTCTTTTATTTTATTCTCGATTTGAGCTTTTCTCACGTGGGCTTTTCTTTTTCTGATTCTTGTTTCTATTTTTGTAGCAGTACCTTCTGGATTCGATTTTTTGTTATTATTGGTTCTGATATCTTTTCTTTCCTTGTGAGTTGTTTGTTCCTGCTATCTCTTTGTAGTTCCTATTTTTTGCTCTCCATCTTGAGATAGCACTTTCTTTGTCATCACTTTATTTTTTGATCTAGTGCTTGCTCTTGTTCTACATGTATTCAAAGCTCCGTCTATTTTTCATATTAGTTGCCTTCTTTCTTAGTTCCGCTTTCTTATTGTTTCATGGATTGCTTTCTTTTCTTTTAACTGATCTTCTTGTTCTAAAGTTCCTCTTGCCTTTATTTTCTCGAGTAGAATACTCTTATTGTTTGTGTATTAATTTAGTTTTCGAAGTTAGTCTATATTCTCGTACATTAGTGTTCCTCGTTTTTGATTCTTCTGTTATCATCATCTCTTGCTTCGATGTACCTCTTGAGTTTCTTTTGGTTGTTGATTTCTCGTTGTCATTCTTTCAGTTGTCGACGTCTCTGTTTTTCCTCTTCTGTAAATTCTTTGATGGCTTCTATTTTCTCCATCGTATTTCATTCAACTGTTTTCTCGTCTATCAGTTATATATTTTCCTTCCCCCTTCGGTCTCCAACACACTGCTCGCAGTGTGATTTCCATTCTGAATTTCCATTTTTCTATATTTAATTCTTTTCGGGGTTTGCTTTTCGACTTTTCCATTCTTTTTGCTGGATTTCCTGAGTTCTCTGTTTTTAGTCTTTGCATTCAGCCTTGTTGTTGCTCTTGATATTCTTAGTTCTCAGTCTTGAATCTCCTTTCATTGTTCTCCCTTACATTGATTTCTTTTGTTTGTATTTGGTGGGCATCTGTGCCATTCATCTCTTTTTCATTTCATGGGCATTCGCTTGTTCCAATGTTTCTTCGTAACATGTCTATCTCTTGCATCACGTTTATCTGGGATTTCCATGAGTTGTTTAATCTTGGATGGTTTGGTTCTCTTCCTTATGTTCACATCTTTGCTTGCGAAATGTCCCTGCCTCTGTCCACCAATCTGTACCCTGCTTTGTTACCTAGGTTGTTACATATCGCTTCCCTCAGTATGCCCTCGCTTCCTGACCACATTTTTTGACAAGCCGCTAACTTTCGCGAAACAATTTTCTGATCGATGTCCTCATTCTTTGACACTTGAAGCATTTTTCAATTTGTCATTTGGATTGTTCCTGAAATTATTATTATAACTTACTTGTTATTACCTTTATCTTCGGATTTTCTCGTTACTTGGTGCGTTGAACATCTGTAATGTGCTCTTGGAAGTGAATTGATTCATAGTGAGATTTGGTATTGTCCCTGTCTTTATGCTTGTTGGCATTGACTGTTGCATGTTCCCTTGGCTTCTGTGGCAAGACTGCCACTTGACTATCAGTCCATAGATGGGCTCGACATCTGATTTGCGACTTGCCTACTGCTTATTTAACGTTCTGGTGCCAAGCATCCAAGGTTGGCTCGTTATGTCTTCCTCTTTTGATTCCCTCTTATGAAGAACTCTAACCATTTTATATCTTCAGGTCAATCTGTTTCTCAAGGCCTTCTTTACATAATTCTCTTCTAATTTCCGATTCGCGTACACTGGGATTTATCTATCTTCGTCTTTTGTCCTCTTCGCATCTCAGGACGCCTCCACTCATCCTTCCTAGTTCCCCTTTTTTCTCCTATCCCGAATTCTTTATTAGAACTCTTAATTCTTGTCCATGTTGTCAATTTGTACTCCTCTTGCTTTTCCTACAATACATCTTGTGCGCTCCTTTCACGCTACAAAGGGTAGTCGCTTTCTACTTTTTTGATCCTGTCCAGTCGACAGAATATTTTTCATCTACCACTTCAATTCCTTTTTACCCAATGTACCTCAATTTGTTGGCCTACCTTCCACGCGTTTCTCTCTCTAAACTCTTCTCTCTGACATTCTCTCGATCATCACATTGTGTTATTTAACATTGTATTTGCATCCGGCATTGACGTCTGTTGGAATTTGTGGAATTTGCCATGTTTGGATAGTCACATCGTCTTGTTCTTTCACTTCTCTTCTCGTTTTCTGTTCTCATTACTTGGCCAACCCGCTTTTTATATCGTTTTATTTCGTTCTTCCTTCGCTACTGTCTGATTCCCAACCGCTACCGGTCGTAACTCCACCTTATCTGTGCCGGCTCTCTCGTCGCTGCTGTAACTGATACTCGGTTCTCTGGCCACTTCTACCCTCCTGGAATTTTTTCTTTTCTCTCCGCTCTACTTATCCAACACTCTTTCTCTCATTCTATTTTGGCTTCTGGCTTCTGCGTGTGATTGCTGCTGATCCTATCAATGTTTACGGTTATCGTTTACTTGACTGGTTTTCCTCTTACTCTTGCTTTGGTCGCTTTGAAACTTCTGGTTGCCTTACTCCTGTCTCCTGTAACTACCTTCGAAATCGTTTTGCTCGGTTTATTAACTCTCCTTTTCGTTCTCACTCTTGCTTTGTCGCTTTGCTCGAAATATTTCTCTTTTGCTTTGCTTGCACTGGCTTGGATTGCTTTGTTTGGACTATTGATTCTAAAAAATAAATAACACTCCATATTCTATACTCTATTATACTAATTTCTCCTTCGTTTACCATACCTATACTATGTCACCTCCATCATCCCTGTTCGCACTTCTCTCGCTTCGGTCTTCTTTACTCTGACCTCGCACCACTCACTTTTAAGTTCATTTTCTCATTACTTCCTCATACTCCCTTCAATCCGTCACTCTCTTATCTGTCCTCACACTCTATCCTTGTTGTTAGTCTTATTCAGTTATCTTATAGGGTTGTGTTGTATTCAACTAGTGCTCCTTCATTCTCCATTCAATTGTTTTTCCTACTGCTCCCCAAAATTTATTCCTCAGTCGCTGCGCGCTCTATGCCTGACTGTCGTGGCTCGTCGGCCTTCGCTTTAAACTTTTTATGGCTCTCCTCGTGACCCTTCTATCTACCTGCTTCAACATCATCATTATCTTTACTCCTTCGATTTCATTCCGTACTCCTTATGGCTCCAGCTATCTGATCACTACTCCCTCCGGCCCCTCTATGGCCCTCACGCTCTCTGCTCACTGAATCATCAGCCCTCTATCCTGCTCAAGCTATCATGTCATCCCCATCTGTCCTCAGTATCTGATCTTTCCAGCCTCATGCCTCTAGTATCATCGGGCCTTGAGCTCAACAGTGACTTTTTTGGGTATGTTGAGGCCTCACACTGACTCTCAGCCATGGCGTCTTTTGCCGCGCATTCTTCCGGTTACGCTTATCACCGCCCTATTTCGGAGGTCCTCCGTGTGGCGATCGGGTATACCTGTCACCAAACTCTCGCTGGGCCATAAAAAAACATTCCCTCCGGTACCCTCCGGTTGTGGGATCCGGGTTGTGTACCTCGAAGAATATAAAAGTATGGAAATGCTAGACGTTCAATCAAGTTCCAAAAGCGGTTACTTGATTTCCCGAATAGTTGAAAGGAAAAGGAAGCTGCTCAAAAGTGGGAGCGGAAAATTAAACTATCAAATGCTCGCGCCGCTCCACTCCATCGATTCTCCGGCTCGATTCGAGCCTCTCAGGCTAGGACATTTTGAGTTATGAACCATTTACGGTTAGTCACATCTCACCTAGCTGGTTTTGGCCCCGATACTCGGTGTGGGATTCCGGGTTGTTGTACGATCCCTCAGCGAAAAAAAGAATCGTCCGTTATCGGTGTGTGATCCGTGTTGTTGTATCCGAAGCGGCCAGCTGTCATCAGTCCCCCTGTGGCTGATAACACTAGCAGCGACAGTCGCGTAGCTGGTCCTCTGTGCCTCACCACCAGCTAGGAAAAAAGAAGTCATCTTAGTTACCTTTACTCTACCTATTAATGTCCCGTGCGCATCTCTTTCTCGTCACTCTCCGGTCTATCTTCTTCGACTTCCCCTTCAAAATTTGTGGTTAATCCATCAACAGCTCCCAAAAGAGGTGATCAATCTCTGCCGGTTACTTGTCTGACATACGCGGTCTCCCTTTCCTACCAGTTCCCCAGGGGATGAGTCGTGTGGGTGAGGTACTATCCTTAGAAGCTCAGGTTTAAACCATTTTTCCCTCGTCTATCTCAAGTATAATTATCAATAAGTATAATATCAAAAACAAAAAGAATTATACACTAGGAAAACTCGGTTGTCGAAATTTTTCCGTCCAATATTTGTGATGTCTCTGTGCATGTGTCCGGCTTTTATGTTTTCGTCTTATTACTTTGTTATCGTTATCAGGTGGTTTTATTATTTATAAACATTGCATATTTCTTTTATATTATTTATTTATCTTAGTATTCAAATAATGCATAATTAATTTATTTCTTTCATCATAACATTCATGGGAAGTAAACCGTTAGTCTTTCCTTTATCTTTCGCTGGCATAACATACAGTGCGACTTCTTGTGCGCATCCATTGACAATGAAACTCAGGTGTCCGAAGTATCACCATTACATCGTGCTTCCTCTGTTTTGCACGTAACATCCACATAAGCCTTAGTTTGTTCTTTATGTTGTTGCAATCTGTCTCAAGTTGTTTTTGAACTTTTTCCATTAATTTGTTCGCTTTTCCAAATTTTGGTTTATCTTAATTCAAGATAGATTTTCATTATTCTTTCAGTTTTACGTCTTTTATCAATGTCGATCAATTTTATTAATATGCATGTTAATCGGAGTATAGGGTTAGAGATTGCTGATATATCCTCTTTAGCTCGTTTAATTAACTTTTGTTTATTAATTCGTTCCTCAAGGATTGTCATTTTCGATGGTTTAGGAATCCCTTTAGTTTTTCTTAATTTTTTGCTGGTTCCATCTAAATTATCAATACCTTTAAATTTATCTAAAATACTAATTAACTAATTCATTCACCTTCTTTAATATATTTTGATTCATTTTTATCTATCACTATTTTAATTCATTACCTGTTGTGCTTTATTCTATTTACCGTTGGGTTCCTCTTGTTGGGTTCGGTTTGCTTTCTCTTGTTTTCATGTTACCCCCCTTACTTACCCCATTTCATTTTATTCCGAAATTTTGCCCTTAATTATTTGCGGTCTTGTTCATTGTTGTTGGTGTTTACAAGGGTGTCATGTTCCGTCAAGTATTGATGGTGTGAGTGTCTTGGCGTCTTAATTGTAAGGTCGGTTGTTCATTTTCAACAGTTGTCTCTGGGTTTTATTTCATTTGCGTTCTATCTCTCTGGAGTTTGCACATATCATCTCCACGTCTCTGTTTAAACTTTTGACCATTTGCTTTATTTCCTTGGGTTCTTTGTAAAAACTCCTGTTATGAGCCTAAATTGGTTATCTCGTAGTCAGGTTTTTATTGCTGTTTCTATTTTCTCCTCGAACTTTTGCTGTTCTCATCGTTTGTTTTGACACCAAAAATCATTCAATCCGGCTGAGGGTGGCACTGACAGATTTTCTGTTGTTTCTTAACTGGTTGTCCTGGTCTTTCCAACTACCAAGCTCATACCGGCTGAGACCCCAAATTTGTGCTTGGTGGGGCAGTGTCTGTTATTTGCCCTCTTGTTTTGTAGTCAGGTTGTTTGTTTTCCGATCTTTACATTTCCCATCAATCTTTACAATCGATCTTTACAACTGTTAGGTTTCCAATATTTTATCCCCGGGGTTCGGCCCCAATGTGTCCCGCTTTTCAATAAACCTTAACCTTCTTCCATATTTCGTGGTTTTTCGCGACAAACAAAGTTCAGACCCGGACTGGCCCCCAATTTAGTTATGGTGGGTTACAGGGTTTCAAATCTTGCTTATTTCCTGGCTTACCTAGTAAACGCCATACAAAATGATACTAACCACTTGGCACCCGTTGCTAAGGCAACGTTGGAAATGTGTTCAAGTGGATGGATTGTCCGCAAAATTTGAATTCCATTTTGGGCTAGTACCTAGTAATTGCTCGGACAACCTGGGTTCCGAGCTGTGATAGAGACTTATGCCTACGCTTTTGCTCTGTCCACTCCATTAAATAATTGTATTCTCATTGGTTAGTGCTTAATTGCTGGGAAAACTTGAGGAGCGTAATAGGTTACTTATGACAACAGATAAATTGGTATGTAGTTTCACAAGAAACGAGCTAACTAAGGCTAAAACTACTCTTTAAATCAATACATGATAAATATATACGTTTTGGCAATTTTGGATTGGGTTGCTCGACGTCGGGCACGCTCCTTACGTCCCCAGGTCGACGACTTGTTGGTGGCGGTGGGGTTGCTCTGCTGTCTTGCTCTGGTTGCGGCAATTTATGAGTTGGGAGGCGCAAGATGAGCGGGTAGGTGACGCTTCACCTTCTCGGCCTACGCTAGTGCGACTTTAGCCCCCGGACCTGCGTTCGAAAGACTCGATTGAGTGGCGTTTTCGCCCAGCTTTTAATTGAGCTGCGGTGCGCGCGTTGGTATAGGACTTTGGTTCGTTTGTCTAAAGCACGTCGCCTTTGATCTGCTGATCCTCACGGCCGTTAGTTGCAGGACTTGATAGCTAATTCGGATTCGGGCCTGCCTCGTGCGACTCTAACTCCATCTGTTGATCCGTTAGAGTCGGACCCATTACTCGGCAAATAGATGGATTTTACTTGTCGCATTTATGGTCGGGCTTTAAATGCTTTTTAACATCTTTCAACAACTCAACTTCTTTTACGCGTATATACGAAAAGACAACTTCAACACGGGTTCTATTTTTTATTGCATTTAATCACTCATGATGGTCTCGTTCGTCGTTTAGTTCACTCCGGGTCAGTCCTTTCTAGGTTTCTTTGAGAGCTCTCTTCTACTGTGGTATGGACGGCCTAGTTGTCCGACACGTACGAGGTGGAGGGGCGACGCGATTCCGCCAGCAAGGATGTCATCAGCACATTTTGAGGTACCATCTTGCCTTGCATACTTTGTTCAAGTCACCTGCTCTGCACGCTCCAATGGTGGAGGAGGTCCTGCCGCATTGCAAAGATTCAGCGGCCTGGGCTCACCTTCTTGTCTCCACTGGTGCGCAGAGCCGGTCGCTACCTCGGATTCCCGTGCTTTCTCGAGGGATAGAACCTAGCACTGTGACCGGGGTCCTCCCCTATTGGTGACGGTGCGTTCCGTAATCTCACTTTCCGAGCGTTTCTTACCTGAGTCAGCTCCAGTAATTGATTGCTTGACCCATACTCTGTACACGACTTGAATTTAACTCACTGAAAAATGATAGTGTGGGGAATAGGGTCTTTACTATATTATTAAAAGAGAGTTTAGGTGGGTCAAGATTTGGTGCATTTAGTCGACTAAATTGAGGTCTTTCGTAGACTCGACTCTATCTGCAATGAATAACACCGCATACACAAACCATTTTCGTGATTAAGAAGGGTCACCTATTTTGTCGAGATTCATCAAGCATTATTCATCTTGGGCACATAGGTCATTCTGGCGAGGCCATTAGCTTTTGAAAGCTTGGCACCTTGGATGCTAATTTCAATCATAATTTGTCTTGCATAGAGTTTTTAAGGAATCTTGATGGATCTTATAATTTATGGAATTTATTTCGAGTTTACAAAAACACATTGATAAAACGGCTTAAGCTTAAAATTAGATTTCAAACAGCTCTGGTCACTCTCTTATGTTCCGCGACAAATATTTCTTGCTCATGTTCTTATGTTATCGCACCGCGGCTGCGTGCAATGAATTACTTAATTCCACTGATGTTAATCTTGAGTACGCCCTTAACGATTCCATTGTCTCGACATTTTTTTAACTGTCTCTCTCAGCATATTCGCGCCGTTCACGGACATATCCTGCACTCTTTGGCCGATCCGCAACCTTCTTGGAATTTATTAACTTTCTCGGCATGGGCGTCCTTCTCCAGCTCTTCACACGGTACATCGCTTGCTATCGTTTTATGCTCCTCGGAATTCCAGCCACTTAGGAACCAGACATGGCTGGCCGGGAAAACTATTCCGTATGGCTTTCAAATACAATTACTCGCCCGGTCGCAAGACTTATCTATTCTCCAGACACTCAGGTGTTATTACATTCGCTTCTTGCTACTCATTCGATCGCTATTGTCGGTTCAATCCCACTGCTATTCATTCGCGCTTTATGTCTCAAACCTCTCATGTCAAATCATCTTTTATTAGTCGTTAAAGATTTCAATTCCATTTACTGATTTCTCGATTTCCTCGGTAAAATTTCTAACTCTCTTGCAGCACACCTACCAACACAGCCCTACCAACTTCGTTCGAACACTATCCTAACACTACATGTCTCATTTTATTTGTTACTCCTAAATTTTTCGAACTGAATGTTTTTATTTAATCTCACCCCTGATCACTATTGGATTTAACTTCTTTATGCGATTCGCAATATTTGCTTCACCTTCACGATATTTGTCTCGGTTTGTTCGTTACTCCTATAATCCTGGTCACGTACGCATTCTTTCTTATTTTCTATGATTGTTTAATTGTATCAGAGCTTAACAATAAAATTTGATTTGTCTCAGTTATCTAACCTTTACTTACTTTTTCAACAAGATTTTTATTTTCCCATTAATCGAAGATTTTTATAATTTTTCTTACAACAAGCATTCTATTCTTCTCAAACTGCCAATTTTGCTTACAATTTAAGATTTCTCTTTATATCTATTTCAAATCGCTTTCGTTGAGATTCTCATTTTATATTAACCTAATTTATTTAATTCATTTTATTTTCTTATTACTCATATTTTCATTAAATTCATTTTTATATTTCATTTTATTTCACTAAATCATAACTTTATTTGATTTCTTTCATTTCCTATTGATAGAACTCTATTGACTTCGTTTTATATCTTTATTAAATTTCTCTTCATTTCCTTTCAATCATACCTTATTCGTTTTATTTCATCCTCATGCAAATCATAACTCTATTGAACGTTCATTTTATCAATCATGACTTCATTAAATTCATTTTACTTTTTAATCATAACTCTTATTTCGTTTTATTCATCCCTAAGCTTTGTTAATTTACTGTACTTCTCTACTTACATATCTTTATAAAACTCATTTCGTATGGCGCATTGACAGAAGTGGTCCTTATATCCAGCAATTTCATTTACGTGTACCCCATACCTTCTTCCTTTAATTGATTCTTAGGATCAGTATCGTTTACTATATTATAGTTATGAGTCCATGGGACTATACTCGCGCCCTGTTGGTGATTTTAAGCCAGTCTCTGTATTGATAATTTTACGGTCGATTACAGAATTGAGAACGAGGCAGCAGCAGAGACTTCTTCCTTATTTATAAGATTCCAATGTATAGGGATATTTTACGATCCGACCGCTTACTCGCGTTTTGGGCGGCACGCTAGAGCTCTTCACGGGTGCCATATCATTGCGCGATCTTCACGC